>APFE031547766.1:93764-190080 GCA_000404065.3 Pinus taeda
ACAATCATCTACCTCTAGTTTAAAGACATTCTTCACCTGAATCCCTATCCTCTTGGTCTGACCCATGGCTATGTGTCTTAAGAATGCCTTTCCTTTACTAAAGACAACATCGTAGCCTTTATCCTCCAACATCATGACTGACACCAAGTTCTTTAGTCCAGACACATACTTCACATTTGTCAAGGTGATAGGAGCTACATGCTCCCTCTGAAAAGCAACTATGCCCACTCTTGAAACACTATACCTTCTGTCGTCACCCATCTCTATGCGCATCTTGAGGTCTTTCTCCTCCAAGGCACTGAATAAAATTTTATCACCGGTCATGTGGAATGAGGCTCCATTATCAAGATACCAAACACAACCCATCATCAATGACACCATGCATGCAATGAGGGTAAAGTCCATTTAGAACTGAGAGGCTAATGGCTCACCTTTTGATCCTTCCAAGGATCCCTTCTTTGACTTCTTTGATGGGAAATTAGTCGTATAATGTCCCATCTCAGTACAATTAAAGCATCTCACTTTAGACTCGTTACTCTTCTTCCCTCAATGAGAAGAATTCGATTTGGAATGGGACACCTTCCCCTTCCCTTTCCTTGCCTTACTTGCTAAAGCTATATTTTCTTCATCATCATCCTTGGATGAAGAACCATCTCGTGTGCTCCTCTTCATCTCCTCCTGCATTAGATCCAACCACAGTTGTTTCCAATTTGACAGTTTCTCCCTTCCATTCACAGAGTCTTGGTAGCTATTCCAACTCTTTCATCGACAATAGTTATTCCCACACTGCCAAGCTCATCTCTGTAGGTGGTGAGCTTGTTCAAATATGTGGAAATAGTATCACCCTTCTCCATCTTGATTCTTCGAATCTTATCCTTGAGTGCCAATTTCCTCTAGTCGCTACTATTTTGGTAGAGGTCCTTCAATGTCTTCCACATTGAAAATGGAGTATCCTTCCCATGGAGACTCGAGACAATATGGTTTGAACTCCCTCAAGTATGATCCATCTCGCCTTCACCACACACTTCTTCCACTCAGCCAACTCTTGTGCATTAGTTGAAGTTAGCTTTTGGATTTCTTGATCAATGAAATCCTTCAAGCCATTATATTTTAATACAACCTCCATGAGATCTTTCCATGCTATGTAATTTGAGCTACCTTCCAAGGCATACTCGAGTCTTAAGCCATAGAATGCCATTGGCCAACCTTGAAGTATGATATGAAATTGATTTGCACCTACAACCCAAAACTTCAAACTTTGAATTCTCTTCTCAGTATACTGTTCACAACTTTGATAAACTAGGCTCCGATACCATGTAGAAGATTCTCTACAAATCTAGCTCTAATACAATCAATCTGTGGAAGCTTAAAGATCGAGCTAAACAATATAACTAGAAGAAGAAGAATCAATCACATAATACACATTAAAATACTTTGGGGAAAGCCTCAGCCAAAAACCCCACTATCTGTATTATCATACTAGGTGGAGATACATAGGAATTATACAAAGCCTTAGCTCTCATAGCTATCCAGCTCTCAATACAATCCTCACAGATGCTCATAGGAAATCTTGAATTCTCTCAAGCCTTCCTCTCTATTATCACCAAAATAGGACCCTGATAGGCTGCTCATCAAGTCAATCTCATTGTAACTATTTCAAACCAATCTTTTGGCTAAGGCTTAGCCTCCTCAACCTGAGAGGGCTCTCTCACTAGGTTTAGGGTTTTTGATTAATGATTAGATGGCTAACTCTAGGAGCAAAATGAATGGAAGTATAACTTATTGATTGGTTTAAAGTACAATTAGCAAACATCTATTAGGCTATGGAGTCAAAATGGTCTTCAAGAAAACAACATAATCAACAAGATATGGAAATCAAGGCACTTAGAGTTTAGGTTTATGAAGAAACTGTAACACAGTGAAACAACACAGTTTACAAGCATGTGAAGGAAGTTAGAGAATTTTCCAATGAATTATAAGTATCACAAGCTCATGCCACTGCAAATAAGTAATTCTATAAATCCATAAGAACATCAAACATATAAACTATTTGTGAATCTTGAGTAGTCAAACTCATTACTGTATTAAGTATGAAAAAACACAGTTTTTATAGTAACACAATCTTTCCTTTACTAATGAAAACTCCCAGCTCTTGTAATTTCATATTTTGCTTCATATATAGCTTTTAAAATAAGGATTCAATGATCCTTCATCAAGAGAATTCGAATTTGCTTGACCTGACACCTACTCATACCTAAAACAGACTACTAATTACAACTAGCTATTAACTAACAGCGCTAGAGTCCTAATACAACTAGGAGTGTAACCCCTTATTATGCTAGCAACAACCTAGGATGTGGAATAAATCCAGTTTTTTATAGCTGCTCCTTATTAAATTAGAACTTGGAGATGTCCATAACCCCCCAACTGGCCTCCAATAGCTTCTCCTTCATCTGCCCTAAAAACTAGGAAACTGTCCACTGCTCTGTTCTGGCTGAAAAATAGGTGTTCGGACAGAGTTTTTGTCTCCTCATCAAAAATGTTTTTAAAAAACTGAAGGAGGCTTTTGTATACCACTCCGTGCTGAACAAAAACATCTCTTTTTTTTTGCAATACCTTTCCTACTTCCTAGAAATTGTCTTTGAACATTAGGTGTAAACTGAAAATTGTGGTTTCTTAAAAACTGTTCCTACAACAGTTTCATAGCGTAATTTGAGTCATCAACTTCTCCTAGCTCATAATGAATTTGAAGAAATTGATTTTTTTTTTTTTGTATTTCAGTATGTTAGGAATAAAAACCTCTTTCAGTTTTCCAAAATATGCTTTCAGTTGCTCAAGAGACCTCCTAGAAGTTGACTACTTAAAATAATTTTTCTGCTGAAAAAAAGGTTGCTTCAGTGATTTTGTAGTGCATCCAGTGCAAATTCTGGGTTTTGCGCTACGCAAAATCCTAACTACGAATCCCCAATTTTGTAGCACATATAGTGCATTTTCTGAGTTTCTCTTTACGAAAACTCCTAGGCAATTTTGTAGTGCATGTCAATTTTGAAACAACCTAACACATGACACTTTTGAAATAATGTGGGATCTATGATAGGAGAAATAAGGTTGTTGACCTTTATTCAACAAAGAAAACAAGGCTCCAACTCTATGACTTAGAATCTAAAACAAAAACAATAAAAAATGACTTGACCATGTTTAACATAAAAGCTTTGGAACCATGTGGGTTGTCCAAAATTTTAAAAACTTTTACAGTGATAACACTCTCTACCTCCAAGCTCCTATTTCCTTGTGTTGTTCCTCTGGGATGATCTCCTTCAATCAAGTGGAAAAACTCGATTTACCAAGTGGATGATCTCTTGATCTCACACACTATCAAAACTGCACAATCCTCAAGGAAAATCCTTCTGCATGCATGAGTTTTCTTTATAAGAAAAAACATGCAACTAATAGTACATTGTCCTTGTCTTTAATCTCAACGGGGTTTTTCTCAGAATACACATGCATGAGTTTCTGACGAGGGAATCTTCAGTTAACTGGAGTACACTAGTTTAGTGCATGCATGCATCAGCTGACTGTTAACTCTCTATTATTTCCTCAAACAGTTTGGAACTAATTTAACTGGACTTAACTCAGTAAACTAAGTTAACTAATTACAACTCAAATATAACTCAATCTTATCTCCTTAATTTAAGACTTATCTCCTTAATTTAAGGGATAACTCTTGCATGACTTCAGGAAAGACTTCTAACTTGAATTTCTCCAACTAATTAAGTCAAAATAACTTAATTAATTATTTCCAAGTCGCTGTTAAGACTAAATTCGATTAAATTCACAATTTAATTCAATGACAAATTAAACTTGGAATATTCTTGTTGCCACATTTTAAACATGTTGAAATGTGGCACAAGAATATTCCAATTTAATTTTTCCTTGAATTAAATTGTGAATTAAAATTGAATTTAGTCTTAACAGCTACTTGGAAATAATTAATTAAGTTATTTTGACTTAACTAGTTGGATAAATTCAAGTTAGAATTCTTTCTGAAGTCATGCAAGAGTTATCCCTTAAATTAAGGAGATAAGATTGAGTTATATTTGAGTTGTAATTATTTAACTTAGTTTACTGAGTTAAGTCTAGTTAAATTAGTTACAAACTGTTTGAGGAACTAATGGTGAGATAACAGCCAGTTGATGCATGCATGCACTCAACTAGAGTACTCCACTTAAATGAAGATTCCCTCATCAGAAACTCATGCATGTCTCTTCTGAGAAATACCATTTGACATTAAAGACAAGGACAATTTACTATCAGTTGCATGTTTTTTCCTATAAAGAAAACTCATGCATGAAGAAGGAAGCATTCCTTGAGGATTGCATAGTTCTGACAGTGTGTGAGATTAGGAGATCATCCACTTGGTAAATTGAGTTTTTCCACTTTGTTGAAGGAGATAATCCCAGAGGAACAACACAAGGAAATAGGAGCTTGGAGGGTATAGAGGAAGGCATGTGAGAAGCTAGGATTGCCTATGAGCATCTGTGAGGATTGTATTGAGAGATAGCTAGATGTGAGAGCTAAGGCTTTGTATAATCTCTATGTATTTCCACCTTGTATGATAATATAGATAGTGGGGTTTTTAGCTGAGGCTTTGCCCAAAGTATTTTCACGTGTATTGTGCATTGATTCTTCTCCTTCTAGTTATATTGTTCAACTCGATTTTTAAGCTTCCACAAATTGATAGTAGAAGTAGGTTATAGTATTCTTCTTTGATTTATATTGCATTATCAGGTTAACCTAGAAAATATTTTCTACATGGTATCAGAGCGAGATTTGTAGAGAAAATTATACATGGTATTAGAGCCAAGTTTATCAGAGCAGTAAACAGTATACGGAGAAGATAATTCGAAGTTTGAAGTTCAGGGTTGCAGGTGCAAATCGAATTCATATCATACTTCAAGGTTGGCCAATGGCTTTCCATGGCTTGAGACTTGAGTATGCCTTGGAAGGTAGCTTGAATTACATAGCATGGAAAGATAGAATGGAGGTTGTATTAGAAGACAATGGATTGAATGAATTCATTGATCAAGAAATCCAAAAGCCAGCTTCAACTAGCACAAAAGAGTTGGCTGAGTGGAAGAAGTGTGTGGCGAAGGTGAGACAGATCATCCTTGAGGGTGTTCGAGACTATATTGTCTCGAGTCTCCATGGGAAGGATACTCCATTTTCAATGTGGAAGACATTGAAGGAGCTATACCAGAAAAGTAGTGACCAGAGGAAATTGGCACTCAAGGATAAGCTTCGAAGAATCAAGATGGAGAAGGGCGATACTATTTCCAGATATCTGAACAAGCTCACCACCTACAGAGATGAGCTTATCAGTGTGGGAATAACTATTGCCGATGATGATATGGTGAGCCTCGCTCTCCTTGGCCTTCCAGAAGGATGAATTGATACCAGGACTCTGTGAATGGAAGGGAGAAACTGTCGGATTGGGAACGACTGTGGTCAGGTATGATGTAGGAGGAGATCAGGAGGAGCACACAAGATGATTCTTCATCCCAGGATGGTGATGAAGAAAATCTAGCCTTAGCAAGTAAGGCAAGGAAAGGGAAGGGGAGGGCTTCCCATTCCAAATTGAATTCTTCTCATGGAGGGAAGAAGGGTGACAAGTCTAAAATAAGATGCTTTAATTTTCACGAGATGGGACATTATGTGACTAATTTCCCATCAAATAAGACCAAGAAGGGATCCTCAGAAGGATCGGAAGGTAAGGCATTAGCCTCTCAGTTCGAAATGGACTTTACACTCATCACATGCATGGTGTCATCGATGATGGGTTATGTTTAGTATCTTGACAATGGAGCCTCATTCCGCATGACTGGTCATAAAATTTTATTCAGTGCCTTGGAGGAGAAAGACCTCAAGATGTACATAGAGATGGGTGACAACAGAAGGTATAGTGTTTCAGGAGTGGGCATGGTTACTTTTCAGAGGGAGCATGAAGCTCCTATCACCTTCACAGATGTGAAGTATGTGCCTCGACTGAAGAAGAACTTGGTATTTGGTGTGATGCTGGAGGACAAAGGCTATGATGTTGTCTTCAGTAAGGGAAAGGTGTTCCTAAAACACATAGCCATGGATTAGACCAAGAGGATAAGGATTTAGGTGAAGAATATCTATAAACTAGAGGTAGATGATTGTGCATCATTGAGTATGAAAGAAGAATAGGTGAAAATCCAAGACATTTGCGAGTTGTGGCATAGTTATTTGGGCCATTTGCATCACGAAGCCTTGAAGATAATGTAGTATATATCTACAGGACTTCCCAAAGGTAAACTTGAGCAAGTTGACACACGCAAAGGTTGTACGTTGGGAAAGTACACCAATTCTTCCTTTCATGATCGAGACAATCAAGCAGAGTCTATATTAGAGTGAGTTCATAGTGATGTGTGTGGACCATTATCAATGGAATCCACAGATAAGAACATGTATTATGTGATTTTCATTGATGATTATTCTCATAAATGCTGGATTTATTTCATGCAGAAGAAGGAACAAACTTTCACAAAGTTTTGTGAGTTCAAAGCTTTGGTCCAGAAAGAGTGAGGGAAGAAGATCAAGGCCTTTAGAAGTGAAAAAAGTGGATAATATGTCTCTCAAGAGTTTAAGGACTTCTGCACAGAGGAAGGAATTAAACAGGAGTTGATGGAACCTCATAACCCACAACAGAATGGGGTGGCCGAGAGGAAGAATAGAACTATTGTAGGGGAAGTACGGGCAATGCTGCATGACCAATGCCTACCACTTCACTTATGGGCTGAGGCATGAAACACAATGGTCTATTTGCATAATAGAAGCTTGCATCACATAGTTGGGATGAAGACACCAGAGGAAGCCTTCTCTGGTAAGAGACCAAATGTGGGTTACTTCAGGATCTTTGGCTCATCAGTGTATTTCCATGTGACAAAGGATGCATAGAAGAAGCTTGAGCTGACAGTAGAGTTGGGGATACTTGTGGGGTACACTAATACACCTCACAACTATCAGGTGTACTTGCCTACCAGTCGAAGGACAGTGGTTTGCAGAGATATCAAGTTTGTAGAAATTCTTTCTACAAATCCAGCTTTGATACCATGTAGAAAATTCCCTACAAATCCAACTCTGGCACCATGTAGAAAATCTGATGTAGGTTAACCCGATAATGCAATATAGCCAAAGAAAAATAGTATAACCTACTTCTAATATCAATTGGTGGAAGCTTAAAGATCGAGCTGAACAATATAACCAAAAGAAGAAGAATCGATCACACAATACACATGAAAATAATTTGGGGAAAGCGTCAGCTAAAAACCTCACAGCTAGCCACCTCTTAGTACAATCCTTGTAGATGCTTAATGGTAGCCCAGGCTTCTCACAAGCCTTCTCCTCTGCCCTCCAAGCTCCTATTTCCTTGCATTGTTCCTTTGGGATGATTCTCCTTCAACCAAGTGGAAAACTCATTCACCCAATTGATGATCACCTGATCTCACACACTATCAGAACTACGCAATCCTCAATGAATGATTCCTTCTACATGCATGAGTTTTCTTTATAAGAGAACACATGAAATTGATTGTACACTATCCTTGTCTTTAATCTCAATTGGGTCTTTCTCAGAATAGACATGCATGAGATTATGATGAAGGAATCTTCAATTAACTGGAGTACACTAGTTGAGTGCATGCATGCATCAACTGACTATTAACTCACCATTAGTTCCTCAAACAGTTTGGAACTAATTTAACCAGACTTAACTTAGTAAAATGAGTTAACTACTTACAACTCAAATATAACTCAATCTTATCTCCTTAATTTAAGGCATAACTCTTGCATGACTTCAGAAAGACTTCTAAATTGAATTTCTCCAACTAATTAAGTCAAAATAACTTAATTAATTATTTTCGAGTAGATGTTAAGACTAAATTCGATTTTAATTCACAATTTAATTCAAGGAAAAATTAAATTGGAATATTCTTGCTGCCACATTTCAACACTCCCTCTCAACAAGAAAGGGATGATACTGTAGCAACATGATCCTCCCATCATCAGTAGCTTGATTTACCTTGTAAAGCCAACATGAACTCATAGAAGACTTATTCTCTGGTCTCAGAACCTTGTCCCAACACTATTATGAACTATGGAGTCATACTTCTCCACCATAGCATCAACCAAAATCGGCTGCTGCACTTCTTCCTCAAAGGAAGATGGCTCAGTCTCAACACATTCTCAAGAAAGGGCCATGTATCCAGTGTACCTCTCAGGTGACCTCCTCTTTCTACGCTGAGAAGATGGTGCTCCCACATTTTCTCTCACATCCTACAACAATCTGTCATATTCCCTTGTGCGCTTCCATCAATCTTTGGAAGACTCTGCTTGAGTGGATGTCTCCATTCCTAGAACCTTTGCATGTGGCTGCTCTGCATCAACCTGAGGCTTCTCCTCGTTAGGAACCAATAGTTCCTCCATAGCCTATAGTTGGAGCTCCCTCTCAAGAGAAAATCGCATGGCCTTTTTCTCATCAAACTTGAGATCTCTGTGAACCACTATTCTTTGAATGGTAGGCAAGTACACCTGATAGTTGTGAGGTGTATCAATGTACCCCCCAAGTATCCCCAACTATGCTATCAGCTCAAGATTCTTCCATGCATTCTTTGTCCCATGACAACATACCGATGAGCCAAAGCTCCTAAAGTGACCCACACTTGGTCTCTTACAGGATAAACCTTCCTCTAGTGTCTTCATCCCAAGTATGCGATGTAGGCTTCTATTACACAAATAGATCATTGTGTTGCATGCCTCAGCCCACAAGTGAAGTGGTAGGCCTTGGTCATGCAACATTTTCCATGTTGCCCCTACAATAGTTCCATTCCTCCTCTTGCCCACCCCATTTTGCTGTGGGTAATGAGGTGCCGTCAACTCTCATTTAATTCCTTCCACTGCATAGAAGTCCTTAAAGTCTTGAGAGACATATTCTCCACTATTGTCACTTCTCAAGGCCTTGATCTTCTTCCCTAACTCTTTCTCGACCAAAGTTTTGAACTCACAAAACTTTTTGAAGGTTTCGTCCTTCTTATGCATGAAATAAATCCAACATTTACGAGAATAATCATCATTGAAAATCACATAATACCTTTACTTCACGATGGATGCATCGAGAATGGTCTACACACATCAGTATGAACTCGCTCTGAGATAGCCTTTGCTTGACTGTCTCGATCATGAAAGGAAGAATTGGTGTACTTTCCCAAGGTACAAACTTTGCATGTGTCAACTTGCTCAAGTTTACCTTTGGGAAGTCTTGTAGATATTTGCTGCATTATCTTCAAAGCCGCATGATGCAAATGGCCCAACTGCCTGTGCCACAACTCACCAATGTCTTGGCTTTGCACCAATTTTTCTTTCATACTCAGTGCTGCATAATCATCTACCTCTAGTTTATAAATATTCTTCACTCGAATCCCTATCCTCTTGGTCTGACCCGTGGCTATGTGTCTTAGGAACATATTTCCTTTACTAAAGACAACATCGTAGCCATTTCCCTCCAACCTCGTCACTGATACCAAGTTCTTCTTCAATCTAGGCACATACTTCACATCTGTCAAGGTGATAGGAGTTCCATGCTCCCTCTGAAAAGCAACTGTGCCCACTTCTGAAACACTATACCTTCCGTCGTCACCCATCTCTATGTGCATCTTGAGGTCTTTCTCCTCCAAGGCATTGAATACATTTTTATCACCGATCACGTGGAATGAGGCTCCACTGTCAAGATACCAAACACAACCCATAATCGATGACACCATGAATGTGATGAGGGTAAAGCCAATTTTGAACTGAGAGACTAATGCCTCACCTTTTGATCCATTCGAGGATCCCTTCTTGGACTTCTTCGATGGGAATTTAGTTGCATAATGTCCCATCTCGTGAAAATTGAAGCATCTCACTTTAGACATGTCACCCTTATTCCCTCCATGAGAAGAATTCGATTTGGAATGGGATGCCTTCCCTTTCCCTTTCTTTGCCTTACTTGCTAAGGCCAGATTTTCTTCTTCATCATCCTTGGATGAAGAACCATCTCATGTGCTCCTCTTGATATCCTCCTGCATCAGATCCGGCCACAGTCGTTCCCCAATCTGGCAGTTTCTCCCTTCCATTAACAGAGTCCTGGTAGCTATTCCAACTCTTTGGAAGGCCAAGGAGAGCGAGGATCACCATATCTTCATCAGAAGTAGTTATTCCAACACTGCTACGCTCATCTTTGTAGGTGGTGAGCTTGTTTAGATATGAGGAAATAGTATCACCCTTCTCCATCTTGATTCTTCGAAGCTTATCCTTGAGCGCCCATTTCCTCTTGTTGCTATTTTTCTGGTAGAGGACCTTCAATGTCTTCCACATTGAAAATGGAGTATCCTTCCCATGGAGACTCGAGACAATATGGTCTCAAACTCCCGCAAGGATGATCTGTCTCACCTTTGCCACACACTTCTTCCACTCAACCAACTCTTGTACATTAGTTGAAGCTGGCTTTTGGATTTCTTGATCAATGAATTCCTTCAAGCCATTGTCTTCTAATATAGCCTCCATTCTATCTTTCCATGCTATGTAATTCGTGACACCTTCGAAGTCATACTCGAGTCTCCAGCCATAGAATGCCATTGGACAACCTTGAAGTATGATATGAATTTGATTTGCACCTGCAACCCTAAAATTCAAACTTCAAATTCTCTTCTCAGTATACTGTTCACAGCTCTGATAAAATTGGCTCCGATCCATGTAGAAATTATTTCAACAAATCCAGCTCTGATACCATGTAGAAAATTCTCTATGAATCCAGCTCTGATACCATGTAGAAAATTCTCTATGAATCCAGCTCTAATACGATGTAGAAGATCTAATGTAGGTTAACTTGATAATGCAATATAACCAAAGCAAATTACTATAACCTACTTCTACTATCAATTTGCGGAAGCTTAAATATCGAGCTGAACAATATAACTAGAAGAAGAAGAATCAATCGCACAATACACATGAAAATACTTTGGGGAAAGCATCAGCTAAATACCCCACTATCTGTATTATCATACAAGGTGGAAATACATAGAGATTATACAAAGCCTTAGCGCTAACAGCTAGCCAGCTCTCAGTACAATCCTCACAGATGATCATAGGAAATCCAGGCTTCTCACAAGCCTTCTCCTCTGCCCTCCAAGCTCCTATTTCCTTGCGTTGTTCCTCTGGGATGATTCTCCTTCAACCAGTGGATGATCACTTGATCTCACACACTGTCAGAACTGTGCAATCTTCAAGGAATGATTCCTTATGCATGGATGATTTTTCTTTATAAGAGAACACATGCAACTGATAGTACATTGTCCTTGTTTTTAATCTCAAATGGGTCTTTCTCAGAATAGACATGCATGAGTTTCTAATGATGGAATCTTCAGTTAACTGGAGTGCACTAGTTGAGTGCATGCATGCATCAACTGACTGTTAACTCAACATTAGTTCCTCAAATAGTTTAGAACTTATTTAACTAGACTTAACTTAGTAAACTGAGCTAAATAATTACAAATCAAATATAACTCAATCTTAACTCCTTAATTTAAGGGATAACTCTTGCATGACTTCAGAAAGACTTCTAACTTAAATTTCTCCAACTAATTAAGTCAAAATAACTTAATTAATTATTTCCAAATAACTGTTAAGACAAAAATCAATTTTAATTCACAATTTAATTCAAGGACAAATTAAATTGGAATATTCTTGTTGCCATTTTAAGTTGTCCTTGAATTAAAATTGTGAATTAAAATTGTGAATTAAAATTGAATTTAGTCTTGAAAACTATGTGGAAATAATTAATTAAGTTATTTTGACTTAATTAGTTGGAGAAATTCAAGTTAGAAGTCTTTTTAAAGTCATGCAAGAGTTATCCCTTAAATTAAGGAGATAATATTGAGTTATATTTGAGTTTTAATTAGTTAACCCAGGTTACTGAGTTAAGTCCAGTTAAATTAGTTCCAAACTATTTGAGGAACTAATAGAGAGTTAACAGTCAGTTGATGCATGCATGCACTCAACTAGTGTACTCTAGTTAACTGAAGATTCCCTCATCAGAAACTCATGCATGTCTATTTTGAGAAAGACCCAGTTGATATTAAAGTCAAGGACGGTGTACGATGAGTTGCATGTGTTTTCTTATAAAGAAAACTCATGCATGCAGAAGGAAGCATTCCTTGAGGATTTCATAGTTCTGATAGTGTGTGAGATCATGAGATCATCCACTTGGTAAATCAAGTTTTTCTGCTTAGTTGAAGAAGATCATCCCAGAGGAATAACACAAGGAATTAGGAGCTTGGAGGGCAAAGAGGAAGGCTCGTGAGAAGCCAGGATTACCTGTGAGCATTTGTGAGGATTTTACTGAGAGCTGGTTAACTTTGAGAGCTAAGGCTTTGTATAATTCCTATGTATTTCCACCTTGTATGATAATACAGATAGTGGGGTTTTTAGCTGAGGCTTTCCCCAAAGTATTTTCATGTGTTTCATGTGCATTGATTTCTCTTCTTCTGGTTACATTCTTTAACTTGATCTTTAAGCTTCACCAAATTGATAGTAGAAGTAGGTTATAGTATTATGCTTTGATTTATATTGCATTATCGGGTTAACCTACAGTAAGATTTTCTACATGGTATAAGAGCCGAGTTTATCGGGGCTGTGAACAGTATACTGAGGAGAGAATTCAAAGTTTGAGATTCGGGGTTGCAGGTGAAAATTGAACTCTTATTATACTTCAAGGTTGGCTAATGATATTCTATGGTTTGAGACTTGTATGCCTTGGAAGGCAGCTTGAATTACATAGCATGGAAAGATAAAATGGAGGTTGTATTATAAGACAATGGCTTTAAGGAATTCATTGATCAAGAAGTCCAAAAGCCAGCTTCAACTAATGCACAAAAGTTGGCTGAGTGGAAGAAGTGTGTGGCGAAGGTGAGATGAGTTATCCTTGAGGGAGTTCAAGACGATATTGTCTCGAGTCTCCATGGGAAGGATACTCCATATTCAATGTGGAAGGCATTGAAGGATCTCTACCAAAACAATAGTGACCAAAGGAAATTGGCGCTCAAGAAGAAGCTTCGAAGAATCAAGATGGAGAAGGGCGATACTATTTCCACATATCTGAACAAGCTCACCACCTGCAGAGATGAGCTTATCAGTGTGGGAATAACTACTTCCAATGAAGATCTAGTAAGCCTTGCTCTCCTTGGCCTTCCAAAGAGTTGGAATAGCTACCAGGACTTTGTTAATGGAAGGGAGAAACTTCTGGATTGGGAACGACTTTGGTTGGATCTGATACAGGAGGAGATTAGGAGGAGCACACGAGATGGTTCTTCATCCAAGGATGGTGATGAAGAAAATCTGGCCTTAGAATGTAAGGCAATGAGAGAAAGGGAAGGCATCCCATTCCGAATCAAATTATTCTCATGAAGGCTAAGAAGGGATCCTCAGCAGAAGGATCGGAAGGTGAGGTATTAGCCTCTTAGTTTGAAATGGACTTTACCCTCATCACATGCATGGTATCATCAATGATGGGCTGTGTCTGGTATCTTGAGAGTGGATCCTCATTCCACATGACTGGTGATAAAATTTTATTCAGTTCCTTGGAGGAGAAAGACCTCAAGATGCACATAGAGATGAGTGATGACGAAAGGTATAGTGTTTCAGGAGTGGGCACGATTGCTTTTCAGAGGGAGCATGGAGATCCTATCACTTTGATAAATGTAAAGTATGTGCCTGGACTGAAGAAGAAATTGGTATCGGTCGCGATGTTGGAGGACAAAGGCTACAATGTTTTCTTCAGTAAAGGAAAGGCATTCCTAAGACAAATAATGACGGGTCAGACCAAGAGGATAGGGATTCAGGTGAAGAATCTTTATAAACTAGAGGTAGATGATTGTGTAGCATTGAGTATGAAAGTAAAATTGGTGCAAAGCCAAGACATTGGCGAGTTATGGCATAGGTGGTTGGGCCATTTGCATCATGTGGCTTTGAAGATAATGCAACAGATATCTACATGACTTCCCAAAGGTAAACTTGAGCAAGTTGACACTTGCAAAGGTTGTACCTTGGGAAAGTACACCAAGTCTTCCTTTCATAATCAATATAGTTGAGAAATGGCTATCTTAGAGCGAGTACATATTGATGTGTGTGGACCATTCTCGACGACATCCATAATGAAGCAAAGGTATTATGTGATTTTCATTGATGAATATTCTCGTAAATGCTGGATTTATTTCATGCCGAAGAAGGACCAAACCTTCACAAAATTTTGTGAGTTTAAATCTTTGGTCGAGAAAGAGTTAGGGAAGAAGATCAAGGCCTTGAGAAGCGACAATGGTGGAGAATATGTCTCTCAAGAGTTTAAGGACTTTTGTGCAGTGGAAGGAATTAAACAAGAATTGATGGAAACTCATAACCCACAGCAGAATGGGGTGATCGAGAGGAATAACATAACTATTGTAGGGGTAGCTCGGGCGATGTTGCATGACCAAGGCCTACCACTTCACTTGTGGGCTGAGGCATGCAACGCAATGGTCTATTTGCATAATAGAAGCCCACATCACATACTTGGGATGAAGACACCAGAGGAATCTTTCTCTGGTAAGAGACTAGATGTGAGTCACTTCAGGATCTTCGGTCTATTGGTATATTTCCATGTGACAAAGGATGCATGGAAGAATTTTGAGCTAACAATGGAGTTAGGGATTTTTTGGGGTACACTAATACACCTCACAACTATTGGGTGTACTTGCCTACCAGTCGGAGGACAGTGGTTCACAAATATCTTAAGATTGATGAGAAGAAGCCCATGCGAGTTTCCCTTGAGAGGGAGCTCCAACTATAGGCTGTGGAGGAACTATTGGTTCCTAAGGAGGAGGAGCCTCAGACTGATGTGGAGCAGCTGCATGTAGAGGTTCTAGGAGTGGAGACATCCACTCAAGCAGAGTCTTCTAGAGATGGTAGAAAGCGCACAAGAGAAGATGACAGATTGTTGCAGGATGTGAGAGAGAGTGTGGGAGCACCATCTTCTCAGCGCAAATAGAGGGGGTCGCCTGAGAGGTACACTAGACACATGGCCCTTGCTGGGGAATGTGTTGAGACCAAGCCATCTTCATTTAAGGAAGAAGTGCAACAATTGATTTGGGTTGATGCTATGGTGGAGGATTATGACTCCATAGTTCATAATAGTGTTTTGGATGTGGTTCTGAGACCGAAGAGAAAGTCAGTTGTGAGTTCTCGTTGGCTTTACAAGATAAAGCAGTTTATAATGATGGGAGGATCATGTTGCTATAGTATATTTCGACATAGGAGCAAGTTGTTGACATTTTGACAAAGGCATTGTCAAAGTGTAAATTCGAGTTCCATAGAGACAAGATTGGGGTGACAGATAATCCCTTTCTTGTTGAGAGGGAGTTTTGAAATGTGGCAAAAAGAATATTCCAATTTTTAATTTGTCCTTGAATTAAGATTGTGAATTAAAATCGAATTTAGTCTTAACAGCTACTTGGAAATAATTAATTAAGTTATTTTTACTTAATTAGTTGGAGAAATTCAAGTTAGAAGTCTTTCTGAAGTCATGCAAAAGTTATCACTTAGATTAAGGATATTTTCTACATGGTATCAGATTTGTAGAAAATCTGACTGTAGGTTAACCCGATAATGCAATAGCTCTCAGTGCAAATCTGATACCATGTAGAAAATCTCGCTCTGAGACAATGTAGAATTGTATTGAGAGCAGGATTTGTAGAGAGAGGATTGTACTGAGAGCTGGCTAGCTGTGAGAGCTAAGGATTTGTATAATTATGATGTATTTTCTCCATGATATCAGATTTGTAGAAAATCTTACTGTAGGTTAACCTGATAATGAAATAGCTCTCAGTACAAATCTGATACCATGTAGAAAATCTCACTTTGATACCATGTAGAATTGTACTAAGAGTGAGATTTGTAGAGAGAAGATTGTACTGAGATCTGGCTAGCTGTGAGAGCTAAGGATTTGTATAATTATGATGTATTTCCACCTTGTATGATAATACAGATAGTGGGGTTTTTAGCTGATGCTTTCCCCAAGATATTTTCATGTGTTTCATGTGCATTGATTCCTCTTCTTTTGGTTACATTGTTCAACTCGATCTCAGTACAAACCTGATAATCCTCCTTAGGAACCAACAGTTCCTCCATAGCCTGTTGTTGGAGCTAACCACATAGAAATTCTCTACAAATCTCGCTCTGATACCATGTAGAAAATATGTTGTGTAGGTTAACCCGATAGTGCAATATAAATCAAAGTAGAATACTATAACCTACTTCTACTATCAATTTTCCGAAGCTTAAAGATCAAGTTTAACAATATAACCAGAAGAAGAAGAATCAATGCACAATACACATGAAAATACTTTGGGGAAAGCCTGAACTAAAATCCCTACTATGTGTATTATCATACAAGGTGGAAATGCATAGAGATTATACAAAGCCTTAGCTCTCACAGCTAGCTAGCTCTCAGTACAATCCTCACAGATGCTCATAGGGAATCCTGGCTTCTCACAAGCCTTCCTCTCTACCCTCCAAGCTCCTATTTCCTCAAGTTGTTCCTCTGGGATGATCTCCTTCAACCAAGTGGAAAAACTCGATTTACCAAGTGGATGATCTCCTAATCTCACACACTGTCAGAACTGCGTAATCTTCAAGGTGCCTAACCTTCTAATTCTTGAATATTGGATGCTCCTACTAATAACCTGTAAAAACCTTGGCCTCTGACAATCTTTGCTGGTTTGATTTCTAAGTCATATTCTTGTAATGTTGTGGGCCAATTTTCCCCTTTTTCTCCTAATTCCCTTTGAATTAGTAATTGTCTTACTGCTAAAAAAGGAACTATAACTTTTGTGTGAGCTTTTGAAAGGAAGGGTCTGCAGTGTTTAATAGCTTTGTACACAGCAAAGGCTTGCTTTTCAACTTCTGAGTAATTAGGTTCAACACCTTGAAGATTTGAACTGTAAAATGAAATTGGTGCCTCTAAGTTTTGATCATTAATCTGAGTCAACACTACTACATAAGATGAGGTGGATGCGAGAGTATACAGTATGAAATGACTTGAAAAATTGGGAGTGCTTAAAGCAGGGGTGTTAATTATTGATTGTTTAATAGAATCAAATGCCTCTTTTTCTGCATATCCCCATCTAAACACCAAATTTTTCTTAATCATTGTTTGCAATGGTAAAATAATCTGGGAAAAATTTGGAACAAATCATTTAACAAAGTTAATTTGACCCAAAAATGACTGCATGGATTTTTTGTTATGAGGGAATGGAATATCAGAAATCTCTTTAATTCTATCTGGATCAATATAAATACCATCTTTGGAAACAATTAAGCCCAAGAGATTTCCTTTATTAAGAGCAAAAAAGGACTTTTTTGGATTGAGCGAGATACCATACCTTCTGCAGCGTTCAAAGATTTGTTTTAAATCATGTAAATGATTAGACCTTTTCTTGGAAAATACAGTAATATCATCTAAATAGACAACTACTATTTTATTGATAAATCCTTTGAATTCTATATCCATTGCTCTTTGGAATGTAGCTCCTGCATTGATAAGTCCAAAAGGGATTTTTTGGTAAGCATAAGTTCCCCATTTAGTTCTAAAGGTAGTTTTAAGCCTGTCATCAAGATGGACCAAAATCTGGTTATATCCTGAAAAACCATCTAAAAAGGACATTAGATCAGAGCCAACTACTGAATCGAGTATCTGCTCCATGGTAGGTAAAGGGAAGTTATCCTTTTTGCTTTCTTTATTAAGATTTCTGAAATCTATGCAAATCCTGATGTCGCCATTTTTCTTTCTAACAGGCACCATATTGGACACCTAGTTTGAATGTCTGACAAGAAAAATGATATTAGCCTTCAAGAATTTGCTTAGCTCGATTTTTATTTGACTCTCTAGGTTAGGATTAATTTTCCTTAACTTTTGTTGGACTGGTTTTTTTCAGAAAGCATTGGAATAGTATGCTGAATGATTGATGCATCGTATGTTTTCAAATCATCATATTTCCAAGGGAAGACAAATTTATTTTTTCGTAATAACCTAATGAATGTTTTTCTTTCTTCCAAAGAAAGTCCTAATCCCAAATTGATGTTTTGAGGGTTTTCCTCAGTACCTAGGTTTATCAATTCAAATCTTAAAGTGGAACTCTGGAGCTTTGAATTGGTCACTTGTTTAAAATTTTCTTTAATATCATAAAGATCTTCCAGCTTAACCACTGCTTTTGGTATTGAGTTTTCTTCTTTCTTTTCATTCATTTCAAGGTCATGATCACTTTCATAAATGATTTGATCATCATAGGACTTGTCAAAAGTCAAAAATTTAAAATGTCTTCATCATGATTGAACACTCGCCTATTGGTGACATTGTCGGGAATTGATGGTCTAAAAATTAACTCTACTGAAAATCTGTCTGGGCTGTAATCTTCGGAAGGTAGGAGTTTAGAAGCAACATTAGCTAGCAAGTATGCTACTGCATTCTGGGATCTAGGTATAGGAGAAATATTGAATTCTAAAAATTGAGATATGAGTTCCAGCACCAAAGACTGATAGTGTTTGAGATGACTAGAAAGACAGTGAATTGTATTTCTAACTTGTTTTATGACAATTTTTGAATCACCAAACACTTTCAAATATTGGACTTTAAGACCAATTGCTTTGTATAGTCCTTGAACTAAGGCCTCATATTCAGTTGTATTATTTGTGCATTCAAATTCCAATCTACATGATAACATAGTTTTTTCTCCTTCAGGGCTAACTAAAATACACCCTGCTCCTGCACCTTCACTAGATTTAGACCCATCAAAGTATAGTGACCAAAATAAAGAATTATCAACAATTCTATTTACAGTTTCCTCAGTAATATTGACACATCTTGATCTATTGGTTTGTGAAAAAATTTCAATTTGGGATGTGAAATTATTTACTGAGAAAGGAGATGGTTGGGCAGTGAAATTGCCAAAGAATGATTCGGAAGAGTAATTCCCCAAAATGTTGTTATTGAATGCTATTGGTTGATTCTCCTATCAAATTCAGTGATAGTATGGGTCATGTTTCTCCCGATCGATTTTGATTTGATTTGGCTTTCCTTTATAGGGTAGCCACATATGGGACCAATCGGTAGAAATATAACCTTGGAGTTTCTAAGACCAATCCCTACTCAAATTAAACCATAAAATTCAGGTATATCGGCAATTAAAATATCAATTCTCTGACCACTCGTGGATTGGCTGATAACCTGATAGTTACAGAGTTGATTTCCCCTAAAACCTGGACCTTGGTTCTATCTAAGTATACAATATGAATTGCAGACTTTTGGGGTTCAATGTTCAGTTTGGAACAAAATGAAGCTGGCATTATGTTAGAGGATGCCCCTGAGTCAATAAAACAGTTGTGTAGATTTCTATTATATATCTCATATGTCAAGAGAAAATGGGGAGTATGAGAATTTGATTTGTCTCCGATTAAAACTGCATCAGTAGCTTCAACTCTACTAGGAGGTGGTTGACTTGAATCATTTGCAACTTTGGAGAACATAGCATTAGGAAGAGGTGAAGAAGGTACTGCATTTAGTTCCCTAAGAAGTAGTTTCTGTTGATGTTTGAGTTTGCTAAGTTCAAACATAGTAATGTTTTCCTTTGTCTTCTTCATATCATCAATAATATTGTAATCCATTGAATCCGATATTACTGACATCTTAGATGTTGAGGGTATGTTTGAGGATGATGGTTGATTTTGGGATGTTATTGCTGCGGATTTCTTTATGGGCACATTTTCTTTTATAGTAGTGTTACCTGCACTCCTTTTCTTTGAAATTAACTGAATAGGTTTAGGAGTACCTTTACTCCTGGTAGTTACAGGGAAAGCTTCTTGTTCATTTTCTGTATCAGAGTTAGGTAAAATGAAGTCCCACATCCCATGGCATTCGACAATCTCCTCTTCTTCGGGTTCCTCAGATGGAAAGACTGTTTCATCTTCTTCTTCCTCTTTAGGATCTGAGTCTGCATTAGATATAGCATTTGGTGGTTTTGACTAAGGTTTCTTAAAATTTCTAAATGGCCTCTTTGTTGAAGTTTTAGCTACTTGTTTTTTATTTCAACCATTTCATTTGACATAGTCTTGAGGACCTTTTGCAGATCCTCCATATCATATGGATCTTTAGGGGTTTGCTTCTTTGAATCATGTTTAAAAGAAGCTTTTTTAGATTTTCTATCTTCAAGAGCAGCTTTCTTTTCTAAAGCAATAATACGTTTCTTTACAAAAAGCGTTTCTTTCATGTTTTCAGCTAGAGTTGGTTTTGCAGATCTATCTACAAAAATGGCTATATTGGAAGGTAGGACTGTTATATACCATTCGCTTATGATTTTCTCCCTTGATTTAGAGTTGGTTGGAATATTATTCAAGAGTTTACTGAATCACGAGTTGAATTCCTTGATAGGTTCTCTAGATTTTATCCTAAGATTCGAAAGATCGTTGATTAATGTCGCTAAAGATCTATCATCGCCATACTTAGTGAGAAACTGTCCTTGAAAAATGTTCCAACTGGTAATGGATCCAAAGGGTAGAGAAAAATACCAAGACCCAGTTGATCCTTGTAAAGTATAAGGGAAAAGCCTAATGACAACATCTTCCTGTGTCACTCCTTTTAAATTAACTGATAACATGAAATTGTTAATATGTTCTTTGGCTAATGTTCCAGCATCTGGATTAAATTTCGGCAACCATTTTTCAGGAGAATCTAGTAATGGATGTAATGGTGCAGGCATATTTAATGCACCAGGACTATTCCATGGATTTCGAGCCATCGTAGAACTAATAACAAATGATATTTTCGATGAAATTCCAGGTGTTTGGGGAGGATTTGGTATTGAAGATTGAATAGGTTGGGATGTTGAATTTGGTGATCCCTGCTGAACAACAATGTGTAATGGAGGAGTGGATGGTTGACTTCGCATTGGAGAAGATGAAATGGAGGATGATGATGAGAAGGTCTCACTGTCCGATCCTTCATTTTTATTTTTAGCCTTTTTCCTTTTCAGTAAAGGCAACTCAGTAGGTTCAATACCGAGATTTTCGCTTTGAAGTCTAGTGAGAGGCTAAGGTAGATTGAATTGAGAAGTCTCACTGCCTTGAGATACTTTAGATTTCTGTGGTGATATCAAAAATCCTTGAAGTTTCTGGATGAGAGACTGAACTTCAGGAGACTCAGGACTTAATCGATCTGGAGTATGATGGCATTGAGCAGTGGTAGTTGACTCCTCTTCTTCTCATTTGAATACTGGTGTTCCAGAATGCAAACGGGAGGTCCAAGGTGAGGTGGAGGGAGATTTACTCTCAGAATGGTCTATAGATTTTGGTTTACTCGCCATTCATAGTTCAGGCCCTCCTTCTAGCACCAAAAATGTTGATGCCTCAAAAATCGTTGCAACAACATCGGGGAAAACCACCCGATCCGGACCTTAATGCAGCTCCTTTTCCGTTTGGTGTGGTGGCTCCAACTGGAAATAATGGGACCAGTTTCCCAATGATAAATAAAAAGGGGGATGGATAAATGAGTTGTTTTATAATAAAATGGTAATGGATGAATGATTTAATCTAAAAAGTAAAAATATGAATAACTATCCTATCCTGGGAAATTTCTGTTTTTAGTGTAATGTTTGATAATCTTTATCCACAAACAGGCATATAGATGACTCTATTGGAAAACAAATACATTCATTTATATGATAATTACTTTGTTCAAGTAGTTGAACAAATTAATCATTAAAACATTATTACACTTATCCTTTATATACCACTGATACATATATGACTAAAAGAATAACATTCCTTAAACATTCAACAGTGAAAAATATAAGGATTGCTCTTGAAAACACATACATATATCCAATGATAGCAAGAGTAATCAAATTATGATTCACATGAAAGAATGAAACAAGATCATAGATAATAGTACCATATGTGCTGTGAATCATTCCCGATATCAATCGCATTCAAATTCCTTTTTCAAACTTAGAAATACTTTCACATCAAGGCAATAGTGCACATCCCATCAACGCTTTCCTCATTAGAATTTGAATACTGGCCCAGTCTTTATAAAAAATATACCAGAAGCACAATAGTGCAACATCCAGGTTTGAGTTTTATACAAAAACTGAGGACCCTTTCTAAATGCATGAAAGGGTCTATAAATACTAATTAAACTAACTAACTACAAAAATAAAATGCTATTAATTGGTACATATAAATCTTGAGTATCTCCTCCACAATAGGTCTGTTGGTAGTCGGTAGCATGATTCATTGTTTCGGCTATTCTCCTTTTGATTTGAGTTGGCAGATTGCAAGCATTGGTTCCAATTCTGGGGGACGACTGAGACGAGAATGGAGTTGAGCTGAGTATGTGGCATCACGGATTTCGGGAATGATTCAACCGATCACATCAGTTAAACATTTGAGGGCAGCCCTTTGACTGTATGGTTTTACTAAGAAAAACCAATAGGTATCCCAAGTTAAACTTTGGATGCCAGTGATAAATCTTCCATTCTTCTCCAACTCTTGATTGCATGCTTGCTCCAATGTCTTCGCTGACAACAATTTACCTGGGGTGCATTGTGAAATCATGTTAGACAGATAAAGAGTGTTATTGATTAGCTCAATTAAATTACTTGTAGATAATCTACATCTGGAAGCCTCTCTCTCTGCTTTCATCAGTTGTGACTGCCATTCTAAGAAAAGGATCTCCTTGTGTGATTCTAGGTAGATTCACTGCCTACCCCTCATTGGTGTCTTGCGAAGCAAGAAAGTTTGTCTAAGTCTCATCGGCCGATTCCAAATCCTGCCTAGCATCAACTGATTTGTCAACTATTGATGCCGTTATATCACAAAGGGGCTCAACCAGAGAAATGTTATGACATAACAGTCTTAACTGTGTAACCAATGCCTTGTTAATTTGTATCGCTTCGTACCTAAAATCGGTAGGTTGTGGAAGACTCTTAAACTTCTCTACTTGAGTGACAGCTGAGCAACTTGCTCATATTTCGTTTTCATCATTAGTTCATTCATCGTCTTTAACCCAGTCAATGCTTCAGATAATTCTTTCTGCTTTTGTATGGTGCTTGAGTCTATTCTCTGTTTCTCTTCAAGCAATTTCTTATTCAATTGATTGTTTAATTGTTGTTGTGTTGATAATTTCTGTTCCAACTGTTCAATTTTCTATTGTGCTTCGAACACGTGTGATTGCAACAAAACAATTGCTTGGTCCTTTTCTTTAAGTAGATTAGTTACGTCCAATGCCTTGTCCATAGTGGCTGCCGAATAAGCTCTGGCATACTGTGAAAGCTTTGTTAGGTCATCGGAAGGGTTAAACTCTTCTTTTCACACTACATTAGCTGTCTCTGTTTGTGCTGGAAACAGGGAAGATTGATCAAGTCTTCTCCTTTTCCTCTGTATTTTCACTACAACCATACGTTTGGACTGTAAAAGACATCTAATGGAGGTATGCGCTCCACCTACAAAATAATTTGATCAGAGGGATCTTTTGGAATCATTTCGAAATCCGTGCTAGGGGTTAGGCCATTGGTTCCTTCATTTGTAACCGTTGTTGACGTTGTATCTTGTCCATCTGTTACTTTGGGTGTATTGGCACCTTTTGGACCTTCCAGATTTCTTATAATGGACTCAAACTGCTACCATTCTTGGAGTAGTTTACGATCAATCTGAGTATCCACATTGATATTTTCACTACCCTTATCCTGTTCTTTTTTCTGCTCTTTCTCCTGCTCTTTCTCCTGTTCTTATTCTTTTCCTCTTTCGAGAATTTTTCTACAACATCAGGTTTGTCAATGATTTGTTGTTCAGGCTCGCTTGATTTTGTTGTTGGGTTAGTAGCTAATAAGTCCAGAGGTAGAGTTTGCAACCTCTGTTCTCTGGGCTTATTGAATTCTACTAGCCTTTCATCGTTATATCTCATTTTGGCTGCTGCTTGTACCTGGAATAATGACTTTGCCAAAGAAAACAATTTATCAAAATCATCTTTCTCATGATCAAACCTTGTAAGTTTGGCTTGTTCAAGCATGGTATAGGCAACTTTCCTTGGATCGAATTGCCTATTAGGAATGGTTGTAAGATTAAGCATGTTTATTTTCTCTTCTTCCTTCCCTACATGCTTGTAGTCGTGCAAAGTATAAACACCGCATATCAAAGGAAAATTAGGCCAAGCCTGCTTTTTTGAAATCCTAAGAGTCTTGGATGTTCTTACGGTTGTAATTTGATAGGCCAATTCTCAGGCTAACATCTTATCAGGTATGTACAGAGGAAGGACATGAGGTCTTGCAAGGCTACCAAAAACCCTTATGTATGTGAATTTATCTTCCCCAAACCAATTTCCTACAGCGGTTAGGTTAATCTCTGCTTCCGAAGAATGTAAGGACTCTGAACTCCACATATCTCCACAATGGTATGATATTGTCCACTTTGGGCCTAAGACCTCATGGATTTGCTTTTGGACTTACCAAAAAAGGCCTCATACCAATGGAGATATTTTTCCATCCTTATATACTCATGATCCTCCCCACTTCTAGTTAATGTGGGACTTTGGTTGTATATCCAACAATCCTCCCCTCGAACAAAGGACCATCGAGCCTCCCCTCAAATGATTATCCATTCGTCCACTCTCTACCAACCAGGATTCTCCGCTCCAATGCGTTGGAAGCACACGCCTTACATGGAACACCACCTACCTCAAGAGCTTGCTCTATCCCAGGTCAACTCCTCTTCACCGTGTTGGGACCAGGACACGTCCATGAAGAATCTGGAGCACACCACCTGTCTAACTGAGCTCATCCACGGATCCCATCATGATATTACGTGGGCCCACCACCTTGATTCGACATTCCGAGGATTCATCCACTTGGCTAACTTCGGGGCATGGCTCCGATACCACTTGTAAGGACTTTGGACACCACATATCTCCAAAACGGTATGGTATTGTCCACTTTGGGCCTAAGCCCTCATGGATTTTCTTTTGGACTTACCCGAAAATGCCTCATACCAATGGAGATATTTGTCCATCCTTATATACTCATGATGCTCCCCACTTCTAGTCAATGTGGGACTTTGGTCGTATATCCAACAAAGAAATCTTTGGGGCAGGATTATCAAAAATGACACGGTAAATAGGCAACATAAAACCATTATAGATTTGGTACAAGTGGTCCTTATAGTGCACTTTCCATAGATTTTGGTGATAAATGTGAATTGGCATGGTGTCTTATGAAGTCCATCTCTACCCCAGTACAGGAAATTCAGAATTGAAACAAAGAGTATCTAGAATATAAGCACTAAAACAAAATGGAGGAATAGACCTATTGGTCACACGAGTTTTATTTCTAAACTTAAGAATTGCAGAGGCTAATTTATTTGACAATATATTTCCCCAATCCATTACTTCACTATTAACTGCCACTTCCATAAAAGGAACCATTTCAATAGTGAATTTTGCAGAATCATGTAATCCCCAAATTCTACACATCATTGCCCTGGCATAATAGTAAGGAGAACATAATGAATCTACATAGTACTTACCTGAAGATTCATGTTTGTGCCTTGCAGGGTTCTGTCTCCACTCTCGAATTGGGGCCGATTCAGTTTCATTCTCACTTGCGAACTTCTCAAGAAATGCTTTATTGTATTTCTTTTGAGGTTCAGGCGAGTGATACATTTTCTTTAAATCATCAGGTTGAAATGAGCCGAGGACCATTCCGTCATATGTGCAAAATGTTATGTTTAAAACAGGGATTTCCTTTACTGCCCAGCGCACTACATCAGTGTATGGAAGAATTTTTTCACGAGCTACTATTCGGTGTAGATATGAGTCAGCTAAATCTTTCAGGGAAGCCTCTGATTTTCTAGTTGAATCTATGGTAGCTTGTATTGATACCATTTTAGGCTCCTCTGCTTCAATTAGATTATATATTCTTTTCCAGCTTGTGTTTCCAAGGCCAAGACACGTAGTGTCTGAAATCAATCCCTTTTTTCTTGGTCCTGGATCAGTGGTGGATTGCACTGTTACTGCGGGAGCCGCTGCTGCCGCGGATCTCTTGGATTTCTTTCCCATTTGGATTGAACTTGTCGTTTCGGCGGAGCTCTACGCAAGGAATAAATGAACGTAATACAGGGAATAGGTGGTGTGAGCCAATATGAAAGAATTATATCAATTAGCGAGTAATGAAAGATAATACTACCGCAGATACAATCTCAGGGGAGATCTCGACATAACTGCTTCATTAATTGGCCACTTAACCTATCAATCACTTTAAATACCCATCATATCGTTTATATGTCGAATGATAAATTCAAGCGTGGTTGAGTTTTTTGGCGGATAATCACAAGTAAATCGCTATCGGGAACGAGAAGGCTTTTAATAATAATCCAAATAATGCATGCAAGCCTTTTAAATATATTTTGGAACTCGCGCCTTGATTTATTGGATCACAATTGGAGATGTGCTCTAGTCGTAACCTTTATGTTATTGCAAAAATTGCCGATCCCCGATAGCGATACACCTTATCGCATCGGGAGATTTTAAAGGTGTCTTAACATGCACTGCGTTACATCCCCCGATTGCCGATAGTGATATCGCATCAGAGAAATAGTGGGAGGGCCTATTGTTATATTTGCTTGCCTTTCCCGATAACTGATAGTTATTCACTTTTCAGATCGGGGTAAATCAATGGGTCTTTGCATTATGTTTTCTATTGTTCCGATATGCATCTTGCAATCGCTTCATCGCAATAATAAAGAATTTTATATTTATTCATAAGACCGATTTCATATTTGTTAAAAAGTTTTATAATATATTGTTTCTTTTGGACCTTTTGATGAAGGATTTTGTAATGATGAGTTGATACCAATTTATTCACACATCTATGTTTAAAAGGGACCCATTTCATATTAAAGTTAGAAAGAAAAATTTTATGAAATGGGGGGTTGTTGTACAACACAATAGGTTGATAACCTTGAGGCATGTACTGAAACTGGGGTTGACCTTGAGGTATATATTGATACTGGGGTTGACCTTGAGGTATGTACTGAGTCTGGGGTTGACCTTGAGGTATGTACTATCCTGATGGTATGTACTTTCCTTGAGGTTGTCCCCTAGGCGGTAATTGACTACCTTGAGGTTGCCCCCTAGGCGGTAACTGACTACCTTGAGGTTGCCCTCCAGGTGATAATTGACTACCTTGAGGTTGCCTCACAAGCGGTAATTGACTACCTTGAGGTTGTGGATTTGGAATAGTACCAGACATCATAAGAGTTTCTTCTACGCTCAATGGTTGAGTTCCATTATTACCGCTTGATATCTCATGTTCAATTGGTTGAGGAGATGTTCCTGAAAAAGTACTAGCGAGTGACCAGTACCCCGAAGGAATAGAAGGACCGCCATATAAAAATGTCTCTAGTGTTTGGGAAAAAATAGATGACTGTCTCGACATATTTAATGGAGGATAATAGCCTCTGGGTGTTGGATGAAAAGGAATTTGAGGTGGTGAAAAACTAAGGCCTAGGTTTTCTAAAAAAAATTTCAATGATACATACCAAGCGTCACTCCTAAAAGGACAGTAGAAAATTGATTCATGCTCCCTAAGTTCTAAAGTTGGTTGATTTTCGAGAAGAATTATGTCTTCGTGCAGACTAACAAGTTCTTCAATAGAAATGAGTCCAAAAGGAAGATTTTGGGTAATGATATTTCCTACCCTGGGTGAACCAGGACCACTAGAAGTTGGAGAAGCAAATCCTGAATATGGAGTAGGAGCAGGCTCAATTTCAGGCTCAAAAACTTTAGGTTCTTCAGCTAATTCACTAGTAGGAAAAATACTACCAGTAACTTCGGAAAGTGAAATTGGCTCAGAAATATACTCCGTTGTCTGTACTTCATAATTAGGATGAACAATTAAGGATGACTCTCTGGCTTCTAGTGACCCAACTCTACTGTCACTAGGAGATACAAGAGCTCATAACCCTTCAAGCTGGCTTGGTGTATACTCAGGAGGTTTCCCCCAAAGTCTACGAGATTGTCTCGGTAATTCAGCCACGATTAAATATTTAATTTATCACACGCAAACAAGGAAAAATTTCAATAAATCCACCTAAAGTCTCTAAAGAAACAAACAATTTATTCACACGCATAAAAATCTAAGAGTTCAAACCACACACAAACAGTAAATTCTCGTACTAAAAACACTAGTTGGTGATGAAATCCAACGTCGTAGAATTTAATACAAAAAAGGGCGGTTGGAACAGTTACCTCGACAACCTGCTTAATGAAACATACTAGCACAAGTTTCTTCACAAAACCATCTCGAGTGAAGAGAACCCCCCAGAGAGTCCAAGTGAGTCTAGTCGATGTCTGCTCCAGGTACAGTGAGACCCGTCCTTCACCATCACCCTAGGGAATAATCTTAAGTTTATGGACACTAAGGTTACCAACAACAACAAATACAACTAGGGGAACAATCTATGATCTGATCTACGCGCAAGGGAAGAGTAACAAAGCTCAATCCCCTTGAAGGTTCCTCAACATGATCAATTCGAGGTTTACCAACAAATGACCCCAGGCTCCTCGAAAATGGTTAATCCGAGGTTTACCATTTATAATACATGCAAATCTTCTATCTTTCCCAATGAAACAAACTTGATTGTTTCAAAGGTTTGGACATGATCTCGTGATTGACTCCTTTAAGAGGAGCTTCCCAGATTATATCAATTACAATTGGATTTATTTCCTACCTCAAGATATAGCTACTTGTTTGTTTTAACTACCTTGGAGAGTTAATTACTCCCTACTCCAAGATACTAGCCTAAGCTATATTGGTGATAAGAGCCCTAGAAATAAAAAATATTGCTAGATCAATTTTAATTAAGGGTTACTTTTATAGGTTGTTCCTTAAGTCAATAGGTATGGAAATGAAACTTTGATGGTGTGAAGACTTTACTCCAAAAACACTAAGAAAAGCACATAAAATGATAAACAATTTGTTTTTCTTTCAATGAATTTCTAGCTAAAAGAAAGAGTTCGAGAATGCAATTCATTGAAAAACAAATCTTTCTTTCAACATGCAAATGAAAATAAAATATTTTTGTATTTTTCAATAAGAACTCAAAATGAGACTACTAATTATCCTCACAATAAATCCCTTTCCTTTTTTCAACACTCAAGACTACAAAAACAATTTATTTCAAAAGAGATTCAAATCCTAAAAAGCACTCAAAACTACAAAACTAATCTTGAGATCTAAAAACTTCTAAAAACCTAATTGAATAAAAGCTTCATTTTTTTTTAGGACGTTTTACTTAGTTATTCAGTAAACCAAGAATTAATTCGTTCAGAATAACAAATCAATCAAAAAACACCCAAATATGTTTTCTTTTATAAAAATGAAATTCAAAACTTATAACCAAGTTCGTTCAAAGATTTGCAAAGAGAAAACGAAATCTATTTCTCACCAAGGACAGATTTCACAAACCAGTCAGACTCATCAAGAAGACAAAAAGACACTAGGTTAATCTAAGGCTTCTTTGGCTTCTGATCTTTGAGTCACTACATAGACCAAGTGAAAACCACTCCAGGCATGCAAAACTTCTAGAAAATCATCTAAAACAAAAACACCAATGGAACTTACTCATAAGAGATTTTTGACAGAACACATGCAGATCTGGGTAGACACTAAAAGCTGTAAATGAAACCTAAACCTAACTGGAAGAAAACATTTTAGGTTTTTCAAAAAATTTCACAGGGTCTTCAGGCTTCTAGAAGAACCAAACGTGGTCCTGTTCTGTGTACTAAAGGAAAAGTGCGGAGATGCCCACATTGTCTCTGAAGAGAAAGTGCGGTCCTCTGAAAACTTCAAAAAAACAAAAAATAATCCAAATCCTAAAACCTACCAATCACACATACATCAAGCAAAAACCAGAAACGAAAATAAGTTTCTCAAGTCAAAGACAAAGGAAAACCAAAAACCAAATTCAGTTCCCCAGTGTAGTCGGCAATTTGTTGGCCAGATAAATCGATCTTGTGGACAAGGCCAATCTCCCTAGTATCAAAAGATATCTAGCAACAAGCAGGACAAGCAAATATATCTTTCTCTAAACACATACGATTCACTAACAAAAACTATAGAGGCGTTTAGACCCTACCTTAAGTCCAACGCTAGTTTGTAGCAGCCATCCTTCAACCGTCTGAAATAGTTTCCTTTTAGAACTTGCAATCACAAACAAGCACACATCAAATAACACTTGCATAGCTAATATCATAAATCATGTTTATTATGGTGATCAAGGAATCCATAAAATAAACCATAAAACACAGCTTATTGAGAAAAACAAACTTGTTTGTATTAACTTTGAAGTAGAAGAACCTTACAACCTTTTTCAGCCTTGATGTTGAACAAGATCTTCCCAGGGTCCGAAACAAGAATCTCCTTTACTTTGACAAGCCTCACACTCTTCCAAATGAGATCAAAGAGGTATGTAATCTCTCCTCACAAAAGCTCAATTAGGACGACTAAGTTCCAGTAGCATTTCACCTCAAAAATATTCAGTTTTCAACCTCCCAAGTAACCAGCCCAATGCTTCATTTTATAGTGCAGAGGAAGGAGGTTACAGGTCCACCTATGAAGGGATAGATTCCTCCTTCAAAGGGATAAGCTCCTCACATCAAGGGGTTAGTTCCTTAAGGTATGGGATGCATGAACCTTAAGGGAGCAAACTTTCCACCTCAAGATTCCTTCCAGAAGCTTCTAGAAATGACTCAAAGAGAGTTTTTAAGAATATACTTGTGCTTTTTTTAGTTTTACAGGGATCTGCACCCATAACACAGAGACAGAGAGGTCAGGTGCATAGGGAACATAACCTTTAGGTGTAGGACCGTAGGTAATTCTAAGAGAAAGTGCGGAACCAGAGTTTTAGAGACTTTTGAGGGCTTTCTCTTATTTTCAAGGCTTGATACGAGGAATTGAGGCTTAAGACTTGCAAAGGAGGAAAGCATGAGTGGTAATGGACTCACACATATTGCAGAATGTCAAGGTGACAATTTTTTGTGCAACAATGAGTTTGCTCAAGGAGAGAGGAAGAAGTTCTATGAAAAATCCAGGAAACTAGGGCATAATTGAGGTGAGATTTGGGAGACCCGTAGTGCATGGATAAAATGGAGGGTGTGATTGCTGGTAAGATAGCCTACTACTAGAAGAGATTTGCTGCATATAAACTGACAGTTAACCAAGAAGATCAAGCAAACAATGAAATGAGTGCATCTGGGAAAAACAAAGTTTGCATTAAAATGGCCTAAACTATAATGTATGAGAGGAAATGTTGAGAAATGCTACAAGAAAGGAAAGCATGGAAGAGGACTATTGCAAATCGGGAAGTGAACATGATAAAGGAGATCTGAAGCAAAGAAAAACTGGACTATTAACCTACTAAAGAGCTACAAACACTAGAAGTCTTATGAATGAGGAAAATATGTGTTTTTGGGGCATCAAGAGAGTATTTGCCTCAAATCATGGTCCCAGAGGGAGGAAGAGAGACAAAGGAACTGTTTCTAGCCTTTGGAATCTTCTCTAATCACTGCTCAACCTACTACAAAAAGAACAAATGGAAGCAAACTACTAAATCATCAAAAGCAACCTATTCTTAACTATAAGAAAGATACATCTAACAACAAATTAATCTACAAGCTCAAGTAAAGCATAAAAATACAAGTAAAGAGAAGCTTGGCTACTTGGATTGGGCCCTAACCCAAGAGCTTCAGCCCTCCGAGGTAACTCAGTGCTAGCTCGAAAAGGGTTCCATCTTCATTATCAAAACAATAGCGAGATTACATGAAACTATCACAATATAATAAGCTTCAAATTTGAGGAGAGTTTACGTAAGAAAAAAATCTGACCCTAGTGAGGCCCTGGGGCTCTCTACTTATACATTTGAAGCTACCAACATCTTCCTTAAAATCAGGGAGGCTTGGCTCCTAAAAATCGAGATAACTATCAATCATATTCCACTTGCTCAGCTTCCTTCTTAGTGCATGATTTGGCTGCTTGTACTCCGAGCTAAATGAAGGGGAATTCGAAGTGAGGAGCAATAAATGAGGGGTATTCCCTCCTATAAGTCTTCTCCTCTATCTACTTTGAGTTATTTCTATAGTTTGGCCATTAACTCCTTGACTTTGACCTCAAATTCTATCAATAATCTGCATTAAATACATGTTAGACCACATGGCATAATAACTAACCCAACTCGCTCTATAAGCATAAATATAATTAGAAAATCATATAATAAGCTAAGAGAATGGTTGATTTGACTAGGTTAGGAGGTAAAATGAGCCCATATAATTACCCATTTATGAGGCTCATCATCACCCCCTTACTGAAGGTGTTTCTCTTCCTCTGAGCAACCTAGTCAATCTCTTCATCTTTTATGGCCCTGGTGGCCTCCCTAGCATCCCAGGCCTCTGCTATGGTCTGCTCATGTTCTCCATAAAATCCTGCCTTTCTATTGATGTCCTTCCACTACTCCTCTTCTTATTCTTCTCTTCTGCCTTCCAACATGCCTAATATGAGTGGAGGACTTAGTTTGAGGCTAATCCAGTTGACCTTCAACCTTTGCATGGAGCGCTTGTACATTAGCACTCTTTTTAATGCCTCCTTCAGTCTCATGGTGGAATGGTATTCCTTGATCTACAAACTATGGGGTAGGGTGTTCCATCTTCTCATGCATGCATGCACACAGTCATCACCAAGTAGCCTAAGCATATCATCAAAGTGTGCAATGGCTTGTGCCTAATTGGCTAGATATCTAGGGGCAATCTAAGGGTCATTGGCAAGTAGGTTGTGTGTGCTAATGAGTGCCATAGGATATGATGGCTCAACTCTTATCATCAATGGTTCACTCTTCTCTTTTATTAGCAATATTTTCATTTCTTCTGCCCTCAATTCTTCATGGTTCATCCATGATGCCATGGCCATAAATTGCAGATCCCCTAGCTTGGCATTGGGGTCCCACACATTCATGTCTATGAGGGCTATGTTGTGTAGGTAGAACTCTGCCATCTTTGCCTTATCCTCTGAGGTGCTTTGGTCACATAAATCCATGAACTGCCTATAGTCTTGGAAAGGCACAGTGCTTCTTTGTGCCAAAGTCTTTATTTGGAATTGAAGCCATTGATCCTTCAGATAGAGACCATAAGATTTGGCTAGTGTTATGCATTGTAATGCTTCCATGGATAAGCTGGCCATGTATGCTAGTTGAGTCTCTTTCTCTTGCAGTTGCCTCCTTGGTAGTTCATTCTCATTTCAAGGTTGCTTCTTGTAATGGCCCCTCTGTCTCTAAGAGCACTCAATTCTCTGCCCATTTCCTTGAGTTTGTTTTCCATATGGCTAACATCCTCAACTCTTTTGGATTTGGCTATCTACATCCACCTATGTGTTCTCACCCCTTCTTTCTCCAATTCGAAAAATAGTGGAATTACAAATTTCTGTGGATTTTCCTACCTCCCTCAAGTAGATTGTAATAGGAGGCAAGACTAGGTTGGGGGTCAAGTTCTTGTAGCTCTTGTAGTTCCCCCTTCACCTCTGGTTGTCCTCCTATCTTTTTCTCAAGTTTTTGTGTCTCCTGTAGTTTAGATAGTGTCCCCTATAGGATGGTATAAGCCTCTTGTAAGTCTGGTTTTGGGTCCTATAGTACTGCCTTTCCCTTCCATGTAGAAGATCTCGGAGTCCCCCTTTCATAGGTTATAGGTGTCTTGGAAAGAGATTCTTTCACCTTGACAGATGGTGAATCTTCAATGGTAATGGGAACTTTTGAATAGGGCTGAGGTTTGCATGTTTTAATTCTTATGCTCTTCCTTGCCCTGAAATACATGGAAGTCTTTCTTTTCCTCTTCTATTTTGGCTTGATTGGTGTACTAAGGGTAGTGAGGGTAGTTGCTGCTTCTCTTTCCAAAGTCTCAATGGACTCTTCTCCTTGCTCTACCTTCCCTATCTCATTTTCTCCCTCTATTGTCTCTTTTTCTGTCTCTTCAAATTTTCCCTCTGTTTCTTTTCCTTCCTCCTTCCTTTCTTGCTCTGTTGTGTCACCACTAGCTTCATCTTCTCCTCCTTACCATTCTTCCTCCTCATTGACAGTAGGCCTGACATCATAGGTTAATGCCTTTATGTCATCCCCAACTATCATATTTTGGAAAGCTTCCCATGCTATAGGGAGTGTAAAAGTATGGAGGGATTCCTCTACTATTGATTAAGCCATGGTGAGATAACTGTTGTGAATTTCTTGCTTGTACCTTGGTGCTGGAGTCAATGAAAGACTGAAGGAGAAAGTAAGGGATACTGAGCTTTTGAGGTGTTGGGGTATCCATGCCATATCTCAAGTCAAGGAGGATTCTGCAATGATATCCATAGACAATGATGTTCCTCCCCTCACAGGAAATGTATTTTATTACTTGGTAGCTAACCTCGTCCCAGGGATATGGTATACTAGCCCTTCTAATTCCATTTTTATCTTCAACAAGGATTTCATTATTTTGGAAAAAATTCTTCTTGGCAGCCTGACCAATTTGTTTCTCATCTTTACTCCAAGGCAACCCAAGAGGAAGGGTAGTGATGCTACTGATGAATTCAGATGTTATTTCAATAGAGAGGCCTCTAACGGTTATAGTAGCATGAGTTCTTGTGTGAGGGACCAGAGAGAGAGAAACTTCTTGGGCAATATCATCATCAAACCCCCGAAATTTCTCAAATAAATTCATCCAGTTTTCCCTTGTGAATATGTCCACCACTTGAGGATGTGGGTGGAGCCTAGTGGAGTTAGTGGGCTCCTTTCTCATAAACCCTCCTGTCATACTACATGTACCTTTTTTTAAACCCAAATACAGAGGTGGAGACAAAGAGTTTTGAGAAAAAATAAAAAACAGAGGAGACCGTGTTTTTTTTAAATAAACAGAATTTTTTTTATGTATTTTCTGCCCTCCTAAAGAATTATTTCATCGTCAAATTGAGACCACTTCTTTCATATATTGATGTTCAATAGGGGGAATGCATGAACCCTACCTCTTCAGATTGAAATTCGTGCCACAAATCGTGGTTTCTCCCTTAAAAATGACTCACTTCCCTCCTGTAGAAGCCCGTTGTCCCTCCTGTAGATTTCCTATAGGTGCTCTTGTAGAAAACGCCGAAAACAAATATAGGGAGGAAATAGATGGAGGATGGTGGTTATGAGGCTATGGGGGCACAAGAAGATTTTTGTGGCTGAGTTACGAGGAGAAATTGAAGAAAAGGTGGTGAGAATGCACGAGGAGGAGTGCTCATTACTTTTTATGGTTATTTTTGGTTATGAGTGTTGAGCTGGCAAGGTGTACGTTGGCCTGATTAGGACTGTTGGTCCCCACTTGCTTGGTCATCATGGTCCTCCTCGTAATCATCCTCTCATGATTGCACTAGAGTTAAATCTTCCTCCCACTATCTTTCCTTGGCATCTTGTGCTTGAGTTGACTGTGCGCCCATGTGGGTGACATCTCGAATAACTGGAGTCAACTAAATGAAGGTGGCCAAGTTAACTAGCCACCTTTCCCTCATTCGATCTAAACCATCTCATTGTCTTTGTACGACTCTTAATTACACAAATACAAATAGAGGAGTGAGTTAGTTACTTACCTGTGATCCAAGTGTATTTTTTGTGAGGTGTTGTGGCCTTCTCTGCTGTATGCCTTCATTTCCCTTTATGCATGTTGTCTCTGCTTACTGATGTGTGGTTATGTGCTTGTGCAGGTTCTTCTCTTGCTAGAGCTAAGCTTCATGTGCCTTTTCAACCTACATGTTTGCACTCTCTTGCTGCTGGTGCTAGACTTCTATGGGATCAGCTATTATAAGAGTTCCTACAGGAGCTCCTGTATCTGCTTCTCCCCTGGAAACATCAACTTTTCCCTGTGCTTGGAGCTCGAGAATAATGCCAGAGGTGTCATGAATGATGGAGGGATGGTAGTTAAGCTTCAGGTAAGGTTATTGGTGCATTTTCCTCTTTTTATTTTTGTTTTTTCTCAAAACCTAAAAAATTGTTTTTCTGTGTTTTTTCTTAGACAGGAAGAAAAAACTAATGATGCTTGGTGTGTGATGCAGGCTTGGAAATGATGGCAAGGAGGTTTTAATATGGTAGGAGGGATTATAGGTTCCTCATGAAGCTTTTTTGTTCCTCAAACTGCCTTCTGTAGACACTTTTGGCTCTATGTAATTCCTATAGGAGCCTCCTGTAGAAAACACAGTTTTGGAAGAAAAAGTACAGTGGAGTGAATGTCAAGGTTCCCTTGGCACCTTCTTCTGCTCCCTGTAGTCCTCCTAAAAACCTGCAATGCACCAAAAAATTATCTTTTCTTTCTCTCTCTCTTTCTTTTTTTTTTAAAACAACTAGGGCGCCTCAGAGAAGTTTTCACCATATTTGCCTACCCTGGGTACCTCCAATAGAAGGTTTTCACCCAGAGATCTTATTCCTTTTCCTCTTTTTTTTTTTTTTTGACATCACTGGGCCACCTCAGAAGAGGTTTTCAATCCAATGATGGGACTCAAGTGACTCATGGAGGTTTTCACTTGAGTCCTTATTTTTTCTTTTTTTCTTTAGTGAGTGGGTGAAGTGGAAGCCAAGAAGTGCTCCACTACCATCACTGTTTTATTCAAATCTTCAATAAACTCTCGCTTGGAGAGGGGTTTCTTGTAGAATTTAAACTAATGTCCATTGACAAGCATGGGGATGGCTTCATCATCAATGGTTCTAATCTCCATTATCATTGCATTTCTCCATAGTGTAAGGTCCCAGCCATCTTGTCCTCAGCTTGCCTTGGAAATATTTATATCTTGAATCATAGAGTAGTGCCAATTTCCCTCTTGGAATTATTTCTCCTTGACATTTTTGTCATGCCATATATTTCTCTGAAGCTGAACTACCTCTGTATGGAGAAGGGCTTGCAATATGTATTCATCCAATCCATTGAGCTGAAGTAATCTCTCCTTATGTGCATGGATGAAGTCTAAGTCCAATTGAGCTGTCATCCTTAGGGTATTTAATTCAAACTCTATTGACAACAAAGCCTTCTTCCCATAGACCAATTCATAGGGTGTGAACTCAGTGGTGGCCTTCCATGTTGTGTTGTAGGCCCAAGTGGCCTCGGCTAATTTGCCCACCCAATCTTTTCTGTTGCTGCTCACTACCTTGGTTAGGATCCCTTCTAATGCTATATTAGTGACCTCCACTTTCCCATTGGCTTGTGAATGGTAAGGGGTGGAAGTCCTATGCCTGATCTTATGATGTGTGAGAAGGTATTCAATCAGGTTGGAAGTGAATTGACTTCCTTGGTCTGTGACCAACTCTCTTGGATGCCCGAACTTGTAGAATATGTTTTTCTCAAAAACTCAACTACTTTTTCCTTTGTTGCTACTTTGATTTCTTTTGTCTCTGCCCATTTTGTCAGGTAGTCGATGCACAAAATGATGTACTACTTTTACTTTGAAGAGGGGTTGACAGGCCCCACAAAGTCCATGCCCCACTTCTCAAATGGCTCTAAGGTCACTTGAGGTTGCACAGGAATTTCATCCTTTAGAGTGGGTTTCCCCATCATCTAAAACCAATCACACTGGCTCGTGTATCTCCTCACATCATGATGAAGAGTGGACCAGTAGTAGCATGCTTGCAATATCTTGAAGGCAGTTCTTTTTGCTGTAAAATAACCTCCACAAGGCCCATCATGACAGGTCAAGAGGATGTCAAAGACTTCTTCCTCCGTGACACATCTTCTCAAGATCTGATCTAGGCCTAGTTTGAAGAGATTGCCTCCAATCCAGGTGAAAGGGGCGCTTTTCCTCACTATCATTCTCTTCTCTTTTGAGGACATGTGTGGTGGGAACTGTGATGAAACCAAGTAGTTGGCTATGTCAGCAAACCATAGATAGAGTAATGATATAGAAAATAGACGTTCATCTGGAATTTGGTCATCCACCATTCCTTCTTCCCCTATAGGCAAATTTACTCTAGACAAAAAGTTAACAACAATATTCTCTTTACCAGGCTTATCAATAATGGTCAAATCAAACTGTTGCAGTAAAAGTAACCATCTAATAATGCAAGAATTTACATCTAGTTTGTTCATTAAATATTTAATTGTAGCATGATCAGTGTGCACATAGGTTTGATAGCTTATGATATAATGTCTGAATTTATTTAAGGAATGCACGATAGTTAGAAGTTCCTTCTCGGTCACTGTATAGTTTAACTTTTCCTTTGAAAAGTTTTTTCTTATAAAGTATATGGCATAAGGTAACTTTTCATCAACTTGTCCTAAGGTTGCTCCTATCGCTTTGTTCGAAGCATCTATGTAAATGTGAAATGGTAGGGCCTAGTTTGGGCCTCTAAGAATTGGGGCAGACACTAGCCTTCTCTTCAAGGTATCTAGGGCTTCTTGATAGTTTTCCAACCATGTGAACTCAACATCTTTGCCCAGGAGGACAAACAAAGGAGAGGCTATCTTGCTGAAGTCTTTAATTAATCTCCTGTAATATCCAGCTAAGTTTAGGAAACTTCTAACATCTCTCACCTTTTGAGGAGGTGGGACCCTTTGGATGATGGCAATTTTGTTGGGGTCCACTTGCAGTCCTTGTTGAGATATTTCATGACCTATCACGGTCCCTTCAGTGATAGAAAATTCACATTTTTCTAGACCGAGGGACAAGTTCATCTCAATACACTTATCTATAACTTTTACTAGGTTAGATAAGGCTTCCTGAAAGTCAAAGCCATAAGGAGTAAAATCATCCATGTATATTTCTACGGCATCATGAACCAATTCAGACAACATACTCAATACCACTCTTTGGAAAGTGGCTGGAGCATTGCACAAGCTAAAAGGAAGGACTTGGTATGCAAAGGTGCCCCAAGTACAAGTGAAAGTGGTCTAATCTTGGTCTTCCGGGCTGATTTGAATCTGATTGCACACGCTAAACCCATCTAGAAAAAGAGAAAAACTTTTTCCCTACTAGACCGTCTAACACTTGATCTATGAAAGGTAAAGGAAAATGGTCCTTTTTAATGGCTTTGTTCAATTCCCGATAGTTGGAATAGATTCTCCACTTACCATTTTTCTTTCGCACTAGCACCAAAGGAGAGACCCATTCACTGTCCGAAATGGGATAGATGAATCCTGCATCAAGCAATTTCTAAAGCTCTTCCTTAACAATATCTTTAAGTGCTGGATTCATCCTCCTTTAAGGCTGTCTAACTCATTTGCAATCTTCCTTGATGTATATATGATGAGTGCATACTGAAGGGTGCACTCCCTTCATCTCCTTATAATTCCAGGTGAAGGCATCTAGATGTTTTCTCAGTATGCTGCATAACTCCTTCTCCTGGGAAGTAGATAGGGATGGATTTATTTTCAATGTTCTCCCTGGGCTAAACTCTTAATTTTTAACATAGAGAGGAATGGGGTTGGCCACAAAAATATCAGTTGAGGGGTTGTTTTGGGTTTCTCTTACTATGTCTTCTAATGGTGATGCATTGGGAGATGGATTATGAATCAAATTTTCAATCATATCATCCTCATCTTGCAGTTCCCCCCATGGTGATTTCCAATGTGCAAAGTGGTGCAAAATAAACTTCATCCTCATCCTCCTCCTCCAACCAGAGAGGTAGATCATGTTTTAGAAATGGTTGAGTAGGAGGATATAGGGTTAATTGCTTGGACATGTGTTTGTTCTTTATGGTCATGTTCCCAGTTTGGTAGTTGATATAGGCATTACTCGTAGCCAACCAGGGTCTTCCCAAGATGAGAGGATACCCAATGAGATTTTCCTTTGGCTGGAGAACTAAGAAACCAGCAGGGTACTCCCAAGAATCAATGGAGACCATCACATCTTCCACAATCCCCTCAAGGGTCATGGTCGAGCGGTCTGCTAGCTGCAGCATTGTCGTGGTCTTCCTGAAGGAGTCTTGGAGATTAAGTTTAAGAATTGTGTCCTTTTTCATCACATTAATAGCAGATCCCAAATCAATCAAGGTATGTGGGACCATTGTGCCATTGATGTGGACATCAACTACTGGGCTTCCAGGATCCAGATATGTTGGACAAATTATTTTCCCCAACATCAGGTCAGACAGTTTTTTGGTGACATTGATGGTTGGGGAATCTCTCTTGTGCCTTCTTGGATGCCTAAAGAACTTCTCTTTGATCAACCTATTGTAGATAGCCACATATTTTATGGCTTGGAGAAGTGGTATCTTCACACATAAATGTTTCAATTCTCCTATGAGTTCAGTCTCTTCTGAGTTACGCTGGATTGTCATAGATAGTATCTCAGGAAAGGATGGATTTTCTTTAGGTTTTCTTTCCTCTTTATCTTCCTTAACCTCCCCGGGTGGAGGCTAGCTATCTGGGAGAACTTTCTTGGATCGCAAGTTGATTTCTTGAATCTCCACAGCATAAGTTAGGCTTGATGGTTCCCCACTATACACTTGTTGAGCTTGTTTGTTGTTAGGGTTTGGGTTTGGTTGGGTAGGCATTTGGGGTTTCCTTGGTGGAGCAGAAGGTAACGGTTGTGGTTGGGAAGGTGGTGGAGGTAGAAGAGAGGGAAAAGAGTTGTATTGGGGCCTCCACCCCTGATGAGATGCATTCCACTAAGGTTGTGGCTGAGCATAGGGTTGAAATGAATGAGCGGCTAGTTGGGAATGATATTGAGATGTGAAGGACCAAGGAGGAGGCATGGACCAGGAAGGATGAGTAGGGGGGCCCCAAGAAGGTATGGAGGTGACTTGGTTGGGGTTGTAGTATGCCTGAGATGTCCCTTGTATCCCCTGCTGGTATGGTCTAGGTCTAGGCAGCCTTCTTTGGTTTATGTAATAGATCTATTCAGTGCCTCCTTCGGCCCCTTGGTATATAGCTTTAAGTCCGGGCAAGGAAGGGCACTTATCTGTAGAATGATTTTCTTAACAGACTAAATATACCTCTATAGAGTTCAATGGGAACTCATTCCTAAGATACCTCCTGGTGCATCTAGGGCAAAAGATGGCCAAAGCCCTCTCTGCTTCTTCTTGTTTCCTTTTAATATGTAAGGAATCCATTTGCATGGCAGGATTTTGCAACATCTCACTCTTGAAATCTTCCAGCACACTTCCAATTTCCCCTTTTATGGGAATTAGAAGAAGAGGTACTGGTTATGGGTTGACTCCCCCCACCTTTCTTTCTGGCTGCTCTAGAATGGTTTCTAAAAATAGTCTTCATATCCTCATAGGATAGTTGGTAGATGTCTCCCCCGGCCAGTAGATGGAGGGTGTCTAAAAGGTCTTCCCAGATTCCCTTGAGTAGGACCAACTTTAGAGACTCAGGGTCAAGTGTACACCTAGCCTTTTGTAATTGAGCTGGAACCTCTCTTCGTAGTCTTCCAAGGACTCATCACTTCCCATGGTCATTCAGAAGATTTCTTCTTTAGTATCTTTTGACCTACAATAGTCTCGATACTTGTTGTTAAAGGCTTGCTGCATCTAAGCCCAAGCTGTGATGCTATTGCCAGGAAATCCCATGAACCAGTGCAATGTTGTGTCCTTGAGAGTAGAAGGTAACAGTTTCAACTTTTTCTCATCTTCTACATAGTCATAAGTTTGACAGATGACAACAAACTCAAATAAGAAGGTGTCATGATATTCTATATTTAGGACATGGAAGTGAGGTAGGGTTGAAGGACTTATATTCTTCATTTTGGTGTTCCCATTAGTCTCCTGAATGGGAAAGGTACCCTCTATTCTTTCTCCATTTCCCCTAGCATTTATGTTTTCAGCCATTGGCTCTAGAGGAATGGTTTCTTCTTCTTCTTCCCCTATAGGTTCTTCAAATATGTTTGGCTATTCACCTAAGGGTTATTCTTGATCACAGCCACCGAAGAAGAGAGAAGGTTGGCTATGTGAAGCAATGGGGGTGTTGGGCAAAAATTTTCCTGAGTTATCTCTATTCCTACAAGGCATGAAAGGAAATATTTTTGGTTTGTTTTTTGTTTCTTTTTCCACACACTGATAGTACTTGCAGAAATTAAAATTGTAGTTGAACAAAACAAATTGCAACTAGCTAAAATGAACTTGCTAAATGGAAATTTGCATAATTGAAAAGGAAATAAAAGAAATGCAGAACAGAAAGAAAGGAAATGACTAGTCTACTTTTGCTGAAATGAAATTTGCAGAATTGGAAGGGAAAAAAAGGGAATGTAGAACTAAAAGAAAAGAAATGACTAGTCTACTTTTGCTAAAATAAACTATTAGCATAATGTTGCAAGAAGAAATAGAAGAAAGTAGTAATCACAAAATACTCTGACGCTTCCCCAACAACGGCACCAAAAAGTGATGAGCACCAGTATTGCAGCAAGAATTCTGCAACTCTTGGGCTACCAACTTTACTTTTATCAACCCCGTGGTTCGTAACAAGCTTGGAAGTGTCAGTGTTGTATGCACAAGTACTAGTTCTTACTGCAGGTTATCACTTGGTTAGTTGGTGCAAGATCACTAGGAGCTCAATCCAACTTCTATATATTTCAGAAGAAGATCTATGTGTGATGGAAGGAAAGAAATATTACTCTATAGATGCTATTCTAATTGCAGAAAGGAGAGAGACTAGAAGATAAAGAAAAACCTAGTAAAGCCTACTTAACAAGCCAATTCTACTTTCGCCAAAAATACTATGAAAACCATGAAAGAAATTCCATTACCTACTCAAGGAAATAAACAACATTGAACCATACTATATCTAGAAGCAAATGAGAAAAAAAACATATTTTTTGATTTTTATGTGAATTTAATCATGCATCTAATATATTGTGTGTGAGTGTGGTAGCGAACAGGTGGCATTAGAGGGAGTTTTTGGAGCTCGGGAGGATGTAAGATGGTGTGGATGGGTTCTAGGAGGTCTTAGGTGGCATTCTAGAGGATTTTTCCACACTCATCCTTCAAAAGAAAGCCTACCAAAAAAACTACAGGAGGACACAGGGAAACTACAGGAGGAAAACAGGGAAACTACAGGAGCCTACAAGAGGACGTAGAGAGAAATTTCCGCTATTTTGAGGGTGTGAGAGTGGGTGGAAAAGGTGGATGAAGGTTGGAATGAGGTGGTGGGGTGCCTAAGGTCTACCATGAACCATGAGGAGATAGAAACATGATTGAGTTTGCTCAAGGAGAGAGGAAGTTCTAAGAAAATGTAGGAAACTAGGGCTGAATTGAGGTGAGATTTGGGAGACCTATAGGGCATGGATCAGATGGAGGGTGTGATTTCTGGTAAGCTGGCATACTAATGGAAGAGATCTGCTGCATAGAAACTAACAGTCAACCAAGAAGATCAAGCAAACAATGAAATGACTGCATCAAGGAAAAACAAAGTTTTGCATTAAGATGGCCTAAATTATAATTTATGAGAGGAAATGCTGAGAAATGCTACAAGAAAGGAAAGCATGGAAGAGGACTATTGCAAATCGGGAAGTGAACATGATAAAGGAGATCTGAAGCAAAGAAAAACTGGACTATTAACCTGCTAAAGAGATACAAACACTAGAAGTCCTATGAATGAGGAAAATCTATGTTTTGGGGCAGCAAGAGAGTCTTTGCCTCAAATCATGGTCCCAGAGGGAGGAAGAGAGGCCAATGAATTATTTCTAGCCTTTGGAATCTTCTCTAATTATTGCTTAACCTGCTACAGAAAGCACAAATGGAAGAAAACTACTAAATCATCAAAAGTAACCTATTCTTAACCATAAGAAAGATACATCTAACAACAAATTAATCTACCAATTGAATTAAAGCATACAAATACAAGTAAAGAGAAACTTGGCTACTTGGATTAGGCCCTAACCAAGATCTTCAGCCCTCTGAGATAACTCAGTGCTAGCTTGAAAAGGATTCCATCTTCATTATCAAAACAATAGCAAGATTACATGAAACTGTCACAAGATAATAAGCTCAAAATTTGAGCAGAGTTAAATAAGAAAAAAATCTGACCCTATGAGGCCCTGGGCCTCTCTATTTATACATCTAAATCTACCCATAGATTCCTAAAATTCAGGGAGGCTTGGCTCCTAAAACTCGAGATAACTATCAATCATCTTCCACTTGCTTGGTTGCCTTCTTAGTGCATGATTTGACTACTTGTACTTCGAGCTAAATGAAGGGGAATTTGAGGTGAGGAGCAATAAATGAGGGGGATTCCCTCATATAAGTCCTCTCCTTTTTCTACTTTGAGTTATTTCTATAGCTTTTCCAATATCTCCTTCACTTTGACCTCGAAATCCATCAATAATCTGCATTAAATACATGTTAGACCACATGGCATAATAACTAACCCAACTCACTCTATAAGAATAAATATAATCAGAAAATCATACAATAAGCTAAGACAATGGTTGATTTGACTAGGTTAGGTGGTAAAATGAGCCCATATAATTATCCATTTATGAGTCTCATCATAGAGTAGTCCAACTACATTATCAACATATGCATGAAAATGTGTTGGCTTTTATTATATAAAGAAGTGTAAGTCACAATCATACAATACACCGTGTAAACCTGCTAGCCCCAGCAGTGGAATGTTACAATCACATCCGCCTACTCCTCCAAAGAGATGTACTAGCTCCATACAGTGGAGAAACCAAGGCGCATTATAATAATGTCCAAGCCTTCTTCAAGATAGTCTTAGTAGAAGCTTGGCTGACCAAAATCCCATATAATGGGTTATGAGGGACTATTTATAGCAAAGGGTGGGGTGAACCTTGACATTCCCCTTTGTGATAGTTTAACTATCTTCATGACTCTTCACCTACTCTATGATTGTTACATCCAATTGTTGACACTTGACTTACACTTGGCATGACTCAACATTAAAATGCACATGTACTCATGTGAGACAACATGGCTTGAGCAAGCCTTGCAAGACATCACTAACACTCAGTCCCCTATGGTGAGACCAACTCGTTGACATGCTTGTGATGGTGAAGCTAGTGAGCTAATGCCAAGATTGGTCGTCCATGATGGTGTGAATGTACCTCATGGTGACAGCTTGGTGAAGTGAACTCTTGCCTCCGTTGCAACCAGTGCATTGGTTCGTCCCCTTCATCCAACTCATCTACTAACATGCTCATGGTCTTCTTGGTTATGGTTGAACTAGAAACACACTGATGCATAATATTTGTGTTGATCTTCAAGTGTGTGTTTGTGGTCATGCACATCAACTTGCTGAAGTACATGTTCAACCCCAGTTGGACTTGCCTCTCATCTTCGCCTTGGTGAGTGTGTTGAATGGGTTGGATTGCATACGTGTGCTCAATGACATGCATGATGTTGGATCCCTAGCATGCAATCAACAAAATTTATCACCATTTTTTCTCTATGTCAGTTACTCGGATAGATCCTTAACTCGTATTGGCGCAATTTCAGCTGCAAGTGCATGTTGCGCCCACTGATGTTCTTGTTCGTGTTGCAACTCATTAGATTGTCTGCGCAAATTCATTTTATTCCTGAGTTGCTACTTCAACGCATGCAACTCCTTCTTTGTTCCATCTTTTTCTTTCGTGCGATCTTCCTGGCATGTCGTCACTTCATATCCCGAGTCTCCAAAGTTGCTTTCATTATTAGTGGATCTTCTTGATCTTGCAACTTTGCTCCGCCTCTATGTTGCTAACAACCTTCCTCTTGCATTCATTATGTTCACTGCATTTGGTGTGATTCCTTCAGCTATTGTTCATGATGATGCTCACTGTGATGTTCTTGTCCATGAACAACTTGATGTCTTTGTGAGTAGGTAAGCCCATGGACACATGATCGAATGCATCTCCAAGCATGCTCTAAATGGTGTCTTCATCTCTTTTCTCTTGGAAACCATTATACCTATATTTTTGAGAGGCAGATGAACACTTGTGATACCTGGAGACATGGCAACACTCATAGCAAGAAATTTGTTAGTTGAAAACCAAAATGAACATGAGAAATGACTTGCAACATACCTAGGTAAAATATCATGAAGCCTGTGCAATTTCAGCCGAGAGGTCAGGAGATCGACTGCTAAGACTGCACAAGGCATAGTCTGGGCTACTAAGAGACTGACTGACTACTAGAACTGTGGAATGCACAATCCAGTCTGGCTGCTAACTATTGGGATTGTGCATTGTGTAATTCCAGCTGGGAAGTACTACTAGCCCAAGGACATATTCGCACAATTTCTTGAGCCAAGTAACCACGGTCCTCTAGAAATACACAAAATAGTCCTGGAGGCTAGTGTTGGGCAGGAATGTGCAAATCTAGAGAGGAAGGTGAGCCTTCCTTTCCCAAATTGCGTAATGCAGCCTTGGTGAAAGCAAAGCCCAAAACAAGGTTGGCCTGACTCGCCAACGGGAAACTGAAAGCAAGTTAACGAATGCATGGTGACACTAAGTGATAGTAGAAGTGATAAACAATGCATGAAAAACATGAATGGAAGACAACAAATAGATCAACATGCATGTGGGTGATATCGTTCGTCGGTTGGGTGAACATCCGTGCAAAACAATTCCATGCATGCGACAACAGTGATATATCAATGAAAATTGAAATGGAGCTAGGACAAGCTAGAATACATGTAAATGACAACAGGCATTTAAAGAAATCAAGAAAACAACACTCACACAAGAAAATACATATAAAGTGACAAAAATGTAGCACAAGGCATGGGAAGTGAACTTACCCCAAAACAGTTGGGCTGAATTTTCTGACTACTTCTAGATGTGATGTGGTATGTTAGAGCCATAATGTTGATGTGAGGAATGAGCTCTGTAGAATGCAGTTGATGAGTTTTGATAACATCGATGTTGTGATGTGCATGCAACAAATCTTGGGGAAATGACACTTGGAGGGAGGTTTCTGAATTATTCATTGCATGTAACCTCCAACTGCTAAACATAGATCCCCAAAACAAGGGATTCCTTTGCATGCTACCTTGGGAGAAATAGCCCATGCATGCAAGTCTATTTTGCTCAGTCTTGGAGGGAACTAGTCAACTCAGCTGCAAATGCAAGAGACTACTTGACTTTTGGAGAAAAACACACATTTTTGGCTAGGAGATGGGCTAGATTCCCAAGAGATTTACACAATTTCTAGGCTGAGTAGCTGACTATTGCACAGATTTGCACAAATCTTGGGCTAAACAACATGTTGTTGGGAAAATTTTCTCAAATCCTATTGGGAGGGTTGGCTAGCAGGATTGCGCAATCCTGGAGCCCAGCAGGTTGTCAGAGAGGATTGCACAATTTCTAGAGGGAAGGCTAGTTTCCCTCTAGCAATATAAAATTTTCAAGGGGAAGTTGCTCAACCTACAGATGGGTCAAGTCTAGGTAAGTAGCCTGTGAAGGGAAAAGATCAAACTGTGATCGATAGGTTGCGTTTGAGCAAGAAAGACACTGAATCTTAAGTACTTGACGAAGCAAGGCAAGTAGTTGAGAGGGTTGGTAGGGAGGTTCCAAAATAGGCCAAGAAAAAATTTTGGAGGGTGGTTGTAGCCACTCCAACACTTGGTAACACACTTGTATAACTCCAACTCTCTAAATGGACCTTGTTCACGAAAATCAAGTCTAACACCTCCAGAAGTATTGTTCAACTCTCAGCTGATCTTGGCTTCACACTAACTTGATTGTAAGATGCATCATCTGCCAAACCCTTGGTCAATTAACACACATTCCAAGCCAAGGTAGCATAGTTGTTTCGATTGGGGTTGAGGGGTATAAAGGTGCACAAGTAGTATAGTCGTCCGAGTTTTAATTTCATCTCTCGTGTTACTTCACTGCCAGTAGGCCTGGGTAGTACCCTGGTGGAGTCACATAGGAATACAAGCATGGATCTGATAGTAGCGAGCCTGGTTAGTACCCCAACAGATTTGCTTGCATCACCTCCCTATACAGGAAGCCTTTCTCTTCTTTCATCTTATTCAATTTTCATTTGAATATTTGACTTTTCATTTTTTTTCATTTTCACTGTGCATAGCACTTATTCATTTCAGATGCGGAAAAGGGATCCCGACATATTGAGAGCAGAAGAGGTTGTTCTAGAAGAGAAGTAGTTTAATGTATCTTTGACGTGCTTGTTAAGATTTTCCCCCTCACCTTACTCTACTTAACTAAGATGACAAGGGTTAACCCCAAAACAATCAACTAGAGAAGTTGACACCAGTTAACGCGCAAGCATTCTAGTTACACCAAGGTTCACTTCGAAGAGTACATATTTTCCTTCGACGTATCATGGACTAAGAGTAACAAGTTCATCATACAAAGGAAAGATGACAAATAACCAAGTGGCGATAGTTGTACAAACCCTCTTGTACTTTACCTAGCTTGTTTCATGAGTCACACATGGTTTCATGTAAACTAACCTAAAAACAAAAGAAATGAATGAACTAACAACAAAGCCAAGCAAAAGCAGAAGCAAAAATGAGAGAAAAGCAAGCAAACAAAGCATGAAAGAAAACAAGAATGCAAGCAAACAATTGAAAGAAAACACTACTCCTACTCCTCCACTAACTGTGCATGGGCCTGATCACGTGAAGTGATACTTCCAATGGAGCCATCCGCGCATTGGTAGACCCATGTGGGTGAAGACCTATTCCGCGAGTAATCTAGTTGTGCGGACTAGCATACAAGAAAAATATAATAGTGAAGACAGCTACACTTCATGTTTCAAAGTGACCACGGGACATAAGTGAGTGCATGTGCATGACGGTTAGTCTGTGGACTTATCATGGTGTTGTGTGACACTACATGGAACTTTGAATCCAAAGCACACTCTTGAATGAGACATGTAAGCAAACAAAAGAAACAAAGACAACTTGCATTGTAAAAAAGTGCTTGAAATGTAAGACTCCTCCAATGCATGAGCAATGGGATCGTGCAGTTTGAGTGGAGGATGTGTGATCTGTGAGTGAGGTGTATCTTTAATGCATATATATTAGTGATGAGAAGCCTTGGTTGATTGAACAATTTCATGATCAGAGGTCATACTGACCCCAAGAGAGCAAGGGCCTGACATAACCATTAGCTCGGGCTGAAGTGCCTTGATAGTCTTGGGTGTCTCAACTTCATCATCAGGTAGATCATCATAGACTGGTGGCTTCGAAAGATAAACTACAATAGATTCATGATCGTATAAAAATGGAAGCAAATGGATCATGACTGCCACAATAAGAAAAATCAATGAATTCTTCAGCATCCTCATGATCATATGAATGAAACAGAGGGATAGGTGAAAATATAATGAACTAATACTCTGTGTTTCTGAAAAGGATAGATGAACGATCAAGTGGATCTTCAATGAATAACTTATCCTCTCTGTTGTCAAATGATGGAATACCATCCAGTGAGTCCTACAAGTGATCAACAATGGGTGCATTTGTGGATGAAGATACACGTGAAAAATCATGGATGGCAGGTTCACCAAAGAGGATAGGAAGGAACAAAGAGGGTGTGGATAGAAGGGAGTTATCCTTCACTGAGTGTTGATGTTCAAGCTCCCACTCATACTTTTCATTAATGATAGCACACGTTGGTTGTGCAACACCAACTCGTCAGTGGGTTGTTCCTCATTCATAGTAAGTGAAGAGTTCAAAATGGATGAACATAAGACAACATCATCCGAAGGAACACCTGAGTGCAAAGACGGAGGTTGAAGAAAAGAATGCACATGGGAACTCGAAGGAATCATAACCAAATCTGCACAAATATTGAGTGGAGTGATGATGGGAGGGTGTGAAGGATGAATAGACGTGCAAACACGATCCTCAACATCATTGGGCGATCATGGAACTATCGAATGAGAGGGAGGCAGAAAATCCGTTGAGACAATGTTATAGCTCCAAATATCACTCTTGGTATTTGTGATTCTTGGTTTATGGCCTAGGGCAACCCCTCCTTCCAGACTTGGTCCAAATATTTAAAAAACAATGTTTTTCTCCCTGTACGTGAATTTTCCCTGTATTAAACGTGTGTACACGTGGGTCAGTATATACCCAACCCACGTATATGTTTTAAAACACTTAAAAAAATTAAATTTCCTTAATTATGGCGAATATCACAAGTTTTACCTATTGATTACCTATTAGTGCCTATGGCCCAACTATTCCCAATTGTTTCCCAACTAAAAAACTACTTTGGGAGAAGTATAAAAGGACTTCAATGGGAAGGCCTTAAGGAGGGGAGAAAGTATAGAATTACTCTGCTGAGATTATCCCCTGATCAAGTCTAAAAATGCCTGTGCTTCAAGTACTTCCCCAAGTTCAGGAAACTCTTGTTTCCTTGAAAGTTGATATCCTTTCACTTGTTGGAGATATCCTTTTATTGGTTATGGAAGGAGCCTATTGAAGACCAGAATTGGACGGACCTAGAGGATGGTTCTGCTTGGAGCCAAAAGAGGAAGACTCGGGTGAAGTCTTTCTATGTTTTATTATAGTTATCTGCAATAAAAAGAAACATTGTCTTGTTCCTGATATCAACTTTGTTCATGCATCTAATGTTATTGTTCTGGTTTATATATGAATGACTATTTCAATGTATAACTAACCATCTATTTATATGTTACGAAGTTGATTTCACTATAATGCTTTATATATATGCTATTATGCATCTTTAAATTGGTTGTTTTATAGGTTCAAAGATCATGAGGAGTTGCAGGGGGTTTGGACCCTCACTGGAACTACCCAAATGAAGGACCCCCGGGTATGTACATCCTCACATAGTTTGTTTGCTTAAGCATTTTGCCTGAGTTATATGCTAGTTTCTTGCTATAGATTACTCCTACTCTATTAGGGTTTTGACCCAAAGCCCTAGGGGACTTAATCCCTTAACAAAATTGGCGACTCCACTAGGGACAACAATATTGTTGTTCCTAGTTTGGGTTATTTAGTGCCAATCAAGGCTCAGCTTTTAGTTTTCTTGTTGTGATTGTACTGTCTACTCCTATAGGAACTCAAACTTCAAGTCTAAGTTGTTTCATCAGGCCTTTTTTTTTTTTTCTTGTAAACCTTTATATACGCACCTTTGTCGGGTTACAGAAGCATATACATGCTAGTTTCTCTAACTGAAACCACGTATACGTGGGTTTCTTTTGGCTGAATCGCATGTACACGTAGCTGTGTAGAGACACAATCGTGTATATGTTTATTTTACATGGTTTTTTCAAGTCTTTTTATCTGGAAAGATTTGTTTCTTGGCCTATGTGCTTTTTGAGTGGCCAGTTTTTGTTTTCAGATTTTAGTTTTCTAGTGAGCTTACTGTTTCAAGTTCTCTCCTGCTTTGAAGAGTTTTTGGTCTCGTTTTCTTTATAGTGAGTTTTATCATTTATGTTTGAACACACAAGGCTTCTTGTAGAGGTTCTTTCTTTTTCTGATCTTTTGGAACAGAAGATTGCTTGCAATCTTTGTGTCAATCTTCATTTTTATGGTTTGCTTGCTTGGCTTCCCGTCAATTTTTTGGCCATTCACTTCTTGATTTTTGGAAGTTTTTGTTGACAAGTTTGAAAGTGTGCCTTTCTTGATTTCTTGAATAGTGTCCCAAACCTCTTTTTGCTACTTTTGGATCATTTAATGTATATTGAAACACCTATTTTGTTAAGTTTTCATTTGTGCCGAATTGACAACTTGCAAAGTTTCCATGTTGTTTGCTTTTAGTCTTTGAGTCTTTGGTAGAATTTTGAGTACTTTTGAGAAGTTGCTTTTATTCCTTTTTTGAAAAATAAAAGTCCTTCAAAATAATTGTTTTTGCTTGCTTTTCCTTATTTGAGTTTGGTTTCTTTTGGTTTTTGAGAGTGATTTTGGATCTTTTGGATTAGTCCTTCTTGTTTTGGAAAGATTTTGTGTCCAATATTTTTGTATTCAAAACACTTAAGTTGGATTATAAAACAGATTGCTTTCATTTTATTTTTAGAGTAATCAAGAATTTTTGCATTATCATGTACACCTTGCATTATGGTAGTTTTGCATTATTAGAGCATCAATATTCTTTTAGTTTTTGTGAATGTGAAGTCTGCTACAAGAAAAGAAAAGGAAAAAAAAAATTTCTTTAATAGAAGTTTCTTTGAATCTAGTAGAAGTTGCTTTTCATCGAAGAACAAACAAGTGCATTGCATATAAGCTAGTTTTTCATTAATTTCTTTTGCATCAATGAACACCATCAGTTTCACTTCTGTATTGTCCCTTTGACTTAAAAGGAACAACCACTGAAAATCAAGTGCTAATAAAATAAACTAGAACTTTTTATATTGTCAATAAGTAAACCAACAAGTTTTAGGTTATTTAGGGCCCTGGATTAGGTGAGAGGAGAGTAAACTCTCCAAGGCCACTCTAAATTGTCAAACGTATAAGTCTGAATAAAGAGTGAAAATGCAATAGTGTTAAGGAGACTGGGAAATCTCTATGACTAGGAGTTAAGCATGAGGGTTTTTGAAGATAAGGATGAGAGATACCCCGTCTCTTACTTCTCAGATCTTACCTCATGACTGTTCTACCCTGCTTCTGATACAAGTTGGTATCTTAGTTGCCTATCCTAGGGATCTACACAGGTGGCTACAGAGGGGAATCTTGTGGCACCTGAGGTTGACGTTGCATCACTTCAGCAGTACTTCTGGAGGGAACTCTTGCGAAGCTTGGGGACTTGCACTGGAAAAGGCTGTTGTTTGGAGGTCAACGTAACTACCTCTGATACCTTCACTAGTAGACCTGGGGCATAATTTCCCCAGTCTATTTTCAGAAGGTCCTTATTATTCACTTTCTTGTATTTTGGTGTCCGATCCTAATCACCCGGAGCATAAATACTTGGAAGTTGTTTGATTGCTGAATTATTTTAGGTACATTTTTAGTGTGTGTAGACTAGAAAAAGTAAAGTTCGGACCCAATTCCTACAGTTATGGATATAAGCACAATCCAAATTACTGGAGATTTATACATTTGTGTATCTACGAGATAATTTTACTATTTCTTGAAGCTAAATCTTTCCCCTGGATAGTCTATGCTCCTAGTTGGCCTAGCTTTCAATTTTCTTGAGTCTTTAAGTAGTGTTTTTGGGAAAAATAGTATTTCTAAGAAATGATAACCCTCTAGGTTTGGTAGCTAACCTAGAAACAACAGTTAAAACAATTCATTGTTTTTCCTATGAATGGCAGATAAGAGAAAGATTATAAGGAGCCAACCTGTAACTTCCGCTTGATTCCTCCCTTGATCCCTCTCTTCGTTGGCTGATCTCATTGCTCCTCCCCATACTTAACATGCTTAGAGAGTACCTGCACAATTACATAAACAAAGACTCATCAAAGCATAATGATCCATAATTCATAAATAACATAGAATCGAAAGTATTATAAACATATGAATGCATTGATAGATTACATAAACATAGGGGAAAAATCTTGAAAATCTTTATTAATAGAAAGAAGGATTACAACCCATAAGTTCCATCCAACACCATCCTTCCAGCTTCAAACCTTATTCATCTCATGAACAGCAAGAAATTCTGACATTACCACAATACTTTGCCTCAATACTAAAACCATCAGCACCTCCTTACAACTCAAAACAATTCAGCATATAGATCCCTTGGATGAATGATCCATTTATAGATGAGTGAAGGAGGTTGGGTCATCAATGATTATGATGAATGCCTTTCTATTTTTAGGAATTGGTTCCATGAAAGAGGGGAATAGGAGGTGGATGCTTCCTAATTCCTTTAGTCATCCTTTGGAAAACTCAGAGGGGCAGGTGGCACTAGAGAAGATTCTAGAGGTTTTCATAAATAACTGATTCTTCAAACTCTCCCGAAAATTTGCCAAAGCTTGCTCATCACACCCTAAAGAGGGCCTAAGTGTGATGCATAGCACTTAGCCAGTGTGGCACCTGAAATGCATAGCAACCTAATGAAGGGCTTCCTACAATGATCTCTTTTGAGATACTTTTTGGATGAATTCTGTGATGGAACTTTTTGGGAATGAGGCATTCATAGGACTAAGTTCTTTAGGGTGTAAAACAAATATATTAGGGGCTGATTAACCCTAATAACATTGACATTTGATTTGGGGTTGATGTGCCCAAATAAGTCTATAACAGTTGGCCCCTAGAGGATGAGGTCGTAAATATCTATGTCGGGTGAAATGCTTTATCATGAGGATCAGAAGTTTTGAATCGGAAGGTGACCTCATCAATTACAATACAATACATCATGATAATATATTTTTTCTCATGAACTAGCTAAGGGAGGAATTCCCATGCTCAGCTTATAAACTTTCATTACATGTACACGGATCAGATAGTCATTTGCAGATATAGACTTGTGATTCTACAAATGTGGATTTGTGATCCATGATTAGGATGACCATCTATTTAAATCCTTTGTACATTTGATTTGGTACTCCTGAATATATTACAGCCCAGATGGATGAAACTAGATCTGAGGTCTTCAAACTAGTTCAATCTTCACTCAATGTACAAGTCTAACCATGTGAATAGATGTTCCGAGGTCGAACATGGAGAGACATTGCCTGATTACCAGCCAGTGATGTGAGTTGTTAATAGGTGCAAGAGGGATCATCGATAATAATGATGATTCTCAAGGTACTACAATACATTTCGCATGGTGTGAAAGGATGATTCGATGTCGAATACCATGCAAAATCTTTCGGTCGAAGGCCATTGATGTCAACCTATCATTGGAAGCGAGAAACAGTCATTGATGAATACAAGCTTCAAAGAACTAAAAGGGTGTTTCTAAGTCAAATTCTTGGATGATGAGCTGATGTCAACAAGAAGAAACTTGTCGTAGGAGGGCCTTGATATGTCCCACATCTACGACATCAAACGCAGTAAATGATTTTTTGGAGATGAAAATCGACTAATGACACAAGGTTCAGGAATGGCAGTCATGAAAATGAAGGTTTGTAGTATTGCAACGGATGAAGTTTTAATTGGATGACTTCTCTTGAACATATCAGCAACACTGAGATGAATTGGTAGTGTTGACCCAAAAGAAAAGTGATGGATGGTGTGATAGACCGATGGTATGATAACCATCAAATGGAATGACCCAACCCAGCTTAATCATGGAGATGAAGTGAAAGTGTCATGTTCAAGAGCAACTCGCTACCATAAGTTTTCAATATTTTTCCCATTTTCCCCAGTCATTGTTGACCATTACCTCTTTATTTTTTATCAAGCTTAAGGAGGATAACAAATTCTTGTTCTATAATTCTCCCTTCAGGAAAACCCATCGCTATTTGATGTTTTAACGAGTCTAGTGAGGTTGAAACTCTGTCTTGTCTAGATGGACAAGTTTTTCACTATTATGATATTTTAATAAGTTTAACGACAAAGATAACTCGGTCCTTTTCATGTTTAGAGAGTTTGAAAAGGGACAAAAAGAAGACTCTATAAGTTCTTTTTCATAAAATAATCCCTCAGGTCCGAAAAAGGAAAAAATAATACAAGAGAGATGTCATTTCCAATACTTTAACGAGCTGGAAAAAAACATGCTCTCAACTATATTTTCTTATTTAGAGAGTCTAAAAAGAGTTTAAAGAGGACTCTATGGTTTTCTTTTCATTTTATAACAAAGCTCGGAAAGAAAACAAAAAGTTTGCTTTGCGGTCAAATATGCTCAATTTGCAATTTAGTACAATGGATTCTGTTTTTAGTCATTCATCCTTCTCAAAACTCCACCAAGTTTGATTAAAATACATGTTCATAGGTGAAAAAATGAAAAAAACCAACATCTACATGATTTACATGTAAAAGTGAATATAAAAACAAGTTTTGACAATTCATTTTAACCATTTCATTTCTAATGTTGGATTTGGAGCTCTGAAGGAGTTTTTACCCCAAACTTCACCAGTTGATTGCAAAGGATTTTGTGGATCATTTCTCATGCTGTTAGGAAAAGGTAGGATCTATCCTAGTGCTCTTTCATTCTATTCCATTCTTTTTCAGTTTTGAGAAAAATTTCTTAGTTTTCCAAGCCTCTATGGTTTCATCTTGCATTTTCTAGATCATCGCACTTGTCCCTATCGAAAAGTGTGATGCATTCAGGCTCCTAATAGGTAGCCTACTATCCATAGCACTGTCTCCAAAGGGCAAGTGTGATGGGTGTAGAAAACTAAATTTAAACAGTTGTTTTTCCCTAAATTTTCAACTGATTTTTGCCCAAGTTGGATCCTAATTTACCCATTTATTGTGTTTCAGATATTCATTAGATCAAAATGGTCATTACATGGCGAGAACGAAAACACGAGGAACAAGACATGATTGCTTTAAATGATCAGGGCACAGTTGATGCCTTAAAGAACTGTGGGTTACTGAACTTCTTTCGCTTATCCAGCATGCAGTAACAAATGGAACCACTACAGTATCTTGTTTGTGCTTAGGACCCTACTAACCAGGTTTTTCATATTAGGGGTAAAGAAGTCCCCTTTACCATCAAGGATGTTTACTTTCTGATGGGTTTATCGAGGTGGGGTGACCCTATTTCACTATCAAGACTCACTAGGGGAGGTGAATCAGTGAGAGATTATATTCATCAGTTCTGTCAGGAAGGATCTCAACCTAGTAGAGATGGAAAGATTCATATCTGAGATGTTAGTGATCGACCTTTGAGAACCATCCTATTTACCCTTGCTAGATTGGCTGGCAGTGCGGCTTTACATTTAGCAAACAGATCTTATATGCAGTGTGCCTTGGAATGCCTGGAACCAAAGGTATTCAACTAGTGTGAGGCAATTCTTCCATCTATAAGAGATCAACTGACCAAGGTTAAGGTTGGAAAGGCAAAATTTTTTGGTTATGGGTCTATTTTGATTTCCTTCACCTTGGAAAGAATCCCACTTATGCAACCACAACACTTTTCTCTGGGAGTACCTAGACCTAGAGAACCATGGACGCAGTGATGGGTAAACCTTATGGCTAGGCATGCTGACCAGTCATTGATCTCATTTTCCTCCACTTTCTTCGAGTGGTTTGACCATCAAGAGATGGCCTTCGTGGAATATCCATATGCTGGGATGGACTTCTATGGTGATCCAGATCTAGTATTGCCAGTTGGGGCACAGTGGAGCGCTATTGGTAAATTGGTTTGACCACACTTTTCTTTTAGGTTTTCACTTTTTTGTTTTTTATTTATCGTTACCAAGACTAAATAAACTTGTATATGTATGCATATATTGGATCCGTTCGACCTGTGGTACACCCACAAGAAGCAGATGTGCCAGTGGAGAAAGCTATCAGGAGGGCAGTTCTCATAGATTTGGACATAGCAGAGACCTTGGCTCAATTGCAGGATCATGTAGAGGGCTTAACCCTTGGTATTTGGGATGTCTGGATTGATGAGTTATCCATGAGACTGCAGTGCCATACCACTGGTGTGCTAAGTCATTGGATGAGGTTCCTACATATGATAGCATAGGTGGTGACCTGTTATCATCAGCCTCACTAGTCTAGGATGTTTTTTGCATTCATTTTTGAGTTGTTGGGGTCAGATGACTGATTTTGTCTTCGACACAAACTATTTGTAAAAACTTATCTACAACTATCTATTTTACTTTCGGAGTTTTATTGTGGTTAAGTGATGAAATCATGTTCAAATGATGATGTGATTTGAAAAATGCTTTCTTTACATATGTTGCAAATGTCTATTTAACACATAGCTTGCTAGAGAGTTAGTTAATGTGTTTAAACTTCTGGAAATATGTTGATACTGAATGAATTCAAAATTTCTTTCGAAAATTCAAACTTTAAGGAACATGCAATGAATAGTTGGGTTTCAGATGGAATAGACGCTAGTAAGCTGTAGAATGACAAGTTGTGAATCTAGCCTAACAATGATTCGGCGTATGCCACGTGAAATGGCATCAGAGTGGAGTTCAATCAACGCACTATACTTGGCAATATTGTTTGTCTATCAACCAATAAAATCCCTCTGAAATTCACTAACTCACTGCTTGGAGTGGAAATGGCCCATGTTGCAGAAGATAAGTTCTACATACTATAGCTAGCTCTGTTAGCATACCCAAAAAATGGTTCCAGAAAGTTCAACATCTGCAACAAATGTGAAGTGGATTACCTAACCAAATTGAAACCCTTAAGAAAAACTAACACATAGAAATGAAATCAAAGCATATGTACAGTGAGTCTTACTACACTCAATTAAGCATAGGTACATTTAAGATACAACCTGTTTCGGGGCTGCGACAATGGAATCCCATCATAATCGACTAACTCGTAGGCTCCTTTTATCAAGACATGTTTCAAAATATAAGGGCCCATCCATAATGGTTCAAAATTCCCTGCTACTGCTTTGTCAGAATCCTGATCGTAAAGCAATACTAGGTCACCTTCTGAGAAGACACGAGGCTTAACATTCTTGTCATATTGTGCCTTGATGTATTTCTTATGTGCTTCATTAGCCAATGCGACATCACGACGAGTTTCATCCAGATGGATTAATTTCGAGAAATGTGCTTCTTCTTCAGAAGTATCAGGTATTAGGTCAATTGCGAGCTTGAGGGATGAGATTTCACATTGGATTGATAAGACTGCTTCCAAACCATACACCAACTGAAAAGGAATAAATCTGGTCACATTTCTCACCGAGGTCTGATATGCCCACAGAGCTGAGTACATGATTAAATGCCAATTCTGTTTATGGACTCCAATCATTCTTTGCAACATGCGCTTAAGGACTTTGTTAATTGCCTCAACTTGTTCATTAGGTTGTGGATAATATGGAGTAGAACTATCATGAGACAGTCCTAATTTGGTAGAACTCGATCATCATGTGATTGCGAAAATGCGACCCATGATATGTAACTATAGCTTGTGGCAAACCAAATCTAGAAACCACATGGTTAAAAAAAATAGAGTAGTTGTTTCGGCACTATTGTTCAATGTAGGCATCGCCTCGGCCCATTTGGTAAAATAGTCAACAACGACTATAATATACCCATGCCCCCCCGCCGAGGTGGGGTTACATTTCATAAAATCAATGCCCCATTTTGCGAATGTGCCAACAGTAATGACTAGATGCAATGGTGCATGTGGTAATCTGGTTTTACGATAAAAAATATGACAAGCATGGCACCTTCTAACAGCAAGTATGCAATCTTTAAATATAGATGGCCAGAAGTAACCAGCTCATAGGATTTTTTGTGCAGTTGCATAGCGAGATAAATCTCCCCCACAAGCACTTGAATGGAATTCATTCAAAGCTTTTTCGGCCTCCTCATGAGTAAGACACCTAGGTAAGATCGTAACAACACCACAACAATAAAGTGTATCACCAACGATTAGATAATATTTGGCTTGGTATCGAGTATTTCATTGTTCAGAGTGAGAGGTATTAGGCCTAAAAGCTTGGGTCTAGAGATAGAATAGTATATCCCCATACCATGGATCACTAGATGAAATCAGAAATAGAGACTCATCCAAGATTGATGCTTCTGATGTTAAATCATTTGAGGACGAGGGAAGGTCGCAAATGTTATAGACATATTTGGGCACTACAACCCTGATCACATATGTCCATAAACCAAGGGCTTCTAAGTCCCTAAAAGTGTTTTTTCATGCCCTAAAGGAACAAGGTCAGCTGATTACATCATCTCCCAGAAGTTCTCCACAAGAAACTGCTTAGAACTGGTCAAAACTGGACCATACAAAGTGCCCAGTGCTAAGGGTGCGATGCATCTCACCTGATTAGTGCAAAAAGCGTGATGCATACTGGAAACCGCTTCTATAGGGTGCAATGGGTGAGAGTAGACAAATGGCAGAGACAGTTTGCAAGGTGGATGATCATGGAATCTTCCAGAAACTTCTCCTGTGACACTTGCCTCTTTGAATTCACCCAGGGATGAGTAAGAGAACATCAATCTCCAAGTGGAATCAAGAACTATCAAAGAGAAGACACTAATCAAAATCCCAGAAGCTGACTCACCCCCTGCAATCATCTATATATGGATCCCTCATCCCAGAGATCCAGAGGCTGGAATTTTGTATCTTATAAGGAAGTGTTGTTGGTTTCTTGGTGTAAGATCATAGTGTTGGGTGATCTAAGCTTTTCATGAGGTGAAGAAGGGTTTTCATGCTGGGAGGATGATGCTGGGTCAGATAAATGGGTTGTAATCCTCTCTTCTAATCTTTATATCAATAAAGCTATTCACGTTTTCATCCACATTTTTGTATGTTTGATGATATATGCATTTGTGTGGTCAATATATATCTGGTCCTATATTGTTTATGATTGTAGATATCTGCACTTTGAAGGTATTATGTTGCTTTAACTTTACCGGTACTCTTTGAAGCGAAGTGGTCAAGGAAGGAGTGGCAAAGACCTGTCAGAGAGGAGGAGGAACAAGCAAGGAACTAAGCGAAAGATTGAGGTTGGTATTATTTGATCCTCTCCTATCTACTTCTCATAAAGGAAAAAGAAAGTAACTTTAATCTGTTTGTTTCTAAGATAACTACCCATCTCAGTGGGACTAGCAGCTCTGCATAGACACTAGATTTCCCGATTAAAAAATGGCGACTCCGCTCAGGAGCGAATTTCTTGTTTGCTTGTCTATATTTATTTGCTTTATAAACTTACAGACAGAGCCTGAAGTCAAGCCACCGAGCCTTCGAACTGCATTTTCTATGAAAATGCAAAGTAGATCAATGTTGCTTCAATCTATCTCTGGGTTTTGTTTATAAACAGAACAATTGATTTTCAAACATCCTAATTTCCTTGGTGGTGGCTCCAGTAGCCTCATTGGATCGGCCCCCGTGATTTGAATTTACTGAATATCATTAGCTCAGCCTAAATCCATAAACTAAGCTGCAAACTGTGACCTAGAACCAAGTTGAAGTCTCGTCCCTAGACCATCGCACCCTCTCCTCTTGGGAACCTGGATGCATCACACCTCCCATGTGCAGTGGGTGAGATGCATTGCTCCTTCCCTGTGTTACAGGTGTGATGATCAGATAAGACCTCTTCTTCTTCTAGATTTTGGTTTTTGTTCACTCTCTTCAGCTTTATTAAGGAGTTTTACTGTTTATGATCAGTGTACCTCTATGGAAACTCCCTTCCTTTGCATGATTCAGCCTCCATAGTACAAGGAACTGTAAATGTTTTTTTTATGTATTGTTCGCCATTTACGGTTCTCCTTTACAAAGAAGTAGCATAATCAAATTGTCATCTTTTGATTTGGAAGTGTCGCAAGTGTCGTTTTCAGTCAAAGAAAAGAATTCTATTGTTCTTGATGGTCAATTACACTATTACTCTTGTATTTGATTTGAATTAATAGTTTTTCAAGTGTAAAGAAGTTTTCAATTCAAAATCACAAAGTGTTGTCATTATCTTCCTTTCTTCTTTTGAAGAGAAAATCATTAGTATTGTCGCTTGAAACGATTCAAATTTGTACTTAGCATTCTTTTTGTCATTCACACATTAAGAAAGTGAAAACAAATACATGCATGTGCATTTGCATTTAGACTTCTTGTTGATTTTGATTTAGGATAGTGCATCTAGAGTGTGCTCTCTGCTCTATGTTGAAAGAATCCCACTTCTCTTTCCTTAGTAGCTAGGATTTTCATTGCAAAAAGAAGATTAAATGATTGTTTATCATCTTAGATTGCATTTTAGGAATTGTATATCTACATCACGCAGTGAACCTGAAAGGAAAACTTATTAAGAAAGATCAACTATAAAATAAATTTCAATGAACATAAAAATGCTTTGGAACCTAACGCACAACATTTAGAAGTCTAGGCTAGAGACGTATTCTGGCGTCGTAAAGCTTGGTAACTATCGCTTTCATCGTAGGTTGGGTGATTCCTCCTCTTTGAGATGATAAGTACCAATACAGACTTGTGCTCCCACGTACCGTCGAGTATATATTGGGAGACCAAAATAGGCTATATCCTTTATCCTTAGGAAGCTGTGTCTACCACCCTATCGATCACAATGTACTGAACACATCATTTGGGAAGATTGACTGCCATACCGTAAAAAGTATTCTACAGTTTTGCAATTGGTTTGGTAATCCCTCTGTCTAGATTTCCAGAGTAGACTCTTTCATTCCTTTTCAGACTCCTTAAAGGAAAAGGTCCATCTGAGCACTTGTCACTTCAGGCTCATTAAAAATCAAAGGTGACTAGAGTCATCTTTAGCTTTTTCTCGACTCTTAAAAATTGAGAAATCAAGTTGTGTCAAAGCCTCTAAAATTCATTAAATTCAGAATCCTTTTTCCCCTTTATTTTCAGTTGAATAAGTAATCCACATAGAATTAGGTATTAATATTTTTATATTTGCTTATAAATTTAGTGGGTTAATTTTATATATATGTATATATATTTTTATGTTTATATATTAATAGTTAAATGGTTTAGTTTTGAAAACTAACCACGAATCTTGTTACTTTCTAGGAACTACAAACTTTCTGGTAATTTATTGTAATAATCGAATAACTTAACATTAAATTTAGTATTATAGTAGGTACAGAGAATATTAATAATATATATATTTATTAATAATTTGAAATTTTTAAATAGCTGTATTTAATATCTAACCTCTTTTCGGGTTTACTTTACCCAGTTTACTTGACTCCGTAAATATAATAATAATTATTATAATATGGTTTGACTGGGGTCCACAAGTTGAAAAGTAGCCGTTAGTCTTTCTAGCCGTTGGAGTCTCTGCTTAGACTATTTAACTCGTTGATCTGGATCTGTATCTTCAACTTGTCCTGACAATGAACCAAACTAGTTGGTTCGAAACGCGTCGACAAATGATCAATTATGTGATTTCGCCAAAAATATTTCTAAACAAATTATGGATCACAGAAGTCTAAATTCTAAGTAATCCACAATCGTGGAAGAAAGTCAATCGAAACCCCATCGTTCATGGAGATTAACGAGTCAACCATCTTTGACTCCAGAAACAAAACTATTACGGACAAAGCGAACTCGTTTAACTGAATTAAAGTCCCCTGGTTTGCTTGGAACTTCTGTTCCAACATCCTCAGGGACTATAGTTACATCAACCATCTCTGGTACCCCTTCCTTTCTAGAAGAAGTTTCACAGCTGCAAGAGGACATTAGAATTGATCCTAGTGTAATGGTGAATGCCTCTATTCCTAAACCAACTACATCTACAGCTGATTTGGAAGGTGTTACCCCTCCAACAACTGTCGCTACAGAGTCTATACCTTTTGCGGCACCAAAAATATTTTACGAGCCTGATGGTCTCCCTCTCCCACATGGTTTGATTGCTATAGAAGAGATTGTGGAGGATCCTTCATCCAGTACTCCATTGCATTTTGTAGCTGGGATCACCCTATATCCTTCTTCATCAGAAGTGAGTCTCCCTTCATCGCAAGTTCCTGTAGAATCGCTAGGAAATCTCTTGGATAGACCAGATATGTCTGAAAAACCATTGAAATATAGGATTGTGTCATCTAACGCAGTAGTAACAAAACCCCTTGCTGCTACTCCAACAATGTTCGCCATTATACCATCTGTCCCAACTAGCTCTCAACTACTAGATGGATTCCATCCAGGGATTGTTTCGACAGTATGGTGTGTTCCCGTTTGTTTGTCTAGAATAATATCTGGAATCTCTTATGTTGAGTCTCTACAAATTGATCCTCCGCGATAGTATCAATTTGGGTAGTCCTGTCCCCAAAGGCCAATCATCCCTTTGAGCACTGGATTACCACCATATGGGGGGCAGTATACCCTTTCGTTGTTTCCTCTGGGAGAACCACCATATGGGAGTTCACAACAGAATTTAGGTAATGCTGGAATTACATCCAGCGGCTGGGTGCCAATACTGCCTCAACAACCAAGAGTTGTATACTGGATGCAACAAAGCCTACCTATGTCGAATATCCCCACTACACTGGCCATTGTGACAGTGTTGCGAGTACAAGCGTTGCCTGTTGTATGCCAACCTCAAGTTTTTTAGGTTGCAATACAACAACCTCCTGTCTCCACGACATAGCTACAATCACCGATTAGTGGCTCCCTAACCGGAGCGACCCAAGTTCAAATGGGTACTATTACCCCTCATCTTGGTCAAATAGCTACTATTGGACAACAGCAAATGGTTTCACAACCATGGCTAGTGCAATAACAACAACCACAATTCCAACAAGTTTACCAAGGATCTAAGCAGCAAATCTTTCCAAATAATGGGCAACCGTATATTCAAAATGGTCAACATCAATAATTTCATAATGGTTATGCCCATCAACCATACCAAAGTTATCAGCATCAAATGCACTATGTTGGTATGCAAAGACCCACTGCTCCAGTGATCCCATCTTATCCTAGGTATGCTTCACCGAACCTGAATCAACAGTTGCCCTTCATGGTGACTTTAGAGTTACCGGATCTAAATCAGCTAACAAACGATCCAATTGCCTATGCCCCTTGGTGGCCAACGATTCGTCACAAACTTCCATCATATATTCCGAAATTTAATGGAAATCCGGGTGAAGACTCATCAAATCATGTGATGACATTTCATCTGTGGTGTTCATCCAACACTCTCAATGATGATTCTATTAGGCTTCACCTTTTTTAGCGAACGTTAATTGGTCTGGTAGCAAAATGGTACATTGAATTGCCTAGAGCTTCATTTGATAACTTCAGCACCCTTGCCACAACCTTTTTAACCCATTTTCAATTACCCATAAGGTATGAAACAGGAATAGAGTTGCTTACCAATTTCAAATAGATGACAGCCACTCATATATCTGATCATATCCATGAGTGGCAGCGTCGTCGTCGAATGGTAAAAACATATGTTCCTGATCAACTATTAGCTGAATGGTTTATTAAGTCATTGTTACCTTCTATAACAGAAGATGTGGCAAAGGGGGGGGGGTCATCATTGAAGAGCAAGTCATTGCTCGTGCACAATATCTAGACTTGATCTATACTCAGTCTGGCATGCTCTATGACAAAATCCCTGATGCTCCTAGACTGGAATTTTTTGTTCCTCCTCCTCCTAAATCAAACAAGGAATCTCATGCCAGCAATGGCATGATAGGTATGAAAAAGTACGAAATTTACAAAGGCTACATCTAAGAAAGCCCGTAAGGTTTCTGATCAAAATGCAAATGAAGAACTTCTCACCTCAGAGGTAAACGTCGTGTCGACCGACAAAGGAAAAGAACTAAAGCAAACAGGAGGTAAGAAGAAAAAGAAAGGGAAAAAGAAGAAACAGGAGGGGACTTTTCCTGAAAAACCTTCTGCAAACCCTTCTGGGCAAAGGAAACCCCCTGTGGGGTGTCAGATATGTGATTTGGATCATTGGACGAGAGATTGTCCACATAAAGCTGAAGTTAAGAAACATTTTAAGAGTTCAAAAACCTCAGTGGTATTGACTGATCCGTTTCCAAACCTGGGAACCAATCTGGTTGCTAGTGATAATGCTTCCCCATCCCAAGTACTTATGCTGTCCATTTTGAAACAACAAAATGATGCTTTGATATCAACAATGAATAGATATTACGGGAATCCACAGTGGTCAAACAACAAGGCTACTGATCAACCTAGTAGTTTGACAACAACCTCAACCAAAGTTGTGCCACCCATCATTCCTGAGATAATGATAAAGCTGCCAAAAGGAGTAGTACACAAATAGGCATTTAATCCTCGTGCCAAAACAATACATAATTATAATATAGTAGAGGACCTGGCCTAATCGTCATCCGCTATGTCGACACTTGAGGTACTGCAAAATTGCCCCTCCCAAAAGTAGGCTCTATTATCAGCAACAGGTGGGATAGACCCAGCAGATTCCAATCTTGTGGCCTTTAATCATAAAGGATATGACCCTTAGTTACCAGCTCAACTTTCTTTCCTTATTCAAGTGAAAGCCGTCAACAAAACTGTTCATCGCACGATTATTGATGAGGGAGCATCTACATGTATTATGTCGATGAGTTGCTGGGAAAATTTGGGCTCACCACCCTTTTCGTGATCATCAACAACATTGAAAGAATTTGATGGATGAACATACACTCCATACGGGATTTTAAGTAACTTGCAAGTAGAACTGGGGGGCAAGACAATAGAAATTGATGTTGAAGTTATCGACAGAAACCTTGATTACAACATCCTACTGGGAAGGCCATGGATATATGTTATGGTTGTTGTTGTGTCGACATACTTCAGAAAGATTGTATTTCCTTTCCAAGGAGGAATTATAATAATCGAGAAACAAACATTTCTCCCCAATAGTTCACAAGTTACGGGAAGCATTCCGATGATCCATGGGAGCTCTCAGTCGCTTCAAAACAATCTGGCAGAAGTGGCCTCGGTAGGAACTTGCAATATGGTGTCTTCCATTCAGAAGATATCCGATCACGATGTTAGCATGGATCATCGCAAGGTTTTGTCTCCAAGCCCCATAGAAATATTGTAGCAATCAATGTTTTCGGCATGGGAGGCGAACCCAAATCAACACTCATCAAGCGTTGGGATAGATAGGTCTAAGGAATATGGTACCCTTTCAGATCCTTGGTCGCATGTACATTCTACAAATGAAGGAATTGTTCATTCAATGATGATTGACAAGGCACCATAGGAAGATTACCACCATTGTTCCCATCTTCCAGATTATAAAGAAGATTGTTCCAGTGACCTTGATCATCCTTCAGTTTTTTATTTCCTATCAAATACTGTAAATACGGTGGATTCCGAGTGAAACTTGACTAATGTTGAAGAGACTATCGCCATCAATATCTCAACCAAACCAAATGTTGTAGAGAATATTCATGTTAGCAAATCTTGTTCTCCTTCAAAACTAGAAATATATTATGCTCTCTTTCGCGAATTCAGAGATGTCTTTGCATGGTCATATGAAGAAATGCCAGGCATTGACTCGAGTATCATTGAACACGAAATTAAGATGTATCGAGATGTCAAACCAATATGACAACGGCTTTGGCAGGTGCACCCCAAGAAAGCCGTTGCCATCAAGGCAGAAGTTGAAGAACTTCTCCATGTTGGTTTCACTTACCCGGTTCCTCTAACCGATTGGGTATCGAATATTGTTCCTATAATGAAAAAGCAAGGAACGATAAGAGTGTGCGTCAATTATAGGGATGTAAATCAAGCTTGTCCAAAGGAAAACTACCCTACACCCTTCATTGACCAGATAATTGATGAATGCGCTGAATGTGAAATCTTTTCATTTATGGATGGATTTTCCAGGTATAATAAAATAAATATCTGCCCATAGGACCAGTCGAAGACTGCATTTATTTGTCTGTGGGACACATTCGCATATCGTAAGCTACCCTTTATTTAAAGAATGCAGGGGCAACATTTCAGAGGGCAATAAATTATGCCTTCCATGACATCAAGAACATCGTTCAACCATATCTCGATGATCTTTTGGCTCATTCGCAAAAGCGGACCAATCATCCGCAACATTTGAGAGCGATATTTCTACGTTGCCGACACTACAAGATATGACTCAATCCACACAAATGTGTGTTTTGTGTCAATTCTGGTCATTTACTTAGCTTTGTGGTCTCGAAGGATGGGATACATCTCGACCCATGTAAGGTTCAGGTAATCATTGATTTTCCTCCACCTTCAAATTTGCTTCAAATTTAGAAACTCCAAGGGAAAGAAAACTTTCTAAGGAGGTTCATTCCAAATTATGCCAAACTTGCTAAAGGTTATATACATCTGTTGAAAAAAGAAGTACCCTTCATTTGGGATTAGGTCGCGCAAGCTTCCTTTGATGCTTTAAAGGAATCCCTAATAAAAGCATCATTAATGTATGCTCTTGATTATCAAAAAGACTATAACCTGTATCTGGTTGCAGCAGATATGACCATAACAATGGTTTTAGTTCAAGAAGACAATGGAATTGAACATTCTATCTATTATTTGAGACGAAACTTAACTGATACGAAAAGCAAGTACTCCTATGTTGAAAAGCTAGCTCTTGCAGCTATTCAAGCGATACAAAGATTTCAACACTATATCCTCTTTCAAAAAACTACCATTTTGTTAGATTGCAACCCCATGACTTATATCTTGTCACGACAGTTACTGGGGGGCAAGTATTCCAAATGGATAGCAATTTTGAAAGAGTTTGATCTGGAATTCGTAAAATCAAAATCAAAGAAATCTCTGGTTTTTGCGGAGTTGCTATACGATCTCCCATCATTGTCCAACAATTCAACATTCAATGCAACAATTGTGGATGAATCTTTGTTTCTGATATCTTCAAGCGATCTGTGGTATGGAGATATAATTATTTATCTCCAGACCCAAACATATAGGTCTAATACCTCTCGTTCAGAGCAGCGACATACTCAATACCAAGCAAAAGACTATATGATCATTAGTGATACACTTTACCATCGTGGTATCGATACAGTTCTATGGAGGTGCCTTACCCATGAGAAGGCTGAAAAAGTCCTGAATGATTGTCATTCATGCGCATGTGGGGGGCATCAATCTAGTTATGCTATGGCTCAAAAGATTATATGAGCAAGATACTTCTGGCCAACAATGTTCAAGGATTGCATAACCATAGTCAGAAGTTGTCATGCTTGCCAAATCTTTGAGCACAAAACCACAATTCCACCCGCACCTCTACAGCCAATAGTTGTTGTTGGGCCATTCGCCAAATGGGGCATAGATTTCATGATATGTAACCCCACCTTGACCAGTGGGCATGGGTATATCATAGTCACAGTTGACTATTTTACGAAATGGGCTGAGGCGATGCCTACATTAAACAACAGTGGTGAAAAGGCTTCTCTTTTCTTTTTTAATCATGTAGTCTCCAGATTCGGTGTTCCACAAGCTATAGTCATAGATCATGAATCACATTTTCACAATCACATGATGGTTGAGTTGGCTGCCAAATTAGGACTGTCCCATGAAAGCTCTACTCCGTATTATCTGCAAGCTAACAGACAAGTTGAGGCAATCAACAAGGTCCTAAAGCGCATGTTGTAGAGGATGATCGGAGTCCATAAATGGAGTTGGAACCTGATCCTGTACTCAGCTTTATGGGCATACCAGAAATTGGTGAGGAATGCAACCGGGTTTACACCCTTTCAGCTGGTGTATGGCCTGGAAGCAATCTTACCAATTCAGTGTGAAATATCATCCTCAAGCTCGCAGTCGACCTTCTCCCCGGAACTTTAGAAGAAGAGGCTCATTTATTGGAACTAATCCAATTGGATGAAACCTGTCATGATGCCGCCTTGGCTAATGAAGCCCATAAGAAACGACTCAAGGCGCAGTTCGACAAGAATGTCAAACCCCGTGTCTTCTCAAAAGGAGACCTGGTCTTACTTTATGACCAGGAATCCGATAATTTAGGAGCAGGTAGGTTCAAGTCTTTATGGATGGGCCCCTATATTGTTAAGTGGGTATTAGCAAAAGGAGCCTACGAGTTAGTGTATTATGATGGGATTCCACTAGCGCAACCTCGCAACAGGTTGTACCTTAAGCGTTACTATGCTTAACTCAGTGTAGTAACCCCTATTCTTTTGTTACATTTTTGTTTTCACTAAGATTAATTGTTTTGGTTAGGTAATCCACTTTTTCATTTGTTATAGATGTCAAACCTAGTGGAATCATTTGTTGGATATGCCGACGGAGCGAGTCGTAGTTTGCGGAACCTATCTTCCGCGGCCTAGGCCATCTTTGATCCAAGCAGCGAGTTAGTAAGTTTCATAAGGGTGTGTATTGGTCAATCAACGAACAGCATCGCTAAATAAAACACATTGATAGAGCTCCTCTCTGATGCCATCGTATATGGCATATGCTGACTTGTTGTCAGGCTAGACTCACAGCTCACCATTCTACAGCTCACCGGTATCTATTCGATACGGAATCCAACTATCTATGGTATGTTCCTAAGGGTCATTTTTTTGGAAAGATAGTTTGATTCTATCCAATATCAACATATTTCCATAAACTTAAACACCTTAACAGATTCATTGGAAAATTATGTGTTAGATAGATATTTGCGACATTTATAAAAGAAAAGCATCTCATCAATATTTGCATCAGGATCATGTAACTTAATGAAAATGAAGCTCCGAAAATCAAAAATACATATATAACTGTTTATGGTTCACAGATAGTGTTCTATGTACAAGACAAAATCGGTTAAATGACCCAAAAACTCAAAATACTAGGGGGCACCCTATTCTAATGGTGTTGGTGATAACAAGTCACCGCTTATGCAATCATGCGCAAAAGCCTAGTCCATCGACGTGGCACGCCAGTAGTATGTCACTGTAATCTCAGAGGCAGCTCGTCAGTCCTCACATCTGGGATACTGAGAGTAAGGTGTTCGATCTGATCTTGCAATGCTGCAAGAGTCTTGGCCACATCTAGGTTGCGAAGGAAAACCCTCCCTATAACCTCTCCTACTGGAATAGTAGCTGGTGCTCTCAGGCACACTGCTGGTCACACTGGTCCGATATCTGCATGAGCACATGAGTTTTGATTAATCTTGATAAAAGAAAGCATTGGAGCACTATAAAAGAAATAAACAAGGATATGGTCAGAAATTTTACCTCTAGCACTCCACTGCTCACCGACCGGCAGCACCAAATCTAGGTCACCCCGAAAATCCATCCCAGCATACAGAGACTCAGCATAAACCATCTCCTGACAGTTAAACCACTCAAAGAAGGCATCAAAGAAAGAAACCTATGGCTAACCAGCATGTCGGGCCATAAGGTCAACCCATCTCTGCATCCGTGGTTTAGTCGGTGGCGGCAAACCAAGTGAGATGTGATGTGGCTGCATCAGTGGGATCTTCTCCAAGGCAAAAGTAGTCAAAATGGAACCATAGCCAAAGTTCTTAGATCGTCCATGTTTCACCTTGGTAAGTTGTTCTTTTATTACCAGAAGTCTTGCATCACACCAGTTGAACACCTTCAGTTCAAGGCATTCTAAGGCATACTGCATATAGGACCTGTTGGCCAATTGAAGAGCCACACTACTAGCCAGTCTAGCAAAAGTGAACAAGATGGTCCTCAAAGATCAGTCAGTGACATCTCGGATGTTGATCTTACCATCCCTACTCGGCTGAGATCCTTCTCTATAGTATCGGCGAATATAATCCCTCACGGATTCGCCCCCACGAGCGGAACCTGATAGTGAGAGAGGGGCACCACGCCTCGATAAACTGGTCAAAGAATAGATGTCCACAACAGTCAAGGGGGTGGATTTTCCCCTTATCTGGAACACTTGCTTGGTAGGATCCCATGCATCGAGGAAATATTGCAACAAGTTGATTTGTTGCCTCATGCTAGAGATGCGGAAGAACTTGAGCAAACCACAGTTCCGCAATGCAGTTACCATACCTGGATCATGTAAAGCAAACATGTCCTCTTATTCATGCTCGCATTCTCACCATGTAACAACCATTTTTCTCTGATGAATCTCTGAAAACAAACAAGAGAAGAGTCAAGATCCTGATTTGGCAAAAACCAGGCAAAATTTCCATGAAAAAATAGTGCATAAGCTTCCCTCCTTGCGCCCATCGCACCCCAGCTGTGTACTGAGAGCGATGCATACTGACTGGCCAGTGGATAGCCCAGTATGCATTGCACCTTTTGATGTACTCGGGGTGTGATGGGGGCAGAACGAATTTTTCAAACCCTAGAGGCTCAAAAAAGTAGGGAAGCATGCTCAGAATTCGAAAAGGAAAGAATGCAACTGAAGAGCAAAAGTTTAGCTCCTACCTGGTCCAAACGGTGCCAAGAATCATCCACAGAATCTCCTGGAATCAGCTAGTGAATATGAAGGGGGAAAACACCTCCAAAGCTCCAACAATCTCAAGTTCAAATGAAATGGTAAAATGAGGGGTAAAAACCACTTTTAAATTACTTTTCACGTAATTCAAGTAGGGTATTAGTGTTTTTAACTCAATTTTCAAGCATGTATTTTCATTTCTAATCAGTTTGATGGAGCAATTGAATAGGTAGTATGACCATCAAAAGAACATAGTGTTAACAATGGGTTGAATATCAATGACCATTATTATGAGTAGTTTTTATGTGAAGTTCAAGCTCGTTAAAAATTAAACCTAAGCAATGAGCAATCGTTCCCCTAGTTTAAGCTCATTAAAAAATGAACCGACCTCTGCTAAATAACCATTGTGAATGCATTATCATCAGCTTCTAAGCCCTGGTCAAGTTCTTACCATCACCTCCACTCTGTTCGGCCGACCATATGCCTCCATTTGATTGTTTACCCTTTTGAGGAACATCTCCGAAGAGTGATTTTGCTAGCCATCCTTATGACACTACCGTGATTGGAAAATTCCAAACCTTACCTGGAATTAGTAGCTACCCGAAAATATCACTCGTTCCTCAAAGACGAGTCTTCTTTAAGCTCTTTTCATCTGACTCGTAAAATGTGAAAAGATTGCCGAGCAGTTGGCCTCTCCAGCTCGATACAGCTACTGGGAGTGCTATCCCTCCTCTAGATTTTAATATTTTTGGACCTAAGGGATTATTACACAAAAAGATCGAGTGCTTGTCTTGTTCAGCTCGTTAAAACTATTGAAAATTCATCCTTTTCGTATTATTTTATACTTTTTGGGACTTAAGGGATTATATGACAAAAAAGGATTACTGGAGTTTCCTTTCCGTCCCTTTTCAGACTCTCTAAAATTGAAAAAGGACCAAGTTATCTTTGTCATTAAACTCGTTAAAACCAATAGCGACAAACTTGTCCATAGAGACAAGAATGAGTTTCATTGTCTCTAGGCTCGTTAAAACATAGCGACGGGTTTGCCTAAAGGGAAAATTATAGAACAAGCATATGTTATCCTCCTCAAGCTTGATAAAAATAAAGAGGTACTAATCAGCAATGACTGGCGAAAATTGGGAAGAAAACTTGAAGAAACTTTATTGGTAGAGAGTCGCTCTTGAACATGACACTTTCACTCCATCACCATGATTGAGTCGGGTTGGGTTATTCTGTTCACCGGTCATATTACCATTGGTCCACCATACCATCCATCTTTTGAGTTAATGCTACCAATCCATTTCCTTGTCACCAGTATGTTCAAGAGAATTCAATCAGAGAATTCACCAACCATCTTGTATCTCATCCACTACAATACCTTCATGCTTCATCCTTTCATGACCGCCGCCCCGAACCTTGTATCAGTAGATCGCTTTAACCTCCTCAAAATCATTTGCTCTGTTCCATGTTGTAGATGTGGGATTCATTAAGGCCCTCCTACGACAAGTTACTTCCTATCTACGATAGCTCATTGTCCAAGAAGTCAACCTACGAACAACCCTTTCAGTACTTTGAAGCTTGCATGCCTCAATGGCAAGTTTCTCACTTTCGGCAATAGGTTTACATCAATGGCCTTCGACTGAAATATTTTGTGTGGTGTTCGATGCTAAGTCCCTTTTTCACACCACGTGAATTGTACTGTAGTACCTTGAGGGTCATCATCATTATCGGTGATTCCTCTCGTGCCTGTTAACAGCTTACATCATTGGCTGGTAATCAAGCGATGTCTTTCCATGTTCGACTCCAAAACATTTTTCACGTGGATCGACTTGTACTTCGGATGAAGATTTGGCAAGTTTGAAGACCCTGGATCTAGTTTCATCCATCGGGGCTGCGATATATTCAGGAAAATAAAGACATCAAATTTACATCATTGTTGCATAGATGATCATCTGAATCGAAGGATGATGGCTCTACCAGAATCATCAATCTGCTACACAGACGGTTGTCTATCCTATGTACATGAAAATAAATTTATAAAGCTGAGCATGGGAATTCCCACCTCAGCTAGATCATGAAAATGTTATGAAGATAATGTATTGTATTGTATCTAATTACAGGTCGCCTTCCAGTTCGAAAAACCTCGGATCTTCATGATAAAGCATTTCACTCGACATCAAAAGATTTTTGACCTCATGCTTTAGGGGGCAACTGTTATAGACATATTTGGACACTGCAACCCCAATCACATATGTCCATAAACCAAGGGCTTCTAAGTCCCTAAAAGTGTTGTTTCATGCCCTAAAGGAACAAGGTCAGCTGATTACATCATCTCCCAGAAGTTCTCCACAAGAAACTGCTCAGAAATGGTCAAAACTGGACCATACAGAGTGCCCAATGCTAAGGGTGCGATGCATCTCACCTGCTCAGTGAAAAAAGTGCGATGCATACTAGAAACCCCTTCTGTAGGGTGCGATGGGCGAGAGTAGACAAATGGAAGAGACAGTTTGTAAGGTGGATGATCATGGAATCTTCCAGAAACTTCTCTTGTGACACTTGCCTCTTTGAATTTGCCCAAGGATGAGTAAGAGAACATCAATATCCAATTGGAATCAAGAACTATCAAAGAGAAGACACTAGTCAAAATCCTAGAAGCTGACTCACCCCCCTGCAATCATCTATATATGGATCCCTCATCCCAGAGGTCCAGAGGCTAGAATCTTGTAACTTGTAAGGAAGTGTTGTTCATTTCCTGGTGGAAGATCATAGTGTTGGGTGATCTAAGCTTTTCATGAGGTGAAGAAGTGCTTTCATGCTGGGAGGATGACGCTGGGTCAGATCAATGGGTTGTAATCCTATCTTCTAATCTTTATATCAATAAAGATATTCAAGTTTTCCTCCACATTCTTGTATGTTTGATGATATATGCATTTGTGTGGTCAATATATATATGGTCCTATATTGTTTATGATTGTATATATCTGCACTTTGAAGGTATTATGTTGCTTTAACTTTACAGGTACTCTTTAAAGTGGAGTGGTCAAGGAAGGAGCGGCAAAGACCTGTTAGAGAGGAGGAGGAGCAAGCAAGGAACCGAGTGAAAGATTGAGGTTGGTATTCTTTGATCCTCTCATATCTACGTCTCTTAAAGGAAAACAAAAGTAACTTTAATATGTTTGTTTCTAAGATAGCTACCCGTATTTGTGGGATTAGCAGCTCTGCATAGACACTAGATTTCCTGATAACAACAAAGTAGCTCAACAAGGATGAGAGATTTCTTTGATTTGGATTTGATGAACTCCAAATCAAACTCCTACAAGATAACTATCCGTTTAGAATATTTTCCCCCCAGCAATTGACATGATAAGATCTATGTCATAGGGTTGCAATCTGATATAATGGTAGTTTTGTGAAGGAGGATTTAATGTCAAAATCTCTACGCAGCTTGAACGGCTACTAAGGTTAACTTTTCAACATGAATATTTACTTTTTGTATCATTAATATTGTGACTCGAATAATATATAGGATGTTCGATTCGACTTTCCTCTTGCACTAAAACCATACCAATGGTTGTATCTGTAGCAACGAGATATAGTTAAAAGTCTTTTTAATAGTTTGGGGCATACATTAATGATGCTTTAATCAAGGAATCTTTGATAGCATCAAAAGAAGCTTGTGCAACTTTGTCCCAGTGGAAGGGTACCCTTTCTTCAATATATGTGTATAACCTTTAGCTAATTCAGCGTAATTTGGAATGAACCTCCTCAGAAAGTTTGCCTTCCCTTGAAGTCTCTGAATTTGTAACAAATTTGAAGGTGGAGGCACGTCAAGAATTGCCTGAACCTTTATGGGATCGAGTCAAATTCCATCCTTCAAAACTATGAATCTAAGCAATCGACCAGAGCCAACACAAAGCACACACTTGTGCGGATTAAGTCTTATTTTGTAGTGTCGATAGCGTAAACATATTTCTCTCAAATGTTGCAATTGATCAATCCATTTTCGTGAATGAGCAGGCAGATCATCAAGATATGGTTGAACAATATGTTTGATTTCATGGAAAGCATAATTCATTTCCCTCTAAAATGTAGCCCCTACATTCTTCAAACCAAAGGGTATTTTTTTATATGTGAATTTGCCCCACGGACATATAAATGCAATTTTTGATTGGTCCTGTGGGCGGATATTGATTTGATTGTAGGCAGAAAATCCATCCATGAATGAAAAAATTTCACATCTGGCACATTCGCCATAATCTGGTCGATAAAAGGTGTAGGATAGTTGTCCTTTGGACATGGTTGGTTTACATCCCTATAATCGATGCACACTCAAATTGTCCCTTGTTTTTTCATCACTAGAACAATATTAGATACCCAATCAGTGAGAGGTATAGGGAAATGAAGCCAGCATGCAAAATTTTTTCAACCTTTGATTTAATGGTAGCAGCTTTCTTAGGATGAACAAGTTGAAGTCGTTGTCGTACTGATTTGATGTTAGGATACATTTTAATCTCATGTTCAACAATGCTTGAGTCAATGTCTGGCATTTCCTCATAAGACCATGCAAATACATCTCGAAATTCATGGAAAAGATCATAGTAATTATCTAGTTCCGAAGGAGAACAAGATTTGTCGACATGAATATTTTCTACAATATTAGGCTTGGTCAAAAAATTTATAGAAATTTTTTCTTCTATGTTAGACAGATTACGCTCAGACTCTACAGCATTTATAGAATTCGATAAGAAATCAACGATTGATGGGTGATTGAGTTCATTTGAATAATCTTCATTATCATCTTGAAGGTAGTAACAATGATGATAATCTTCCCATAGTGTCTCTCCCATCATTATTGATTGGACGATTCCTTCATCGGTAGAATGTATACACAAAAAAGGATCCAAAGAGGTGCCATATTATAAAGACCTATCTACCCATGCAATTATTGAGTGTGGATTAGGGTTTGCCACACAAGCCCAATAGATTGATTACTATAATGATTCGATGGTGTTGGATCAGGTGCACAGAAACTAATTAAACACGCAGCATAAGCAAGCACATAACACAGTATTTAACGTGGTTCACCCAACCAATCTGGGCTACGTCCACCAAACATCGGCATCAGGAATATATTAATGAAAATTTGGAGATTACAAAGAAATCCTCACACACTCTTAGCAAACCATCCGAATGGTTGCCTATTATATAGAATAGAGAATCTAACAACCTCATAACTCCCTCACATCAAATATAGGAGGCATTAACTCCCTCCCAACAACCTGGAGCTAATTTAGAAACTGAATCCTATTGTTGTCATCAGCTGAGATTTTTCCTATTTTGCTACAAACAGAAAATCTCAACAATCTCCACCTTGACAACAATTCGCCTGATGCCCTGTTATTATTATATTATCTTTTCTGCAAGCCAAGAGAAGCCAAACACCAGCGTAGCTTCTCCAACAAAACTGGTTTCGTGAACATGTCTGCATAGTTCTCCTTTGTATGCACCTTTTCAAGAGAGACTCCCCTTTCAGTGATAACCTGTCTTACAAAATGGTATTTAATTGGAATATGCTTTGATTTACTATGATAGGCCGGATTCTTAGCCAAATGTATTGCACTTTGACTATCACAAAGTAACCTGATGTTGTCCTGTAACCTACCAAACTCACCAAGCAAACCTTTCAACCAAACCGCCTCTTTGCAAGCATGAGAAGCAGCAATGTATCCTGCTTCAGTAGTGGACAAAGCAACAATGTTCTGTAGCTTTGACATCCAGCTAATAGCTCCACCTGCAAGAGTAAAGACGTACCCTGAAGTTGATCTCCTCTTATCCAAATCACCTGCAAAATCAGAATCAACATATCCGCAAACATATTCACTACTCTTATTGTAAGAAATACAAGAACTACTTGTGCCTCTCATCGAAGCACCCATTTCACTGCTGACCAATGTTCTTTACTCGGTTTTGCCATGTACCTGCTGACAACCCCAACTGCATGTGAAATATCTGGTCGAGTACAAACCATCGCATACATTAAACACCCTACTACATTGGCATATGGAATTCGAGACATATAATCTTTTTCTTCATCTGTATTAGGACATAAAATCGAAGAAAGCTTAAAATGGGAAGCTAAAGGGACTGAAACAGACTTCACATTATCCATACCAAATCTCAAAAGTATTTTCTCAATATACTTTTGTTGTGATAGCCATAGCTTACCATTGCTCCTGTCTCTGAAAATCTCCATGCCCAAAATCTGTCTTGCTGCTCCTAGATCTTTCATATCAAATGTCCTTGCCATCTGAGCCTTCAACCTGTTGATTTCTTCTATGCTTTTGCTTGCTAAAAGCATATCGTCAACATACAATACTAAGATAATGAATATGCCATTTTCAATTGCTTAAAATAAACACAATGATCATATTCACTTCTAACATATTTCTGACTCAACATGAAAGAATCAAACCTCTTATACCACTGCCGAGGCGACTGCTTCAGGGCATATAATGACTTCTTGAGCCTACAGAAAAATTTCTCATTGCGATGCTGAACAAACCCTTCCAGCTGTTCCATATAAATTTCCTCATCTAAGTCACCATGTAGAAATGCAGTCTTAACATCTAATTGCTGCAACTCTAAATTAAGCAAAGCCACTAATGCTAACACAATTCTAATTGAAACAATTTTAACCACTGGTGAAAAATCTCATGAAAGTCAATACCGACTTTCTGAGAAAACCCTTTTGCAACCAGCCGCACTTTGTACCTGTCTTCCATATCATTCACACCCCGTTTCAGCTTGAAAACCCATTTACACCCCACAGTTTTCCTGCCTTTCGGAAGCTCAACCAGATCCCATGTGCCGTTCTTACTTAAAGCCATCATTTCGTCCTTCATGGCTGCTTTCCACTTGTCACTTTTCGAACCTTCTATTGCTTCCTGATAGCACAGAGGTTCATCGTCATTAGCAGTAAATGCAACTGAAGTAACATAATTGTCATACCTTCTCGGTGGCCGTTTGATTCTTGTCGACCTCCTTAAGGATGTTTCTGGCGCTTCCTCGATTGGATGACTACCATCTGTAGGAACTTCTTGCCGATCAGTATCTGAGACCTGTTCATGATCTAAACTTGAACCCTGTTCATGTTCTGATTCTGAAACCTGTTCATGACTAGAATCTGAACTATGGTCATTATGACTATCATTAGAAATGCTGTCAAACTGAATATGCTGGAAATCAGATACATCATCCTGTTTCAATCTTCTATCTACATCTAACTGTACAAGAGAGGATTCATTAAACCTTACATCTCTGTTGATGATGATTTTGCGGGTAGTAGGATCCCACAATCTAAATCCCTTTGTTCCATCACCATACCCAACAAAGACATACCTTTTAGATTTCGGATCTAATTTAGTTCGCTGATGTTTAGGCACTAGAGCATATGCATCACAACCAAACACTCTGAGTTTAGAATAGTCACAAGGGTGTCCTGTCCATACCTCTTGCGGAACCTTGCAGTCTATTGCCGTTGATGGAGATCGGTTTATCACATAACAAGCAGTTGCCACTGCTTCCGTCCACAACTCCTTCGGCAACCCGGTGTTACTCAGCATACACCTTGCTCTCTCTAGAAGAGTCCTGTTCATGCGTTCAGCAACTCCATTATGCTGAGGAGTATAAACCATGGTCTTATGTCTCTCGATCCCTGCATCCTTGTAATAGCTGTCAAAATCCTTGGAGGAAAACTCACCACCATTGTCAATTCTTAAACATTTTATATTTCTACCAGTGCTGTTTTCTACCAATGCTATAAACTACTTGAAAACTGTAAAAACATCAGACTTCTTTTTCAACATGTAGACCCAAACTTTCCGAGAAAAGTCATCAATGAATGATACAAAATAAGACGAACCACCAAATGAAGATGTAGGAGCTGGACCCCACACATCTGAATGGATATAATCAAGTATAACTTTACTAGTATGTTTGCATGTTTTAAACTTTTGTTCACTTTGTTTACCAAACAGACAATGTTTACAGAAATCCATTTTTCCAGATCTTAGATTAGGAAGTAACTTTCGGTCAGCCAAAATTTTCAATCCTCTTTCACTCATATGCCCCAATCTTTGATACCATAAGTGAATGGAACTACTGTCATGTTCAGACACAGACACATGATCTGACCCAGTTCTACCTTCTAACTGAAATAGATTTCCTACTTTCTTAGCCTTCATCACTAGTAAGATACCTTTATAGATTTTCATAACTCCACCTTGAATTACAGTTTTATATCCATTTGAATCAAGTGCTCCTAATGAAATCAAATTTTTCCTTAGATCTGGTACATGCCTCACATTAGTTAATATTTTGGTTGTGCCTTCAAACATTTGTAGTTGTATGCTTCCAATCCCAACAATATTACATGTTACATCATTACCCATGTACACAACACCATCATCAATCGATCTATATGTTTTAAACCAATCTTTATGAATACACATGTGGTTAGATGCCCCGGAACCTAACAACCAATGTTGATCATGTTTTGAAGCATTAACAAACAATACCTCATCACTCATACCTGAAACTAAACCTGTATCTGTGGTATTGGCTTCCTTATTTTCTGTCGAAGAGCCCTCTTTATCAGCCTGCTTTCACTTCCAACAATCCTTTTTCAGATGTCCAGCCTTGCCACAATGCCAGCACTTCACCTTGGGCTTCTTTCCTTTGGACTTCGAACGAGAGTCGCTATGTTTTCCACCGAAGTGTCTCTCTCGTGAGCGACCTCTGGCCATCATTACCTCTGATGTAGATGTGTCTGCATTCGACCTCTTCCTCGTCTCCTCAGCCAACAAGGCTCCAACAACATTGTCAAACTCAAGAATATCTTATGTACTAAAACTTATGGAAGTAACAAAATGATCCCAGGATTCAGGCAAAGAACATAATAGAGTTATTGCCTTATTCTCTGAATCAAATTTTACATCTAGACTATTTAATTGCACCAACAAGGTATTAAAAACATTCAGGTGATCAGCAATTGAGGTACCTTCTTTCATCCGCAAACCATAAAGTTGTCGTTTCAAGAGAATTTGATTTGTCAAAGATTTCGTCATGTAGAGCTTCTCAAGCTTCGACCACAGGCCTGCGGCGGTTTTCTATGACAAAATGTTGAACAGAACATCGTTCGCCATACATAACCGAATTCCGCTCAGAGCTCTATCATCCATCTCATCCCATTCATCCTCCGTCATGGAAGGAGGCCTTTTGTTTTTCCCTAACAGTTCTTTCACCACACCTTGTTGAACCAGCAAATCGTGCATCTTCACCTTCCAGATCTCAAAATTATTCTTGCCATTGAATTTCTCAATTTCAAACCGGGCACTTTGAGTTTTCGCCATTTGTATCAACAAAAAAACACAATTATCTCCAATATCCAACCAGCAATAAAAAAATTGCCTATGCCTTTGATTTTACACAAAAAATCTGCCTATGCCTATCTGTCTTTGTCTTTAAATAAAACAAAAACAAATAATATTAAAAACCCCATTACATTTTTAAAGCCATTTAATATTGAAAAACCATGTTACATATCCCTTATAACTCCCATGAAAAATAAGGACGTACTCTTTATTTAATGGCTTTAAAAGTACATACGTACTCCTCTTTTAATGGCTTTAAAAAAAAAAAATACGTATTCCTCTGTGCTTTATTTGTGGTCTTCAAAATATTTTAACTCATCTACGGTCTTTAGCACTGTTATAAATATTCATGCACCTCTCATATATAAACTTTGTATGCGCCCCAATGTTAAAAAAAAAAATGTTCCAAATTTGTTTCGATGTTCGCTTATCTCCAACTACTAAAGAGGTTTGACACTTTTCTGCAGATATGCACCATTTTTATTTTAACATATGGACGGTCCGTTCTGTTCCGAGATTTTCCTTACCCTCAGATAAGTGCCAGGTTCGAAACGCCGTAACGCAGTGCAATAAGCACAACTCGTTGCCCACTCTCATTAAAAAAAAAACCAGTGTTTACTTATGAGGTAGCGTTGGGCAGCGATACCATAAAGGCAGCGTTATTGTTAACAGGCAGGGATACCATAGAGGCAGCTTTAATAGTCTATAGTAAATTCGCTCCAGCAATTTTTAACAAAATACGCACCACACAAAATATGACCTATCATCAAGTTTTTTCAAATTACTGAACAAAAAAATACCGATATGGTCGTTGATCTTTATCTAAGCTCGGCAACAGCTCCGTGCTCCCAACAGCAATGATTGGCTCCCTGCTTCTTCTCCATGCACCAATAGCAGTGCACACCAGCCCTGGACTGTCTCCATGCACCAGCAACAGATACGCTAGCATCAGCAGTCACGCACAGCGCCTCCAGTCAGCTTCTCCAGGCACCTCACCTCCAACAAGCTCTGATACCAATTGTTGGATCAGGTGCACAGAAACTAATTAAACACACAGCAGAAGCAAGCACATAACACAGTATTTAACGTGGTTCACCCAACCAATCTGGGCTACGTCCACCAAACATGGGCATCAGGAATATATTAATGAAAATTTGGAGATTACAAAGAAATCCTCACACACTCTTAGCAAACCATCCGAATGGTTGCCTATGATATAGAATAGAGAATCTAACAACCTCATAACTCCCTCACATCAAATATAGGAGGCATTAACTCCCTCCCAACAACCTGGAGCTAATCTAGGAACTGAATCCCTATTGTTGTCATCCTTCAGAGATTTCTGCCTATTTGACTAAAACAGAAAATCTCAACAGATGGGTCTTGGCAACATTACCTCACCTTAATCATCACTTTCAAAAAGGTTGGAATTCTTCTTAAACTTAGATGATGTAGAAGAAATCATGTTGCAGGTATCCACTCTTGCCACTTCCGTGAAACCAGATGGCGATGGGAGGGTAAAAGTACCCATCAAGGAGGGATCTTTTAGGAGACCTACTCCAAAATTTTGAAGTGATTGTGAGTTTCCATGTATCAATGGTATACTTCCTGTGGTCTATGAACTATTAGCAAAGAAGATTAGCTGATCAATGATTTTTATTCCACCTTTGAAGGGAAATGCAATCATTCGAAATTATGTGGAAACAACAGTAGCCATAGCATATAACCAAGGCCTTCCCAGTAAAATGTTGTAATCAAGGAGTCCGTCAACTACCTTGACCTCAAAATTTACTATTTTTTCCCCTAGTTCAACTTGTAGGTTACGTAAAATCCCATATAGAGTGTATGTTCTTCCATCGAAAGCTTTTAATGTAGTTAGTGATCGTGAAAAGGCCGGTGAACCAAGAGTTTTCTAGTAGCTCATAGACATAATGCAAGTAGATGCCCCCTCATCAATAATAGTTTGGTGAACATTTTTATTGACATATTTTACTTGTATTAGGAACGCTAGTTGCATTGGTAACTATGGTGTGTATCTTGTATGGTTAAAAACCACAAGATTAGAATCCGTAGGATCGATTCCACCTATTGCTGACAATAAAGCTTGTTTTTGGGAGGGACAGTTTTGCAACACATCAAGTGTCAACATAGCAGAAGGTGATTGAGCCATATCTTCCACTATATTATAGTTTTGAGCTGCTCGAGCATGAGGATTAATTGGTGGCTTTATTGTTAATTCAGGTATAATTGGTGGAACAACTTTTGGTGAAGTCGTGGTCGAAGTACTAGGTTGATCAGTAGCCCGGTTATTTGACAACAACATATTTCCATAATCTTTATTCCTTATTGACACCAAAAAATCATTTTGTGTATTTGTGATAGACAATGTGAGTACTTGGGATGTGGAAGAATTATCAGTGGCAACCAAATTTGTTTCTAGGCTTGGAAACGGATCTGTCAACACTGCTGAGGTATTCGAAGCTTTTAGAAGTTTAGAGACCTTAGATCGATGTGGACATTCTCTTGTAAAATGATCATTATTACATATCAAACATGGATAACGAGGTTTCCTAGCCGCAGTAGGGGATTCAGATGATTTTTCAGGAGTGGAATTCTCCTATTTCTTTTTGTTATTCTTTCCCTTTTTCTTACCTCCAAGTTGTTTTTGGATTTTTTCCTTTGTCAGATGACACGACATTAATCTCCAAGGCAAAAGTGTTTTTTGATTGATTTTAATTTTGACTGGAAATAGCAAGAGGTTGACCAGATGGTCCTCTTGTCATTTTTGTGCTTGAGGAATTGATCACGCCATTGCGAACGTGAGAGTCCCTACTCAATTTCAGAGGTGGTAAAACGGTGAAAGCTGGCCTAGTTGCATTAGGAATTTTATCATAGAGTGTGCCTAATTGTGTGTAAATCAAATCCAACTATTGGGCACGAGAAATAACTTGCTCTTCTGTGACAACTCCTCCTTTTTCCACATCCTCAGTGATTGATGGCAGCAAGGACTTTATGAACCACTTAGGTAAAAGATAATCAGGAACATACATCTTAACCATTCAACGATGACGCTGCCACTCATGAATATGATCTAATATATGAGTGGAGGTAGTCTGTTTAAATTTGGTCAAGAGTTCTGTTCCAGTCTCATACCTAATAGGTAACTAGAAGTGGGTCAAAAAGGTAGTGGCTAAAATGGTGAAGTTATCAAAAGAAGCTCTAGGTAATTCAATATACCATTTAGTAGCTGGACCAGTAAGTGTTCTTTGGAAAACATGAAGTCTGATCGAATCATCATTCAAAGTGTTCGATGAACACCATAAATGAAAAGTCATAACATGATTCAATGGGTCTTCTCCTGGATTTCCATTAAACTTTGGAATTTCATATGGCAATTTATGTGGAATCACCAAGCACCAAGGCACACATGCAATTGGATCATTAGTGAGTCGCTTTAAATCTGGTAATTCTAAAGTTGCTACAGATGGAAACCGTCGATTCAAGTTAGGTGGAGCATACCCAGGATAGGATGGAATTGCTCGTGTAATAGGTCTTTGCATACCAGCGTAGGGCATCTGCATTTAGTAACCTTGGTAAGGTTGTTGGACAAAACCAGTATAAGGCGGTTATTGATAACCAGTTTGGAAATTTGGTTGTCCATAACTTGCAAAGCCTTGTTGCCCAAGTCCTTGGTAAGCTTGATATTGACCAAAACTAGTTTGAGCTTGTGAACCAAATCCAAACTGGGGTTGGGACTACTATAATTGAGGTTGTTGAAATTGTGACAACAATGGTTGTTGAACTGACTATTGTTGCCCAGTATTGACAGATTGACCAAGCTGTGGATCAACTCTACCATTGTATGCCTGGGTCACTCCGGATAAAGATACACTAACCTGAGTTTGTTGTTGAGCTCCAGAAATAAGTGGCTATTGTATAACAACTTGAGAAACTTGAACCTCTTTCCTTGAAAATTGAGGTTGCAAGGAAGAAGGATTAGTTTGTACTGGTTGAGATACAACAGATTTAGCTTGTGACTACGGCACAGTAGTAACAGTAGATGTAGTAGGAATATTGGACATAGTTTGCATTGGTTTTGTTGGATATACAAGCCTTGGTTGGTCTAGTAGTACTGGTTGCCATTAACAAACTCTAACTCCAGTTTGACTTGAACACTGTGGAAAATTACCATATGGTTTTCCCCTAGAAAAGGCAGGAAATGGTGAGTAAGCATATTACTCTCCATATGGTGGCAATCCAGTGTTTAATGGATACATTGGTCTTTATTAACTGGATTTCACAAATTGATACTAATGTTCAACATCAAATTGTTGAGTTCCCATGTGAGAAAAACTAGGTAGAATTCCAGACAAGTAAATGGGTGTTGACCATGGTGCAGAAGCAACCCCTGAGTGGGTTCCAGGCAATCATTAGTAACCAACCAGAATGGATGATTCACCATATAGGTGTGACTCAAGTGTGGTAGAAAACATCGAAGGAGTGACAATAGAAGATTTTGTTGCAGTGCATCAAATGATATAGTCTTGGATGTTGTTGATTGTTCAGACATAGTTAACTGGCCCAAAAGTTGTCCTAAATATTCGAGAGGAACTTGGGACGAAGTAGGACTAAATGAAGCAAAGTAATCAGGAGTAGTTGGATAAAGATTAATCCCAGTTACAAAATGAAATGGGGTGCTAGGTGTGGAATCCTATACTATCTCCTCTATGGTAATAAAACCAGGTGGAAGAGGTTGACCATCAGGTCCGTAAAAGCTTTCTGGTGCCGAATAAGGTGTAGTTTCTATAGTGACTGATGTCAGAGGGGTAACAACTTCTAAATGTTGAAATTCAAAGTCCAGATGTTCAGGTAATTGAACGACAATTTCAAAGGGAGGTTTTTGAACAACTTTTGGTTCATATGTAACATTGGTTTGAACTGGGATAGATTTCGGACCAAATCCTGATAGAGTTGTTTCAGGTTTAGAAGAACTTCCTGGTTCAACAATTTCAAATTGAGGATCAATTTTTTGTTGAACAATCTCGGTTACTGTTACACTAGGATCAATACTAATGTCCTCAGATAACTTTGAAACTTCCTCTTTAAAAATGGATGTACTAGAAGTAATTGGAGTAACTAGACTCATTGAAGTTGTTGAAACAAATGTCTCAAACAACCTAGATGAAGATCTAGGAGTTCTCGATGTAGTAGACTCAGTTAAATGAGGCTGCTTTGTCCAAATTGGTGTCACATCGGGAGGCAAAGACGGGTGACTCACTATTCTCTGTGAATGACAGAGTTTGGATTGACTTTCTTCCATGATTGCGGATTACTTTATCAACTTAAAACTCAACTAAGGGAGAAGGATGTTATTCATGGTCAATTAATTTTAACGACACTTGGACATAGCTTCACTTTTTTAGTTTTAAATAGTTGAGAAAAAGCAAAAGATGACTCTAGTCACCTTCGATTTTTAATGAGCCTAAAAGGACAAGTGATTAGATGATCCTTTTACTTTTAAAGAGTCAAAAAGGAATAAAAATGACTACTCTGGAGACTCTAAATAAGAGTGTTTACCAGACAAATTGCAAAACTACAATGTACACCTTGGTGATAAATGAAAGAGAAATTACCAAGGACTTTACGTATAGCAGTCAATCTTCTTGAATGTCGTGTTCAGTGCATTGCGATCAGTAAGGAAACAAACTCGACTTCCTAGGGATAAAGGATTTCAACCTATTAGGGTCTCCCATTATATACGTGACGGTACAGAGAGCACAAGTTCGTACTAGCACTTATCAGATCAAAGAGGAGGAATCACCCAACCTTTAGTGAAAACGACAACCACTAGTTTTAAAGATGCCAGAACATGTCTCTAGCCTAGACGTCTAGATACGTTACGTTAAGTTCCAAAGCGTTGTTAGATTAATTGAGGTTCATTTTAAGTTGATCTTGCTTAAATATTTGCCTTTAAGGGGTCACCATGAAATGTGTTCTGAAATTCCCAAAGATGCATCTAGAATGATAAGAACTCTTTTCGTTTGTTTTCAACAATGAAAATCCTAACTACAAGGAACAGAGCATAGAAGTACTTTTGAGAAAACAACAAAGAGCACAAATTAATGAAATTCCCTATACCATTCCTTTGAGCACACAAACCAAAACTCTAAAATGCAAATGCATGTATTTGTTTTCAACTTCCCTTAATGTGAATGATACAACAAGGGAAAACTAAATGCACAAAAGATTCAGAATGTTCCACACAAAATCGTGATTTACGATAATTTTTCTTCTAAGAGAGAAAGGAATATTAAATGGCGCTTTCAAGTTTGAATAAATGAAACTTTTCGATACTTTGAATGCAATCAAATGAACTGCACAATAGATTAATCGATCAGCTATGAAGGAGGATTTTTACGACACTTCACTTTTTCGATGAAATTGAAGACTTTATGACACTTTTCTATTGAAATGACAATCGATCAACACTACTTTTTGGCAATGGTTTTGTAAATGACAAAACAAATGCATAAAAAAATTCACCAATCCTGGTCTAAACAGGGCCAAATTAAAGATATGAAAGTTGGCTTCAGTGATGAGACATCATTCATGTTCAGCAAGAAATTAAACAAAGATGAAAATTGGTCAAAACATTGGTTCCTAGATGGAAAAAGTGGCCTTCAATCAATCATCGCAGGCTGTAGTGATAGACAGTGCCATGCATAGCACTGTGTCCTTACGGGAACTACAATGCATAGTAGGCCACAGTTAAGGACAGTGCGATGATCACAGTGAGTGATTTTGAAGATGTTTTTGGCTCAAATTCAATTCTATTTTCAGTGGATTAAGCTTGACTTCAATGAACAACAACAAACAAAGTATAGTGGAATGTTGAAAGAGGCTACTAAGCTACCAATAAGGGAAAAAAATTTCCCTAGTGGAGTTGCCAATTTGTTTTCGAGAAAATTAGTATTTCTAAGAAATGCTAACCCTCTAGGTTTGATAGCTAACCTAGAAACAACAGTTAAAATAATTCACTATTTTTCCTATGAATGACAGATAAGAGAAAGATTATAAGGAGCCAACCTGTAACTTCCGCTTGATTCCTCACTTGATCCCTCTCTCCTTTGGCTGATCTCGTTGCTCCTCCCCGTACTTAACACACTTGGAGAGTACTTGCACAATTACATAAACAAAGACCCGTCAAAGCATAATGATCCATAATTCATAAATAACATAGAATTGAAAGTATGATAAACATATGAATACATTGACAGATTACACAAACATAGGGGAAAAATCTTGAAAAGCTTTATTAATATAAAGAAGGATTACAACCCATAAGTTCGATCCAGTGCCATCCTTCTAGCTTCAATCCTTCTTCACCTCATGAACAACAAGAAATTCCAACATTACCACAATACTTTGCCTCAATACTAAAACCATCACCACCTCCTTACAACTCAGAACAATTCAGCCTCTAGATCCGTTGGATGAGTGATCCATTTATAGATGAGTGAAGAAGGTTGGGTCATCAATGATGATGATGAATGCCTTTCTATTTTTAGGAATTGGTTCCATGAAAGAGGGGAATAGGAAGTGGATGTTTCCTAATTACTTTAGTCATCATTGGGCGAACTCAGAGGGGCATGTGGCTCTGGAGAAGCTTCTAGAGGTTTCCATGAATAACTGATTCTTCAAACTCTCCTAAAACTTTGCCCAAGCTCGCTCATCGCACCCTAAAGAGGGCCTAAGTGTGATGCATAGCACTTAGTCAGTGTGGCACCTACAATGCATAACAACCTAATGAAGGGCTTCTTGCAATGATCTCTTTTGAGACACTTTTTGGATGAATTTTGTGATGGAACTGTTTGGGAATGAGGCATTCAGAGGACTAAGTTATTTAGGGCATAAAACAACTATATTAGGGGTTGATGAACCCTAATAACATCGACATGTGAGTTGGAGTTGATGTGCCCAAATAAGAATGTAACAAGTAGATCTTATTAAAAATTCAAAGTGGCTGACCGATCTCTTAGATGGTCCTGTAGACTTCATGGGCTTTCACCAGCAAGTCCAGAGCCTTCTCCTAGAAGGCGTAGGAGTGATATTGCTAGTGGGTTTCACCCAGTGGCAGCCAGCACATCAGAGATTGATCCTCCACTTAGGGGAATTAGTGTACAAGATAGGCTTGGTACTACCACAGAGCCAGGGAAGAACACCCCAGTTCTTTCTTGAGTCCTCTTCCAGTTGGAAGATAATATTGAGGTAGAAGAACTCTCAGAGTCAATTGTGGCTCTGAATTCTCCTATTCCTTCTGATCATCTAGGCATATTGTTATACGTTGGGACTTCGACACATAGACCTTCAAATCCAAGTCCACACACACACATCCCTTCGATGACTACCACTAGAAGCATGGCATCCACCACGAGTGCTACAAGTATGCCTGGTGCCTTTCAAAATCTAGGCTATTCTTTTTAGAACTTTGGGAACGCCACCCAATCTAAGTGGAATCCCCAAGGTCCTTTGAGACTTCCTTTTATGGCAATGCTTAATTTTCTAGATCTGACTAAGTTGATGAACAATCCAATTAGATACAATGTAGCTAGCCTTCGATCACAACCAAACTCCCATTAGATATTCCAAAATTCAAAGGGAAGATCGGTGAAGACCCGGGCGACCATGTAACCACATTCCATTTATGGTGCTCATCGAACACCCTCATCGATGATTCAATTAGGTTGAGACTATTTCAACACACCTTAATTGGCAATGTGGCTAAGTGGTATATAGAGTTGCGAGGGGGAAACTTTACATCTTTCATTGATTTGGCTAAAATTTTCTTAAACCATTTCTAGTTTTTTGTCCATTACGAAGCCGGAATTGAACTTTTGACCAATTTTCATCAGGACATGGCTACCCACATTTCGGATCATATCCAAGAATGGAGACGGAGAAAGAGGCTAATTAAAGCCAAAATTCCACCTGAATTCCATCTCGAATGGTTTTTAAAATCATTACAAGTCGAGATCTCCAAGGATGTTTCTATGTCCGGAGTTTATTCCGAAGAGCAAGCTATCTTTCGTGCCCAGTAGTTAGAACTGATTTATTGTCAGCCTGGGACTCTTCAGAAAATCTTGCCTGATGCTCCTAGATCCATGATTGATGTAGCCAAACCGAAACTAGGCCTGCATGCTGATGGTATTTTTGGATCGATTGATGTGAATGTAGTGAACCTTTTGAACCAATTGCAGTAGTTGTCTCTACAAATTGCTTCTTCCAATCAGGTTGCAACGTCTAGTACTTCACCTTCTCAACCTCCTTCCATAAATGTCATTCAGGGTTCTAACCGCAAAGGAAACCAAAATTCTAATGGGAAGAAGAAGGGACAAGGAAAAAAGAAGAATCAGGATGGGAAAGGTAATGCGAACAAACCCAACAATGGTGCTGGTGATGCTAGAAAGCAGTCTAAGAAGAAAATTAAGTTTACATGCAAGTTGTGCAGTGGAGACCATTTGACTCATCTCTACCCAAAAGTTCAATATGCTCAGTGCATGTTAGTGTAGCAAGGGACTTCTAGCTCTCAAGCTGTGTTTACCAAACCTTTTCCCCAAGGGTATTAGCTACTTACTGGCATGAACTCAAATCCTGGTACCTCTGCAGGGGGCAACCAGGAAGGAGACAATTCCTCAAATGTTTTCATGATGGGTTCTCATGTTAGTGTGGCCACACGGTCACGTGATTATGGTGAAGTTGAAACATCCAAGGATAAATTCTCTCGAAACTACAGATCCACTTCATATTGAGTGACCCTTTGTCGAGTCTATACCTTGGATACCAAAAAGTTCCACCAAATGCATGACTATTAACCCTAATGCTAGGGTAGCCTAGAACTACTCCATTGTAGAAGATCTAGAGTAAAGTCCATGTGCTATGTCTGCTTTAAAGGTACTTCAGTCATGCCCAACTCAACGAAATGCTTTGCTTTCGGCAATAGGGGAAGTTGATCCAAAAAATTCTTTAGTGCTCACTTTTGACATGCTCAATGTCAAAAAGAGACTTCCTCATCATATGGCTTTTCAAATAAAGTCTACTTACCATAAAAATAATATTTTTCGAATAGTTGTAGATGAGGGAGCTTCCACAAGCGTAATGTCTGTCATGTTGGAAGGCCATTGGATTTCCTTTGGTTGTTCCTTCACCCACCCTCTTGATAGAATTTGACGAGCATTCTCATAGGCCACACGGGATTACCTCGACCTTCCCTAGTGTTGGGGGAAAGGTCATTAATATCAAAGAAGAAATCATTGATGCTAACCTAGACTACAATCTCTTATTAGGAAGGAATTGGATTTACGAAATGGACATCGTAGTTTCAACTCTGTTTCGAGTCATTTACTTTCCTCATGAGGGGAAAATTGTTAAGGTTGATCAATTGGATTATTCTCCAGTTGATCCTCAAGCAACTTCAGATTCTACTGTTCCGTTGGTGGATAACCCCCATCAACCTATAGAGAATCTAGGAGTTGGGATGTATTCTTCATTGATGGGTACATTTGATCTTCCCTCTCCTATCACTAGAATCAATGTCATTTCATCTTCCAAAGAGTCTTCACATGAAGAGTTCCTGCGAACTCATTATTTTTTAGACCCTTGGACCTTGCCTTCGCCTATGACCACATTAGATGAAGGATAAGTTGGTGGAATGGCATTTCCTATGTCTGCAGTAGAGCTTAGATATCAGTTTATCGTTAACTCTGCAGATGACCATCCTACTCCTTTTTTAGAGGAAGAGTTAGATGGTGATGTGGCCCCAGCTTGGACCCTTGACTCTACTTCTGCTATGGACTACTTATATATGGTTTTACCATCTGAAGAAGCAATCTTAGAAGAAATTATGCGTGTAGAACGACCTTGGGAAGATTTTCACTATCATTCATATTTTCTTCCCCCATTGCAGGAAGTTGAATCTAGGTTCTCTAATCTTCTTACTAGCAATCTTTGTACGGTTTCAAACCCTTTGGCTCCAAATCATGTCCGTGTTGAAGGTAATATGTTGGTCATTTCAAAAACCATACCTTTAAACATCTATAGAAAATTTCTTCATCAGAGCCGAGTGTTCCCTTGAAGAAATCAAATTTATACCAACCTTTTTAAAGAGTTTTAGGATGTATTCGCTTGGTCTTATGAAGAAATGCCTGGTATTGATCCATCCATTGTTCAACGTGAGATAAATACGTATGAAAATGCTAAGCCGATTCGTCAGAAGCTTCAGCCGGTCAGTCCGAGGAAAGCAACGATTATTAAAGCTAAAGTAGAAAAGCTACTCAAGGCGGGTTTTATATACCCTATTCCTCTAACGGATTGGATTTCTAATCCAGTCCCATTTGATAGAAAGCAAGGAACAATACGTGTATGCATTAAATTTAGGTATTTGAATAAAGCTTGTCCAAAATATAATTACCCCACACCATTTATTGATCAGATAGTTGATGCGGGCAATGAGATTTTCTCCTTCATGGACAGATTCTCTAGTTATAATCAGATCTCTATCCATCCTGAAGATCAGCATAATACAACTTTCATATGTCCCTAGAGTACCTTTGCGTACAAAAAGATGCCTTTTGGTCTTAAAAATGTTGGAGCTACCTTCCAGCGAGCGATGTCATATGCTTTCCACGACATCAAGCACATCATCGGAGCATACTTGACGATTTAGTTGCTTGTTCTCGAAAGAGAACTGATCATCCTAGTCACCTTTGATTGGTTTTTGGGAGATATCGATTTTACAAAATCCAGTTGAATCCAAATAAGTGTGTTTTTGTAGTTACATCTAGTCAGATGTTAGGGTTCATTGTGTCAACTGAAGGGATTTGCGTTGATCCCTTCAAAGTAGAGGCAATAATTCAGTTGCCTCCCCCGTCTTCCATCCAACAACTTCAAAGTCTTCAGGGGAAGGAAAATTTCTTAGGATAGTTTATAGCAAATTATGTTGAGATAACTAAAGGATTTATGTGTTTGCTGAGGAAAGGAGTTCCATTTGTATGGGATTATTTTACGCAATGATCTTTTGATGCCTTGAAGCAAGCATTAGTCTTTGCCCTGTAGGTTTTAACCCCGTACAGAAATTACCTGCATACGAATTCTAAAACACAGAAAATAAACAATGCAAGAGAATAACACATAAAACACATATACACAGAGATTTTCCCCTGGATCCCAAAATCGGGACTACCAGCTTGATTTCTCATTATATTCCTTTCAATGTTACAATACATATTTATACATGCCAAGGCATCCAATACCATGCACCGAAAAACCATCGCGTCCAAAACCATGGACTGAAAACCATCACGTCCAAAAGCATGTGTGAAAATCATGCACAAAACCATAGGTGGGTCTTCCCAACCTAACATAGGGTCCAAAACCAAAATTTTTCAGGGCACTACCCCAGACCCCATAAAGTGGGGTTACAAGTACCCCTCAAACCCCTTGTGACCTCCCCCCCTCTAACCCCCGGGTAACTACATGGGCTAGTCATGAAAAGAATATAACACAACCCAACATTCTCACACTTGTTGTTTTCTTTCCACAAGGGGTCAAAAGAGCGCTTAATCATTTATCCAGCCCTGCAATGACCATTATTTCTCTACACCAAGAGAAATTCTCAGAGCTCACAGATTTTATCAATGAATCTACATTATTCTTCAAAGTGTCCATGTTTACCAGCAACACCTTTTTGTCTTCTATCATATACCTCACAAAGTGATACTGAACATCAATCTGCTTTGTCTTTGAATGATAGAAAATTGCACTTTGGCTATCACAATATATCCTTATAGCTTCTTGTACTAACCCCATACTTGAACACAATCTCTACAACCAAATTGCTTCCTTGCTTGCATGAGTGGCTTCCATGTATTCCGCCTCTATAGTTGATAGTGCCACTACAAATTGTTTCTTACTCATCCAACTGACTACACCTCCAAATAGTTTGAATAGATACCCACTTGTAGATCTTCTCTGATCCAGATCTCCAGCCCATTCTGCATCAAAAAAGCCACAAATATCCAACACTCTATCATTACTAGCACAAACCATAATTACTAGTGCCATGAAAATACCTGAAAACCCGCTTCACTGTTGTCCAATGCTCCCTCCCTAGTTTTGACATAAACCTGCTCAATACTCCCACTGCATGTGCAATGTCTAGTCTAGTACAGACCATTGTATACATCAGGCTACTGATTGCACTTGCATATGGAACATGGGACATATCCTCTTCCTCTTCTTGTGTCTTGGGACACTGTTCAGCAGATAACCTCACACCTACAGGAATAGGAACCTTCACTGGTTTACTATCTTGAATATTAAACCTCTGCAATATTGTCTTGACATACTTCCTTTGGTTTAACCAGAACTTCCTCTTTGTATGATCTCTTTTAATTTCCATGCCCAAAATATAGTTTGCAACACCAAGATCTTTCATGTCAAATTTGGAGGACAATTGGGTCTTCAAATCCTGGATAATTTCTTTGTCATTTCCAACCAGCAACATATCATCCACATACAAGGCCAGATAAATAACACAATCACCAATTAATTTAAAATACACACAGTGATGTACTTTTCTTCTAGTGAAGCCAAGTCCCCGTATAAAGGTATCAAATTTCTGATACCACATCCTTGGTGATTGTTTTAACCCATACAGAGACTTCTTTAACTTGCATACCAGTTCTTTCTTACCCTTCACCACAAAACCTTCAGGTTGCTTCATGTAGATCTCCTCTTCTAGATCCCCATGAAGAAATCTTGTCTTCACGTCCATTTGTTCTACCTCAAAATCAAAAGCAGTAGCAACAGATAAAAGTAATCTAATAGAAGTTACCTTGGCAATAGGAGAAAAAATATCACCAAAATCAATTCCCGGCACCCAGGAATAACCTTTTGCTACCAACCAAGCTTTGTATTTCTCCACTTTTCCTTCTGAATTTGTCTTATTTTTGAACACCCATTTGCTGCCAATGGGTTTCCTTCCAGCCGACAACTCCACCAAATCCCAAACCTCATTTTTGTGCAAAGATGCCATTTCATCAACCATGGCCTCTTTCCAAAGTTTGCCATCCTCTGAATCTACTGCTTCCTTCACAATTCTGGGATCATCATCGGTAATAGATAAAGAAAAAATTGAATAGAAAGCAAATGGAGTATACCTTTATGGCTACCTTCTTTCTCGAATTGATCTTCTCACACCCGAAGTTTGTGGCTCTTCATCTTCTGATTCCTCCTTTACTGTAGAGTCTGATTCTTCCTCCTTTAGCTCAAACTCTATCTTCTCAGGTTCCTTTGGTTGGATTTCATGTTTAATAACATCTTTTACTTCTCTGAACACCACATCTCGGTTGTACACAACCTTCCTTGTTACAGGATTCCAAAGCTTATAACCCTTTAAACCATCCTTATACCCAATAAAGATGCACTTTTCATATTTACTATCCAACTTGGTTCGTTTCTGCTTTGGAACATGTACATATGCATCACATCCAAATACCCTCAGATGTGAAAGAGAGGGTTTCTTACCAGTTCACACCTCTTTTGGAGTATTATCCTCCAAGGCTGATGAAGGTGACCTATTGACTAGGTAACATACAGTATCCATTGTCTCTTCCCAGAATTCTTGTCCTAACTCGGCACCACTGAGCATGCTTCTTGCCCTTTCCATCACCGTCTTGTTCATTCTTTCTACAACTCCATTTTGCTGGGGTGTATATGGATTAGTCTTCTGTCATGCTATAACACACTTCTTATATAATTCTTTAAATTCCTTGCTGCAAAAATCTCCACCATTATCTGTCCTCGGCACCTTTATCTTCTTCTCTATCTGATTTTCCACGAGAGCCTTAAATTCTTTAAACCTATCAAAGACTTCAGATTTCTT
>APFE031547766.1:190593-238735 GCA_000404065.3 Pinus taeda
CCCCCAAGAAGACATCACCACCATCATATTTCTCATACTCACAAAACCACGCTCTATGGGGAGTGAAGTGAAAGGATGCACCTAAGTCAATCAACCATGCCTCATGATCTACATGTGTACTTGAAGAAGCCAAATGCACATCCCCACCTTCATCTGAGGTGGTTTTCGCCTCTGTGAAAGGAGTATCATCAGATCCCTTTCCTTTATCAGGAGCTTTAGATTTATAGTCCCTTTTGTAGTGCCCTTCCTTTCCACATTTCCAACACACCACCTTTACAGGATTTCATGGAGATTTAGATCTCCCTCTAGATTTAAATCTCCCACTCGATGACTTATTTTTGTTTCTATTCTAGGACCATCCTCGTTCAAACAAGGCATCACCATTCTGGCTCTCCATATTTTTCCATCTCATCTCCTCTGTCAGCAAGGCTGAGACTATTTCATCAAAATGCAAGGTAGTTGCATTACTACGTATTGCAATAACTATACTATCCCATGAATTTGGTACAGAACACAAAAAACTGATGCACTTATCTTCATCTGAAATTTTAATAAACAGATGCTAACTGACTTACCATAGTATTAAATGCATTTAGATGCTCTGTCATCAAGTCTCCATCTTTCATCCTTAGGTTATACAGCTTTTTCCGCAGGAACAGTTTATTCACCAAAGACTTATATTGGTACGAAGTCCCTAACTTGTCCCACAAGGCCTTCGTTGTAGCTTCCCCTGATACATTCAACAATACTAAATCTGAGACACACAATCGTATTGTGCTCTTTGCCTTCCAATCCAACTTCTTCCATTCTTCATCGGAACCTCCCGTTGGTTTAGTACCCAGATCTACCGTGATCCACTAATCTTTATCCACCAATAGATCCTCCATCTTGAATTTCCACAACTCAAAACTTTGACCATTAAATTTCTCGATCTCTATCTTTCCATTACTCACCATCTTCTTTCACCAACATAACCGATCTCATAGATATCCCATTGAATAGGGTCTACCACAGGCCCGAGCGAAACCCTGCAGCAACAAAGGCGTCCCCTTGAAGCCAAAAAATAGCTCTGATACCAAATGTAGGTTTTAACCCCGTACAAAATTACCTACAAATGAATTCTAAAACATAGAAAATAAACAATTCGAGAGAATAACACATAAAACAAATATACACAGAAATTTTCGGCTGGATCCCAAAAGCAAGACTACCAGCTTGATTTTTCATTATATTTCTTTCAATGTTACAATACATATTTATAAATGTTGAAGCATCCAATTCCATGGACCGAAAAGTCATCGCATCCAAAACCATGCAACGAAAACCATCGCGTCCAAAACCATGTGCAAAAATCATGCACAAAACCATAGGTGGGTCTGTCCAGCCTAACATAGGGTCCAAAATCCAAATTTTTTGGGGTGCTGCCCCAGACTCCATAGAGTGGGGTTACGGGTACACCTCAAACCCCCTATGACCTCCCCCCCTCTAACCCCCAAGTAACTACATGGGCTTGTCATGGAAAGAATATAACACAACCCAACATGCCCTACTTTTGAGTCCACCAAATTATGGTAGAGATTTCCTTTTATATCTTGCAACTTCAGAATCAACCATAGGTATGGTTCTCATTCAGGAAGATGATGCTCTTGTAGAGCATGTGATTTACTACTTGAGTCGAGGCTTGGTAGGTCCTGAACTACGCTATTCTCTGATTGAGAAATTGGCCTTGGAAGCTATAAACATTGTCCAACAGCTTCACCATTATATTTTGCCATGTAAAACATTTGTCTTAGCAGCAGTAAATCCTTTCCAATTTGTCCTTAGTAGGCAAGTGATTGGGGGCAAATACAATCAATGGATTGTTATTTTACAAGAATTCGATCTCGAGTTCTTATCGGCCAAGTCCAAGGAATCATTGGTTTTTGCAAAGTTAATTTCCGAGTTGCCTTGTGGAGAAGACATTGTTTATGAGGAGAGTTTTCATTATGAACATCTATTCCTCATCTCTTCACAAGACCCATGGTATGGAGATATCATTATCTATCTCCAGACTTCAAAGTTTCCCCCTACTTTCTCTAAGGATGAACGTCGAAAATTACATCACCTGGCTAAGAACTATGTGCTCATTGGCGATACATTATATCACCGAGGGGTTGAGTCAATCCTTAGCCATTGTTTAACCTTAGAGGAAGCAAAGTTTGTGCTTAATAATTACCATAGTGGAGCTTGTGGTGGTCATCTTTCAGGGCTTGCTACAGCCTAGAAAATCTTGCGTGCCGGCTACTTTTAGCCTTCATTTTTCAAAGATTGTGTTGAAGCGGTTAAATGTTGCCACCCTTGTCAAGTCTATACTCAGAAGATGCACACACATCTAGCTCTTCTTTCCCTTGTTGTCACTGTCGGTCCTTTTACAAAGTGGGGTATTGACTTTGCTACCTGTAATCCGCCTTCAACAAAAAATCACAAGTATATTATAGTGGTCGTAGGTTACTTCACGAAGTGGTCTAAGGCATGCCCACTTCTAAAAACGATAGTGAAACAGCGGCATTGTTCCTCCTCAATCAGATTATATCACGATTCAGTATCCCAAGAGAGATTGTCACTGACCATGGTAGTCATTTCCAGAACCAACTAATGTCTGAATTGGCTCTTAAATTGGGTGTCCAGCAAGAGCATTCGTCTCTATATTATTCTCAGGCCAATGGACAAGTCGACGCTGTGAATAAATCCCTGAAGACGATCCTGCAAAGGACAATTGACAAAAATCGTTCCAATTGGCATCTCATGTTGTATCTGGCTCTTTGGGCTTACCGAACCTCGATAAAGACTGCCACCATTTTACACCTTTTCAATTATTTTACGGGTTGGAATCTATTTTTTCCATTGCGTTCAAAATTCCATCTCTTAATTTGGCTATTGAACTCCTTCCAAAGACCTCTAGCCTTGAAGAGTGCCTCCATCATTTGAAACATCTTGATGAGTAGCGTCGAGATGCCGCCATAATTAATGAGGCTCATAAAAAAATGGTTAAAAGTCAATACGATAAAGTTGTCCATCCTCGAGTCTTTTTTGAAGGTGACCTTGTCTTGGTCTACAATCAAGATAAAGATACCTTGGGGGCAGGAAAATTCAAGTCTATGTGGTATAGTCCCTTTATAGTGAAATGAGTTTTAGGAAAAGGGGCTTATGAATTAGTCGATTTTGAAGGGAACAAGTTGGTGGAGCCCCGAAATGGGCTCTACCTCAAGAATTACTTTGTTTAGGTTTCAGTCGAGCAATGGCTTATTTGTATATTTTATATTTTTGTACATATCTTATCAGGATTTTTTGTGATATCGACACTTTTTTTATCTTCTTTGGCAGGTGTTGATGGATGGATTGGTCTATTTCGGATTCACTGATGGTGCTAGTTGGCACACTCATAATCTTGCTTCCACGGCTTGGGTGATTTATCATCCAACTGGTTAGTTGATGGTGTCAAGGAGAGTATGTATTGGTCCTGCGTCAAACAATATGGCCAAATATACTACCTCCATTAATTTAATATATGAATCTATTTCTTATGGAATCGATTCATTGGTAGTGTATCTTGATTCACAACTGGTAGTTTCACAATTAAATAACATTTATTGGGTTTAGGATCCTTATTTATATTGCCAATATTTGAGAGTAAGGGTGTTGCAAAAAACATTTGGTTATATTACTTATTTGCACATTCCACAATCTAACAATTCATTATCAGATTTTATCGCTAACCAAGCTTTAGATTTGCACATCATTCATTCAAGATAAAAATAAACATCAAAAAGTTGGAATTATATATATATATATATTATATATATATATAATAATATAACAATATAATAAATATATATTATTATATATTATATATATATATATATCATAAAACTGCCCGTGTGTACATAAAGTGTTTCAAAAATAATATACAAAATCGGGACTAAAGTGCACATAATCATGTCTAGTACATGTAATGACCCAGCTCAGGATGAGTGCCTAAGTAGGTGACCACTACTTTGGCCACACACTGAAAAAGGTGAACCTAGTTGCGTGGCACTCCTACCACACTGCACTACATATCCTCTGCTAGATCTTCTACAGCCTCCATCGGTACCTGATGAGTCAACCTCAACAAGTTTCGTTGGGCTGTGTATAAGACTCTCTATGTCTTTGCAACTGCCTCTTCCACAACTTTTCTGCGATGCCTGTACCATGGAAATTCGTCTAGTCATACTGGACCCACATCTGGAACATGATCATTATATCAATGATTTAATCCCATCAAAAATATCTTTAAGTTCATTTTCATAGCTGAAAAATCTAAAAAATCATAAAAATTGATAAAACTTTAAAAATGGTTACCTATCTCTCCCCATGCTACATCTAATGGTAGCGCCAGGTCTGGATCGCCCCTGAAATCCATGCTAGCATAGGGATAGTCATCCACAGCAATGATTTCCTTCTCTCACCAAGAGAAGAAATCATCATCAAAAGTAGTCCTCGGTACGTCTCTGCCTCCAAGGCATTTCATTAGGTTGGCCCACCTACCCATCCAAGGATCTCGAGGGCTACTGATAGGAGCTAATACTCTAGGACGTAACCCTGGAACCTTCTTGAAGAAGAAGGAGCATAAAATGGTCCCATATCCAAATTTTTTGGTCTGTCCTTTCTGAATGGAGGATAACTAGCACTTCATATTGGTGAGAAGAGGTGTACACCAGTCAAACACAGTAGTGAGACAATCTACAGCCAAGCTCATGGATAGTCATGACGCTTGGTGCAATGAGGCTGATCCATTTATCCTAGCTATGGTGAATAGTATAATCCTTAGGGACAAACTCTCTACATGTTTGATTGGAATTTGGCTTCCAATCTTCTCCAGATTCCCCAGATAGTATATGCGTACGTAGTCTTCCACTGGAAGACTACCTCGTGACCGGCCTGTCGAATGTACAACTTCTCTCCGGGAGAGACCAGTGATATAGTAAATATCTTCTATCTCTATCCTTAAATGCATTTGATCAATCATAAATGCATCATCTTCTATACTCCAATAGTAGATTAACATTTCAAGCAGATGGGTGTTTGCCTTCATATTTTTCATTTTGAAAATTTTTAATAAACCGCATCCCCTCAATGCATATAAGGCCTGTTAATCATTCATAACCTCATCACCAACAGTAGCATGCTCTCTTTCCCTCCAGGTGATTGTCATCCTGAAAGAAAATCGAGTTCAACCGTTATTTTTTTATGTTTTAATTTCAAATCACCTATACGTTGATCCATTTCATATGCAGTCACATGTAGGGCCTATGAATACGCATGTTTTTTATATCCAACCCACATATATGCCGCATTGAAATTTTTAACATAATTTCCAACAATAAAACCTCAATTAAAATTTCTGAAAACAATCACAAATGAATGCAAGCTAGCTTTGGGGTTTACCTGATGATTTTGAGCCAATTTGAATGATCGAATTCTTTGGGGAGCAAGTTTGCTTCTTTTTCTCCACAGATTTTGCTCTCAACACAAATGGTAACCATGGTGAGTCAAAAAATCAATTTATAGGCTTTGAAAATGTCAATTATTTTTTCAAAACTTGATTTTTTCTATTCATGAATCGTTTAACTTGTGATCTTGGATTTTCGGGAATATGCTATTTTTTAAGAACTTTATGGATGCTTCTTCAAAGATTTCATGTAAGTTCCATGACTATTGACCTACCATGGGAGATATCGTTTACTCACTAGCATATATGTTAGGGAAGCCATTTTTTCATTGCATTTTTCATACTAGCCTCCATTTTTTGATACACTTGCCATAGGTTTGATCCCATCGTGTTGTGGTTCGTAAACCATCTTCACTCGCCAACTTTTTAAATCATGACACGATGTTAGAGCCATCCTTTTCGTGGGCATCGTAGTTAGCACCTCACTGACATTGGTTGCCCATGCTGCTTCATTGAGTAGGCTCAAGAGTCCTCTCTAGTCCCACCATGACTTATGCATTGAATACTCATTCCTCTTTGCTTCCTCGCTTCATTCTGGCCTTATACCCTAGAGGCTCCTTTGTGTTGAGTTGTACTACTGCATTGCATATTGACTATTTGCACCGTTTGGCCTTAAGATGGCTTCACTTGGACTTGTGTTTAAGCCACTTTTTAACCATGACATCTACAAAATCAAACTTGCAATCCCTTAGTTTTTGCAACTTGACACACCCTGAGACCTGTGGAAAGAACATGCATTTGAGTGTCCTTGACCAATTTTACATCCTTGCATTGAGCATAGGATTGTTCCTATCCCAAGAACTAGATCATATGTTTCACTAACACTTGTTCTTTCCACTGTACTATAGCATTTTTTTATTATTTTTCAAGCTTAAAGAAAAAGACAAAAAAATTATATATTCCAAAAAGAGCAGGAATGGGACAACATTTCCATTTATTGTTGGCAACTAGAGTCAGTTGTGTCACCCTTGAACAAAGCACTCGAACAAAGTATATCCTCCATTTGGGTGGGATTTAGCTTGACTTTAGTATGCCTTAACCTTGTTATTGTGTTAGTTCTCCTATGATTGGTTACCTCTTCCAATCATATAGACAGTTTGTTCGTGCCTCATGCGTGACAAGCTTTTACAAAGTCATCATATGTTACCACATAGTAATCATTTGAGTTGTGCTTTTGTTTAAGGGAAGTAAGCCTGAGTCAACCTCTCTGCGGTGTCTCTTGACCTATTTTCAATCGGCCATCCCTAGTTGTCAGTATCTTGTTTGGCATCACATTAGTTATATTGGTCGTTTACTCGTGCCGGTTTGAGAAGGTCTCCATTGACTTCTTGTTGGCGGGTCTTGTCCTTATCGATGATGACATCTTGCTCTGAGGATAGGCCTAGATCCGCACTCTGTCCCTATTTTCATTATTAAAAGGTCACCTTGTGCTCAGCATCGATTAATATCATGGGTCTTTAACTGAGTGGTTTCCCTTATGTTTGACATCAGCTTTCATTATCACACATTAGGATTCATGCAGTACCTTGGTTTCCATTTGACCCTATTGGTTGATACCTCGCCTCTATGTTAACTTTCATTATTGGTTGGTTCAGAGGGTTTTTGTCGTAAGCTAGCTACATCTTGTGTACGCCGGAAACGTGCTTCAGTCAGGTTACTACTTTTTTCGTCTGATTCCCTCCACATTATTGGCCTATGGGTTACACTCGCACTAGATTGATGAAAGATGCCTTAATGCCTTCCTTCTAGTGGATATTTCCCTATCGACTATGACTCATTGCTCTGGGGAAAAGGTCTAGAGTCCATTTGGCAGTACCGTGGGGTTTTCAGTCATGGCAGATCTTTCACTATCAACAATGGGAAACCATCATTGTCTCCTAATTGATAGATTCTTCTGAGTGTTCAACTTCAGATCATCTATTCACACCTGTTAGATTGTACTAGGTACCTTGACTCTCATTATCATTATCGGTGAGTAGTCTTGCGTTTGTTAATGGTATACATCAATGACCGATAATCAAACGATTTCTCACATGGTCAACTTCATTTCATTTATTCCCATTGTGTAGAAATGTACCACGACAGTTAGTGAAGATGTCGGGTTGCATCAGCATTCTTTGGTTCACTTCTCAATTGCTCCTGTTGCTACTAGTTGACACCTTTCCACATTATATGTTGCAGTCCTTCACAGCGACATTCTATATGCTGGCATCTGAGTTGTGATGTAGCTTATTCCATCATGTTCATTTGCTACTATTGGGATCATTTTTTGACATCAGTGATCAACTTCATTGATCATCTTCTTATATGTGATATTCACACATGTACTTGTTCGATCGTTATTAGATGATCCATTATGTACTTCCAATTTTTATACTTGTATGCATAGTGGATCCTCTTGTACTTGATATGTGGACATGCTTTACTTTCTCTGAGCATGGGTATGATTGCCTCAGACAGTTGTTTATTTCTTATCTTCTCTTCTGGCTTAGCAAGCTAAAATCTGGTGAAGTCCTTCTCAGCGTTTGATAGGTTTCCTTTCCATGTACTTAATACATTTCAGCCATCATGTACCCACTTTGACCTCATATATTAGGGGGCATATGTTATAGCTCCAAAAATCACTCTTGTTATTTGTGATGCTTGGTTTATGGCCTAGGGCAACCCCTCCTTCCAGACTTGGTCCAAATATTTAAAAAATAGTGTTTTACTCCCTTTATGTGAATTTTCCCTGCATTAAATGTGTGTACACACATGTTAGTATATACCCAACCCGCGTATATGTCTTAAAACACTTTAAAAAATTAAATTTCCTTATTTATGGGCAGAGATCATGGGTTTTACATGTTGATTACCTATTAGTGCCTGTGGCCCAACTGTTCCCAACTATTCCCTAACTAGAAAACTACTTTGGGAGAAGTATAAAAAGAATTTAATGGGAAGGCCTTAAGGAGGGGTGAAAGTATAGAATTACTCTGCCAAGATTATCCCCTGATCAAGTCTTAAGATCCCTGTGCTTCAAGCACTTCCCCAGGTTCATGGAACCCTTGTTTCCTTGAGAGTTTATATCCTTTCACTTGTTGGAGATATCCTTGTATTGGTTATGGAAGGAGTTTGTTGAAGACTAGGATTGGACGGACCTAGAGGACAATTCCACTTGGAGCCAGAAGAGGAAGACTCATGTGAACTCTTTCTATGTTTTATTATAGTTATATGCAATAAAATGAAACATTGTCTTGTTCCTGATATCAACTTTGTTCATGCATCTGATGTTATTGTTATGGTTTATATATATGAATGACTATATCAATGTATAACTAACCATCTATTTATATGTTATGAAGTTTATTTCACTATAATGCTTTATCTATATGCTACTATGCATCTTTGAATTGGTTGTTTTGCAGGTTCAAAGATCATGAGGAGCTGCAGAGGGTTTGGACCCTGGCTGGAACTACTTGAACAAAGGACCCCCGAGTATGTACATCCTCACATAGTTCATACGTTTAAGCATTTTACCTGAGTTATATGATGGTTTCTTGTTGTAGATTACTCCTTCTCTACTAGGGTTCTGACCCAAAGCCATAGGGGACTTTATCCCTTAACAGATAGTGCCTGCTCCCACATGGAATTACATAATTCCATCAATGAAGAAGGTTGAGTGAGGCTTGACATCAAGCTTTCTCATGGGACAGGAATATTTCTTAAGGCATTACTTGAACCAGTCCCAGAGATAAGCAAACTTCATTTGGCTCTTCAAAGCTTGAAATTGTAAGTCATGAAAGCACTACCAAAAATCGATAAGGATTCATGTGGAGCCATCCATTGCTATAACAGTTTCTAGTCAAGATGATTTGGATTAAAATGATGGAACATGTCTTCAATAAGATCACAGAAGTTCTCACATGACTTCATGGTGTGAGTCAGTAGGCTAAGCACCCAATGAAATGGGGATTCACAAATTGTGAATGCAAGCGGCAGACTGGCCTATTCGTCAGTAAACTCATCTTCCTCATAAATCATCGAAAGAAAGTTATGTAAGTGCTTTAGGCTAGACCACTTTTCCTTCACCATCATACATGTGAGTGGACAAGAGATTGAAAAGCTTCCCTAAGATGGAGACATATTCACGATTTGAAAACACTTGAGGGGAGGAAGAATGCAAGACTCCATGAAAGATATGCAAAGGTTCAAAACTAGATGAGAGGACACCATTTGTCATCAATCCCTCCTACTAGCGCCTAAAATATTGACAGTGCTGGACCCGCCAACATTTCAAGGGGATCTCCCCATTAAGAAGTCCTAATTAGACCTTACACTGTTTGGTGTATCAGTCCCAACAGTGGGTTGTAAGGTAATGCCTTTACTGAAATGTCACACAAAGGCAAGTAAGATAACTCTATCATTAGCAAAGGTGTGACTGATGCAGTGATTCAAGGAATGAGTATGAGAGGTTCCAACACTTAAAAGGGAGAGGAAGGTGAAGGTGAGTTCTAGGTTGAAAAGGATCAATCCCAACTTGTCTAGGAACACACAACACAAAGGACATGCACAACTTCCGGCAGAGAAGTCGACACGGATGCGGCAGACACAACATACAAGGTAAGATAACATGAAAAACACTCACAAATTAGTCTGAGATGAGTGTGACGGTTGACATAACAAGGTTCAGAGAAATGGCTATCTGATGTCTAATAGAGCAGTTGACACGGAAGGTGACAACATTAACAACATATGCAACACATTACAACAAGATTCATATAATTGCATACAAATCAGTTCATATACAAGTACATCAGTTAAACAACATATATCATTAAGGAAACCGGAGCATTCCAACTGCAAGAACAACATATGCATTAAAATGTGTTGGCTTTTATTATATAAATAAGTGTAAGTCGCAATCATATACACCATGTAAACCTACTAGCCCCATCAATGGAATGTTACAGCCACATCTGCCTACTCCTCCAAAGAGTTGTACTAGCTCCATGCAATGGAGAATCCAAGGCACATTACAATATTGTCCAAGCCTTCTTCAAGATAGTCTTAGTAGAAGCTTAGCTAACCAAAATCCCATACAATGAGTTATGAGGGACTATTTATATCAAAGGGTGGGGTGACCCTTAACTTTCCCCTTTCTAACAGTTCAACTATCTTCATGACTCTTCACCTACTCTACGACTGTTACATCCAACTATTGACACTTGAATTACACTTGACATGACTCATGTGAGACAACATGGCTTGAGCAAGCCTTGCATACATCACTGACACTCGGTCCACTGTGGTGAGACCAACTCTTTAACATGCTTGTGATGGTGAAGACAGTTAGCTGATGCCAAGCTTGATCATCCGTGATGGTGTTCATGGAACAAAGATCATTGCGCAAAGTCATCCCATAAAAATGGAACTCCTTTCCTCAGCAAATGAATAAACCCTTTAGTTATCTTAGCATAGTTCGCTATAAATTGTCTCAGGAAATTTTCCTTCCCTTGAAGACTTTGAATTTGTCGGATGGAAGACGGGGGATGAAACTAAACTATTGCCTCTACCTTGAAGGGATCAACTCGAATCAATTCAGTTGACACAATGAACCCTAACAACTGACCATATGTAACCACGAAAACACATTTATTTGGATTCAACAGGATCTTGTAAAATCGACATCTCTCAAAAACCAACTGAAGGGGACTAGGATGATCGATTTTCTTTAAAGAACGAGCAACTAAATCATCCAAGTATGCTTCAATTACATGCTTGATGTCATGGAAAGCATATGACATGGCCCACTAAAACATGGCTCGAGCATTTTTAAGACCAAAAGACATATTTTTGTACGCAGAGGTACCCCAGGGATATATGAAAGTTGTCTTATGTTGGTCTGCTAGATGAATAAGTATTTGATTATAACCAGAGAATCCATCCATGAAGGAAAAAATCTCATTACCTGCACATTCATCAACTATCTAATCAATAAATAGCGTGGGGTAATTATCTTTTGGACAAGCTTTGTTCAAATCCCTAAAGTCAATGCAAACTCGAATCGTTCCTTGTTTTTTATCAACTGGGACTGGATTAGAAACCCAATCTGTTAGAGAAATAGGGCATATGAAACCCACCTTGAGTAGCTTTTCTACTTCAGCTTTAATAGCTGTTGCTTTCCTAGGATTGACCAGCCGAAGCTTCTAACAAATTGGCTTGGGTTTTCATACGTCTTGGTCTGATGTTGGACAATGTATGGATCAATACCAAGCATTTCTTCATAAGACCAAGCAAATACATCCTAAAACTCTTTAAAGAGGTTGGTGTAAATTTGAATCTCTTCAGGGGAACAATCAGCTCCAATGAAGACATTTTCTATCACATTAGTGTTCCTAGAGATGTTTATCAGTACAATTTTTAAAATGACCGACATGTTACCATCAGCATGGATGTGTGTTGGAGCCAAAGGATTTGAAACCATACAAACATCGCTAGTAAGCAGATTGGAGAACTTGGATTCGACTTTCTACAATGGGGCAAGAAAATATGAACAATGGTATAAATCTTCCCAAGGTCGATCTACACCCATCATTACTTCTAAGATTGCTTCCTCAGATGGTAAAACTGTATCTAAGAAATCCATAGCAGAAATAGAGTCAAGAGTCCATGCTGGGGCCACATCACCATCTAACTCTTCCTCTGAAAAGGGAGTAGGATGGTCATCTGTAGAGTTAACGATAGACTGATATCTAAGCTATGTTGCAGACATAGCGAATGCCATTCCAACGACTTGTTCATATAATGTGGTTGTAGGCGAAGGCAAGGTCCAAGGGTCTGAAAAATAACGAGTCCATAAGAACTCTTCCCGTGAAGACTCTTTGGAGGATGAAATGGCATTGATTTTATCTATAGGAGTGGGAAGATCAAATGTACCCATCAATGAAGAATACATCCCAACTCCTAGATTCTCGATAGGTTGACAGGGATTATCCACCAGCGGAATAGTAGAATCCGAAGTTGCTCGAGGGTCAATTGGAGAATAATCCAATTGATCAACCTTAACAATTTTCCCTTCATGAGGAAAACAAAGGACTCGAAACAGAGTCAAAATGATGGCATCCATTTCATAAATCCAATTCCATCCTAAGAGGAGATTGTAATCTAGGTTGGCATCAACGATTTCTACTTCGATATTAATGACCTTTCCTCCAACACATATAGGAAAGGTTGGGATAATCTCATGTGGCCTATGAGAATTTCTGTCAAATGTTGTCAAGAGTGTGGATGAAGGAACAGTCAAAGGCGATCGAATGGCCTTCCAACATGACATATACATTACGCACGTGGAAGCTCCCTCATCTATAATTGTTCAAAAAATGTTAGTTTTCCAGTAAGTATACTTTATTTGAAAAGCCATATGATGAGGAAGTCTCTTTTTGACATTTAGGATGTCAAAAGTGAGCACTAAAGAATTGTTTGGATCAACTGCCCCTATTTCTGAAAGCAAAGCACTTTGTTGACCTGGACACGACTAGAGTACCTCTAAAGTAGACATAGCACATGGAATTTGAGCCAAATCCTCAACAATGGAGTAGTTATGGGCTGCCCTAACATTAGGGTTGATAGTCGCATGTTTGGCGAAACCTTTCAGTATCCAAGGTATAGACTCGATAGAGGGTCACTCAATATGAAGTGGACCCATAGTTCTAGGAACAAATTTATCCTTGGATGTTTCAGCTTAACCATAATCATGTGACCATGTAGCCACATTGATGTGAGAACCCATCATGAAAACATTTGAGGAATTGTCCCACTCTTGGTTACCCCCTCCAGAGGTACCAGGGTTTGAATTTGTGCTACCAAGCAACTACTGCCCTTGGGGGAAAGGGTTAGTTAAGATTGATTGAGAGCTAGAAGACCCTTTCTACACTAACAAGTGCTGAGCATCTTGAATTTTTTAGCAGATATGAGTCAAATGGTCTCCACTACATAACTTGCATGGAAACTTAACTTTCTTCTTAGACTCTTGTCCACCCTCACCATCATTATTGTTGGGCTTATTCACATTACCCTTCCCATCTTGATTCTTTCTTTTACGTCATCCCTTCTTCTTCCCATTGGAATTTGTATTCCCTTTGGGGTTAGAAGCCTGAATGGCATTTACAGAAGAAGATTGAGAAGGTGGAGTAGTAGATGGTACAGACTGATTGGAAGAAGTATTTTGTATAGACAACTACTATAATTGGATTAGAATATTCACCAAATTTGCATCAATCGATCCTATAATACCATCAGCATGCGAGCCTAGCTTCAGTTTGGCTATATCAACCGTGGATCTAGGAGCATCAGGCAAGATTTTCTGAAGAGTCCCAGACTGAGATTATATCAGTTCTAACTTTTGGGCATGAAAGATAGCCTGCTCTTCAGAAAAAACTCAGGACATAGATATATCCTTAGAGATCTCAGGTTGTAATTATTTTATAAACCATTCAAGATGGAATTCAAGTGGAATTTTGGCTTTAATTATCCTCTTTCTCCATCTCCATTCCTGGATATGATCTGAAATGTGAGTAGTCATGTCCTGATGAAAATTGACCATAAGTTCAATTATGGATTCGTAATGGACATGCAACTAAAAATGGTTTAAGAAAATGTTAGCCAAATCGTTGAAAGATGTAAAGGTGCACTGAAATAGTCTCAACCTAATCAAATCATCGATTAGGGAGTTAGATGAGCACCATAAATGGAACGTGGTTACATGGTCGCCTGGGTCTTCACCACTCTTCCCTTCGAATTTTGGAATATCCGATGGTAGTTTGGTTGGGACGAGAGGCCAATCCGGATTGTATTTGATTGGATCATTCGTCAACTTAGTCAAGTCTGGAAAATTGAGCGTGGCCAGAAAAGGAAGTCTCGGAGGCCCTTGGGGATTCCACCTAGATTGGGTGGGATTCCCAAAAGTCTGAAAAGAATGACCTAGATTTTAAAAGGCACCAGGTTTCCCAAAGTAACTAATAGAACCTACTGAACCAAAAGGTGAACCTTGTGGTCCAACAAAACTCAGAGTTTGACCAACTCCAGCCGAAAAACCTTCGTAACTGGCAAAGTTTCCCCCTAATGAATTATTGTAAGGAGTGGACAACCCCTGGTAAGGGTTCCAAGCACTAACTAAGGGTGGAAAACTTTGAAATGAATTGACTGAGGAGTACAACACATTCCCTTGTTGGCTGAAAAATAGATTCCAGCTCCAATCCCACTAATCGCAGGGTTAGTCCAACTTTGAAAACGATTTTTGCCTTGAATTGCAAAGGGAAAATGCATAGACCCTACCATCGGATTGGAATGTGGTATATGACAACTTCCAAAAAGAAAACCTTGAAAGGAATCTGATCCACTCATCATGGACATGGAGGAAGTTAATGGTATACTTAATGGAATTGAAGGAATACCTTGAGAGGTATTCCAAAAGGGAAGAATCCAAAACTGGATGCATAAGCTTGGAAACTTCCACTCGTCAACGGAATGGAAGTAGACCCAAACAAGGATGTGCTGGCAGCAGACACAAATAAAGATGTAGAAGGGATGGAAATAGTTCCTCCCCCTTACACTGATATAGCAGTTTGCATGCTCGTAGCACTCATGGTGGATGCCATGCTTCCAGCAGTGGTCATCGAAGGGATGTTTGTGTGTGGAACTGGGCTTGAAAGCCTGTGTGTCATATTTCCAATGTATAACAATACATCCAGATGATCAGAAGGGAGAGGAGAATTTGAAACCGCAATTGACTCTAAGATCTCTTTTACCTCAATATTATCTTCCGACTGGAAGAGTACTCGAGAAAGAACTGGCGTGTTCCTCTCTAACTCTATGGTAGTACTAGGGCTACCTTGTACACTAATGCCCCCAAGTAGAGGATCAATCTCCGATGCGGTAGCTGCCACTGGGTTAAAACCACTGGCAAAATCACTCCTACGCCTTCTAGGAGAAGGCTCTGGATTAGCAGGTGAAATCCCACAAAGTCTACGGGACCGTCTAGGTGATCAGTCAGCCAATTTGAATTATTTTAATAAGATCTACTTAAAGACTCAAGAAAATTGAAAGCTAGGCCAACTAGGAGCACAAAACACACACTAAAAATGTCACTAAAGAATTCAGTAGTCAAAAAAATTCCAAGTATTTCCACTCCAGGTGATTAGGACCTGACAAAAAATTACAAGAAAGTGAATAATAAGGGCCTTCTGAAAATAGACTGGGGTAATTACACCCCAGGTCTACTAGCGAAGGTATCATAGATAGTTATGCTAACCTCCAGACAACGACCTTTGTTGGTGCGAGCCCCCAAGCTTCGCAAGGGTGCCCTTCAAAAGTACCGTTGAATGTGATGCAATGTCAACCTCGGGTGCCATGGGATTCCCCTCTGCAACCACCTGTGTAGATCCCTAGGATTGGAAACTAGAGACACCAACTCATATCAGAAGCTGGGCGAAATAGTCGTAAGGTAAGATCTAACAAGTAAGAGAGGGGGTATCTCTCTTCCTTATCTTCACAAACCCTCGTGCTTAACTCCCAGTCACGGAGCTTTCCTGGTCTCCCTAACGCTATTGGATTTCACTCTTTATTCAGACTTCTATGTTTCACAATTTAGAGTGGCCTTGGAGAGTTTACTCTCCTCTTGCCTAATCCAAGACCCTAAATAACCTAAAACGTTTTGTTGTATCTTATTGACAATATAAAAAGTTATAGTTTATTTTATTAAGCGCTTGATTTTAAGTGGATGCCTTTTTAAGTCAAAGGGACAATATGGAAGTGAAACTGATGGTGTTCGTTATGACACAAAAGAAATTAATAAAAAAACTAACTTATATGCAATGCACTTGTTTGTTCTTTGATGAAAAGAAACTTCTACTTGAGTTCTAAGAAACTTCTATAAAGCAAAAACTTTTTCCCTTTTCTTTTCTTGTAACAGACTTCACACTCACAAAAACTAAAAAAATATCGATGCTTTAATAATGTAAAACTTACCCTAATGCAAGGTGTACATGATGATGCAAAATTCTAGATTATTCTAAAAAGAAAATGAAAGCAATTTGTTTATAATCCAACTTAAGTGTTTTGAAAGGAATATAAATTTTGAACACAAAATCTTTCCCAAACAAGGACTAATCAAAAAGATCCCAAATCACTCTCAAAAAGCAAAAGAAACCAAACTCAAATTTGGCAAAGAAAGCAAAAACAATGTTTTTGAAGGACTTTTCTTTTTCAAGAAACAATAAAAACAACTTTTCAAAAGCACTCAAAATGCTACCAAAGACTCAAAGACCGAATGAAATCACAAGGAAACTTTGCAAGTTATCAATTCAACATGAATGAAAACTTGAACAAAATAGGTGTTTCAACTTGCACTAAATGATCCAAAAGTAGCAAAAATAGTTTTGAGAAAACTGATCAAGAACTTAGGAAAGACACATTTTAAAATTCATCAACAAGAAACTTTCGAAAAGTAAGAAAGAGTGAATGGGCACAAAATTGACGGGAAGCAAAGCAAGCAAACCATAAAAATTAAGTTTGACACAAAGATTGCAAACAATATTCTGTTCTGGAAGACCAAAACAATGAAGAACCTCTATAAGAAGCCTTGTGTGTTCAAAAACAAATCATAAAACTCACTATAAGGAAAACCGAGGCCAAAAACTTTTCAAAGCAGGAGAGAATTTGTAACAGTAAGCTCACTAAAAAATTAAATTTTGAAAACAGAAACTGACCACTCAGAAACCACACAAACCAAGAAACAAATATTTCTAGAAAGAAAGATTTGAAAAAATCATGCAAAAAATTGTATACGCGACTGTGTCTCTACACAACTACGTGTATGTTGAGGGATTTTATCCCCTAGGGCTTTTGGGCTGAACCCTAGCAGACTGAAAGTTGTCTAAACAAAGAAACATGCACACACACAGCCATTATGCTAGAAAAAGCTATTTATAAAGTAAGAAGGACGTACCTCAGGTCCTACGTTCGGGTAGTTCCTCAAGGGTCCAAACCCTTCTTCACGTCCCCTTCGCTCCTTTGCCCTGCAAAACCAACAATTCCAAAGAATGCAGTAGTATATGGACAAAGATTTATACAAAAATCATCTTTATGTTATACGAGAAAGGAGTTAGTTATAAACTTTTAGACATCCATTCATACATGAAATTCAAACATGAACATCATTAACATAAAGAAGAAGCATATCAGGAACCAAGACGTGTTTCTTTATTAGACAAATAGAAAGTACAAAAAGAGTAATATCACCTAAGCAACCTCTGTAGGCTCCAAGCTCAACCTCCTTCTGGATCCGTCCGCCTCAAGCGTCTAGCATATCTCCTTCCAAGACTCACTCCATGATGCCATGACTAAGGGATGAACATCAAATCACAAGGAAATAAGGGTTTCCTGTACAAATGGGGGAAGTGCAGAAGGCACAAGGGTCTTCAGACCTGATCAGGGGGAAAATATCAGTATAGTAACCTTTCTCTTTCTTCTCCCCTCCCTTAGGCCTTCCCTTTAGTGTCTTTTTATACCAATTCCAAAGTAGTTTTTTAGTTAGGAATTGGTTGGGGACAGTTGAGGCCATGGGCACTAACAGGTGATCAACAGGTAAAATCTGCGATCTCCGCCCAAAAATAAGGAGTTTTATATTTTTTTAAAGTGTTTTAATACATATACGCGGGTTTGGTATATATGAACCCACGTATACATGCGTTTAACTCAGGGAAATGTCGCGTACAGGGAATAAAATACTGTTTTTTAGATTTTGGACCAAGTCTGGAAGGAAGTGTTGTCCTAGGCCATGAGTGCAGCATCACAAACCATAATAGTGAGATTTGGAGCTATAACAGTCGTGCACGACGATGCGATGGAGACGAAGGTTGGAACTGGAGGTCGTAGAGTTGGGCAGGCAGTACTATGTGTTGTTTCACACGATTTGGGCGGTTGCCAAGGGTTGGCAAGTGGGACTGCGTGTGGGCAGGTGTACACGGTTTGGGCGTCTGTGGACCAAACGAAGTGTGAACCGGGGAAGACGTGCGACAAGGCGAACGACGGGTTGGTGGGTCATGCGGCGACCGTGCAGAGGTGCCAATGAGCTGGGCAACCGAGTTTGCCGAAGTTGGAAATTTGGCTAAGTATAAATTTGGGGTTCCCCAAGGACTTAACCTATACTTTGTAAAAGTGAAGATTGTATAATATATTGATATCGAGCAGACTCATATTGCAGGGAGTTGCCCCTCCCTTTATACTGTTGTGCATTTCTCTTGTATAATGTTGTTGATAATGAATGTGTATGGGTGTTCATTGGTATAAAGGCAAATTAATAATACTTGGTAACGAAAATAAAACTAAGTTTGGATTGTTAAGGCGTAGTCTACAATTGTAAGTATTGGTGAAAATAAAACGGTTGGTAGTGCCGCACCTCGCCTAGCACGGTTGGAAGACTACCGTAGGCTTGGGGGCATGACAGTTGGTATCAAGCTCGTGAAGTGCAGAGGAGATTTACGGACGAAGCTGATCCCGCTGCACTATCGTGACAGTTGGTATCAGAGCAGGCTGATGACTGGGTTGACGATGAAGTGCTGATCCCACTGCACTATCGTGACAGTTGGTATCAGAGCTGATATCCAGGTTGATGACAGTGGAAGCAGGTAATTACAGGTGAAGGAAGCTAGTTTCACATACAAGTGGAACAAGGGCCGGTTCATGGTTGCATGGAACTTGGTGAAGCTGGTGAATGGTGAAACAGGTTTAGCAGGGGTGAAGCACTAGTGCTTGGGCCAAGCTGAATGACAAGGCATGGCAGGTTTGGAAGAATGCGAAGGGAATCTCTTGCTTACCTTATACAGGTTGAAGTGGATGAAAGAGGAGAATCCCCAGATTCGAGAGAAGCTTGCAGTCTTGGAAAAGAATGTTGAAGACGAACTTCTTCAACTTGGATGGACAATGGAGCAAGATAAAGTTGTAAATTGTATTGACAAGGAAGAGGAAGCCATGATAGTTGAAGATGTTGCAGACATGATCATGATGGAGGATGAACTTGAAATTGATCAAGTTGGACTAGGATCGTGCAGTTTGCGGACATGTATGGATGAGGGTACTCTCATGGAGGAACCTCATGATGATGATGTAAGTACTATTGATACTTGTGTTTCACTTGAGCATTTGGTAGATGGACCGTATGCAGGGAAGGGCAAAGCTAGTTTGCCGATGCTAGGGGGCATCTTACCATGGGTGACTATAATGAGACCTTGTATCGAGAAGCAAGGATTGGTGACTGTTGCAGGACTTGTTGGGGTTCTTTGTGACCTTATGGTAGAAGGTACAAAGGCATGTGACAAGGGAGGAACATGATGATCGCTGCGGAGGAATGGGTCATGCTTTAGCCACATGGCTAAGTGCCCAGCATCACTCATGGACAGATTGAAGGGCACACACTTGGGTGGACTTCTCATGGTTGAGACCAAGAGCAAGTCTTGGTGGAACCTTTAGTGGGGGAGCTATGATGGAGAAACTCATGTGATGATGATATGGTTGGGTGACCGAGTTCACTAGACCGAAGATTGCAGACTTGGGTGAGGATGACCGATTGTTGTGATGGGTCTACTTGGTTGGACTACATGGCAACTTAGTCATGGACATCAGGTTGGAGACATGGAGCATGGCAGTCTTAATCAGGGACATTGTGCAGGAGCACTTGTAGAGATGTCACTTATGGGCATCCAATGAGGAGTGCCGAGGCAGGGGTGCTGTGCAGATGGATTTGCTGATGTGACATGGAGATGTTTTACTTATGAGCCGATGGAGAGGTTTTGCACTCTTGTACAACAAGGCCATGGACTTGGATGGAGTTGTGAGCAGGCTATGGAGCATTTCTACTACATGGAGAGCTGAGGAATCTTGCAGAGACCTTTGGGCCGAGACTTGTATGCTTGCTGAGATGTTGGTTAGAGATGTCTCATAGAGCTCATAATGACATGAGGTTGTTGTGACTTTTGGGGACTTCATATATGGTGGACTTAGAGGATCTTATGCATTGAGGAGCTGAGGTCAGAGACTTTGATGAAGGATGGGGTGCATAATTTCAAGTACATGTATGGGAATGGCTTGAAAGAGTGACTTGATGTGGAGGATCGACATGAGACACTTTGGAGTGATGGAGTTACAACGATGATGATGCCTTGGTGGCAATACTTAGGCATGGGTTGAGCCGAGACTCAACCACTTTTGACACATGGGAGCTGATTGATCTACGATCATGGGCAGCACATGGATAGATGAGACAAGTGTATACTTGTTTCTATGGCAGACTTGAGGGATGACACATTGCAGATATGACGGAGGTTGCTTCATGGGCCTGGATGTGGCACACCGAGAGTTGGATTTTGATGAGACGTTCTCTTCATATTGAGGAGGCACACATATGGATGATGATGGGATATATGTGGTTGATTTTGTGCAGCACATTGACACCAAACATCATGGACATCATGTTGCAAATGAGATGAGGACTACTTCATGGACCTGAGCATGGCTTACACTTATATGGAGATGGATTCTTGGTCAAGTTGAGGATGTGACGGGATGTTCAAAGAAACAACTGATGATGGCATGAGGATGTACATTCTCATGGTTTGGACGTGACGAGTGGATTAGCTACCCAACTAGTTCAGACATGGGGGCATGCAATGTGCGGAGATGTGTTAGCATTTGTTGGAGTATCATGGCAGCAGTTCACATGAGGACGACACATGATCAGGTCGACACGAGATGTTGCAGTGGGCATGTAGCTTGAGATGGAGGGGCTAGCCTTCCACGATGGAGAGCAGCATGTGGGGATTGTGACAGGGTGATCGATGATCATGGATTGAGATGATTTCTGATGTATGACATACCAATAGGTGTATACCTTGGTATGGTGATCTTGGTGATAGATGGTTGCCAGGATGGTATGTTGTCGAGGACGACAATGACTTCAGGTGGAGGAGGATGTAACGACCTGCAGCTCCGCCCAAAGTGCGACCACGGAGGGCGCGTGATTGAGGTTGAATAAAGTACGACTGCGGTTAGTGTGCGAGCTTCCTTGGGTGTGCGATGTTGAGATATGCGCATATGAGGAGGGCAAGCTACTTATATGTGTAGCGGCATGGATTTAACCTTAGGGAGGCCGACCTACATTAGTAACGGAGCCGACGTGATAGTTATGGCATTTGCGATGAAGTGTGGGCGTTGGGCAGGTCTGCTGGGCAAGCCAGGACCATGCCCTACACTTGGTATATATGGAAGTGCGTTGGAGGCATTTCTACTATCGATCATTCATCGATCGTCTTCTCTAGACGCAGTACTTGGACGCATTGCGAAGGCAGGGGTGGAAGTGCGAGTTGGAGGAGTCGCCGTGCAGGGCTGCACAATGGGTGACCCGGGCGGGCGCTCGTGCAGAGCTGCACGACGGGCGACCCGAGTGACGGCGTTCATGTAGGGCTACACGACGGGCGACCTGGCGGGCGTGCGGGTGACCATGAGGGTGTCCGGTTGGACATGCATGACGGGCAGCCGAGTGAGGGCGTCTGTGTAGGCGTGCACGACAGGCAGCCCTAGTAGGGTGTCCGCCAAACGAAGAGTTGGTCCACATGGTGAGGGCGTGCAGACGGGCGGTCGGGTGTGGGCACGCCATGCACGACGGTGTGGTGGAGACGAAGGTTGGAACCGGAGGTCGTAGAGTTGGGCAGGCGATACTACGTGCTGTTTCACACGATTTGGGCAGTTGCCAAGGGTTGGCAAGTGGGACTGCGTGTGGGCAGGTGTACACGGTTTGGGCGTCTGTGGACCAAACGAAGTGCGAGCCGGGGAAGACGTGCGACAAGGCGAACGACGGGTTGGTGGGTCGTGCAGCGACCGTGCAGAGGTGCCGATGAGCTGGGCAACCGAGTTTGCCAAAGTTGGAAATTTGGCTAAGTGTAAATTTGGGGTTCCCTAAGGACATAGCCTATACTTTGTAAAAGTGAAGATTGTATAATATATTGATATTGGGCAAACTCATATTGCAGGGAGTTGCCCCTCCCTTTATACTATTGTGCATTTCTCTTGTATAATGTTGTTGATAATGAATGTGTATGGGTGTTCATTGGTATAAAGGCACATTAATAATACTTGGTAACGAAAATAAAACTAAGTATGGATTGTTCAGACATAGTCTACAATCGTAAGTATTGGTGAAAAGAAAACGGTTGGTAGTGCCGCACCTCGCCTAGCATGGTTGGAAGACTACTGTAGGCCTGGGGGCGTGACAGGTGATGTCGCTATCATATAAGGAAAATGCCCTCATGCAGGAGTGGCTCCAAGAGATGTTCTACTACAAGAACTCTCAGTAAAAAAGGACTCCTATCAGTATAATGTTGTTGATAATGAATGTGTATGGGTGTTCATTGGTATAAAGGCACATTAATAATACTTGGTAAAAAAAATAAAACTAAGTATGGATTGTTAACACATAGTCTACAATCGTGAGTATTGGTGAAAAGAAAACGGTTGGTAGTGTCGCACCTCGCCTAGCGCGGTTGGAAGACTACCATAGGCCTGGGGGCGTGACAAGTGATGTCGCTATCATATAAGGAAAATGCCCTCATGCAGGAGTGGCTCCAAGAGATGTTCTACTACAGGAACTCTCATTAAAAAAGGACTCCTATCAGTATGACATAAACTCATGCATGGTGATCATGAGCATCCTGCCAACATGGCATAAAAGGGATCACAATGCAAACATACATGGTGACAACATGAGTATCCCATCAACATACAACAAAGGGATCTCAAATAAAACATGACGAATCGTGACAAAAAGTGCATCACATCAAGCAGGAATCATGGAAATAAGTAAGAAACAAGATCCCACATCAAACCTCAAATAAGGATCTGTGCAGCGCAATGCATAGCAAAATAATTACATTACAACACTGCATATACCTCAAATCCAGGGGCCATCTGAAGAAGGATGTCAAGCTGCTAAGCCGGTCTCACGTTGAATCTTGCAGTGTTGAATCTCATGGAAATGGCTACTCACACATGAATGCTGACACCTGCACTCCACTTACAAAAGTGGTCAAAAATTGAAAGGATCAAATGGAAAATCTAAATGCACCATCATATTTGTGGCGTCGAATAGTGTAAAATAGACTATCAATTTTTTGAATTATAAGAAAGTAAGAATCTAGGGCTCAAGGAATCTTTTATATTCCCCCTAGATTCCTCAAAGATTCCCTCCTCCGAGTCGTCTGCAACTCGGCTGCTCAGATCAGGAAACTGACTACACCATCGAGTTCATGTCTCTGAGAGGTGTAAGATCAACATAAATTTTGTCCAATTTGGACACTACAAAAATTTCACCTTCTTAGAAATTTTGCTCAGTCATGGTTCCCCCTGCATAAAAATTAATTAAAAATTAACTCTGCGTTGTTTTCCCTGTCCGCTCCTGATTACTCCATCTACCTAGGTGCACTATGCAAATGAGGTTTATATCAATTCCCGAGCAAATTAACGAAGGAAATCAGTTTGGCGGATTGGTTAGGATTCTGCATTAGGTGGAGGAGGTCGGGTGGTCAAACCTCGCCCCCTCCATGGTTTATCATTTTCTACTTTTAACATAAACTACATGTTAGATATCATTTTTGGGATTCAACTACATATATTTAAATGGGGGTCGGTCCGCATTGGGCGGCCCACCCCATGCCTCCCACACTTAAAAATGGCACATTGATTGTTTGGGGGGGCGTTGTGTTTTGGTGGTACGTTCAACGTGGTTCATGGGGCTACTCGGTGGGGGCCGGCCCACGTGGGCCGAGCGGGTTCAATCCCACCAGCGCTGCATTAAATCATGGTACATTGATATGGTGTATGATGGGTGGGCATGGGGTGGTGGGGGTGGTGGCCCAGCACCTCCTTTTTTTATATATTTTTTAAAATTTTTAATAATAATAAGGTAATTTTGGAAATCCGGATTTTTGACCGAAGGAGTCATTTTAACGAGGCGAAAATTTCGCCCAGAATCTAGCCGAAGTTGGCTGGATTCCATCCACCAGAAAAAGCCCAAATTGTGTCTCCATTAACCTGCTGAGTCAGCAAAAGTCAACCAAAACTTTGACTACCTCTATCTTCCTCATTCGGACTTGGATTGACAAACCATTCACACCGCCGCGATCACAAAGACGTGATATTTAACATGAACCTAGTTCGAGCATATCCAAACACTTTTATTTTTGAGCTTTCATAAGCCCTCTTTGTCCCGTGTGTGTCTCTGGAGCCACCTAGATCAATTCTCCCCACTGAGGAGCTTTTGGTCCTCCAAAAGCATGAAAAACAATCTGTAACTTTTTTATACCTTGTCTCCATCACAAGTATCCTAAAAGGCCTTGCTTCCATCTCTTTCACCTTTGTTCTTTGGAGCCTTAAGTGATGAGCTGACACCCGCAACCTCTACAACCTATAGTACATTCTTTTGCAAATTACATGCCTTTTATGATCAACTATTGACCCCAAGCATCCCACACTTGCCAGGAATTTATAACACATACTTGGTGGTCAAGTTTACATCAAAATGGAAAAAATATCCCAACTACGAAAACATGGCCAACATATCATTGTTGCTCCAACAAGTGATGGAAAACACATCATCACTATAACACATGATTTACAACAATAAGGTAAAACGCTAATTTTGCTTTGACAAGTGATGGAAACATGACATCACTTTCACGGTTTATCATGCAACTCAAAATAAGACCAGACATCATTGTTGCTAAACAAGAGATGGAAAACACATCATCACTTTTACATTTTAAAATGCAACAAATGATTTACAAAAGCACGAGCAGGAAATGCTAACATATCTAGAAACCATTTTTCACTTATTAAGGTGAATGGGTTGCCTCACTGTGGTGGTTTTTCTTGTCAAACAACTGCTTCACCTGGTTCCTGCACTAACACTTTGTCTTTAAGGTGCTACTCTAGATGGAGCCTCCAACAAGTGGCTCTTTGATGGCCACTTCTATCTCAATGACTACAATACATCTTATTTCTCCAGATTTGCTTAACATGTTTCTTTCCCTAATGTTGAGAGGGTATTTCATGCCTCATCCTTTTGTGTGCTGCCATTCTTTTCCAACACCTAGAAGATGTATGGTTATGTAATCCAAAAAAGGTACATGTTTTTCAATTCCATGGTTCACATTCTATTAGAAAATTATATATTACAGAGCAATGGAACACATAAAATATTGCAGAAATATAAACACAGAAAATGCATAAAACAAGAGAGACACAAATAAACATGGTTCACACAGTTTGGGCTACATCCACCCCGAATACCCAGTCCTTCCTTTTCGTTATCCAACAAAATGAAGAGACACAACCTACAACAAATCCATTGTAATATCCTCAGTTTTCTCTCACAATCTCACCTCTCTATTTCTCGCTCGGAGAATACACATCTATTACACAGTCTCAATACAATGCCCTCATACAAAGAGAGAGGTTGCCTTCTAGGGAAAAAAACCATAAACTAAGAATAAATTCTATCGTCAGATCATCTGCCTAATGAACAACCCAGATTGACTAGAAATTACTATACTTTTACAAGGCAATTTTACATCTGTTTTTAGCTTCGGGGTCGCTGCCCCCAAAACCCCCACCAGGGGACCGTTGGCCCCCAAACCCCCAAACCGGGGGGGATTAGCCCCCCCCAGACCCTCGCAGAGGGGACAAAACCCCCTCATGCCCCCCCACCCCGCGTGTCGCGTTGTACAATCTTCCTGGGGTATACATCTGGATGAAACAAAGATCTCTAAATAATCATGCTCCACATCCAACACGTTCATCTCTAACGACATGATTATAATCGAAATGAACATTTGAATGTCAAGAGTGGTTATAACTTTCCTTGCCGTCTCTGGTGTAAGTATGGTGATGAGAGCTGGCCTCAGCCCTTTCCTTGCAATGGAAACTGCCATGGGATGATGGGGATGTGTTCCCATCATTCTCTTTTCTCAATGATTTTGATGATGTCTCGAAAGCATATGACACCTTCGAGCATTCTCCTTTGGTGTATCTCAAGCCTGCAAATTGAGGTCTCTGCACACCTCCAATGGTTGAGTTATGCCTTGGTTATTAACACGAATTTTTCCTTCCTCCTCGCACCTCATCCTTGTAAGGAGCCTTATGTTTGTCCATGTAATTGGGATCTCCAAATCTCCAACAGAAATCATATTATCTGAAGACGAAACCAAAAGGAAATCAACATATTTTACCTCCTCTTTCGATTTGGAAAGAACTGATGAGGGTTGCTCATCATCTGTTGTTGGTTTGCTAGCTATCTCGATGTATTCCCCAACTTCCTTTCTAACATACTCAAGTCCTACTTGACGAGGTAATTCTTTGACTTTGATGGGGTTAACAATGCCTTGGCCATTAATGCCTAAGCCTTTTCCTTCATACCCCATTTTCTTCAACAATTTGGAGCCAATTCATATGGTATGATTTTCAAAAACAATGAAATCATCATCAGGAAACATACATGAAGATGGACAACTACTTTTTACCTTGCATGGGTCATGCTGCAGTTGTTCCAAGGCCTTGTCCTTAGCTTGTAGTTGTTTTAGAAAACTATGTTTTTCCTCTTTCTCTTCATGTAGAAGAGTCTTCAATTCATCGTTCTCTATTTGAAGATTATCTTTGTTGTGCTTTAGTTCTTCCAGGTCCTCTTTCGTGGCTCGCAACTGAATCTGCAATCACTCAGTTTCTTTTGTCTCTTTCTGTAGAGTTTCATACATTATTTCCACCTTTTCGGAAATTTTGAGCATGGTCCCCTACATCTCCTTTTCATCCTATGTCGCTGCACATTCCATTTTTCATGTTGCAATTCACATCAACACAAAGACTACTCTGATACCACTTCATCCAGGTCTGGGTGTGACAAAGGACCCTTCCAAGACCTTTTACTTTCATGATGTGTTAAATTGCATTTTTTAAAAGAACATTAATGAATACATCTGCATGTTGTAAAGAGAGGAACATGACAATCATCAGTACATGAAAACATAAGTCGTTGATAATGGAATTCATCCAGGAGGGACTACATCTCCGGTCCCCAGTGTTAAGATGGTGTAGGCTGCTACATTAAGTGTTGTCAATAGTGATGATGTACATAAGAGGTGATGTCTCTATCATACAAGGAAAATTCCCTCACACAGGAGTGGCTTCAAGAGATGTTCTGCTACAGGAACTCTCAGTCAAAAAGGACTCTTATCAGTGTGACGTAAACTCATGCATGATGATCATGAGCATCCCACCAACATGGCATAAAAGGGATCTCAATGCAAACATACATGGAAACAACATGAGTATCCCATAAACATACAACAAAGGGATCTCATATAAAACATGACGAATCATGACAACAAGTACATCACACAAATGATTCCACTTCACATCAAGAATGAATCATGTAAATAACTAAGAAACAAGATCCCACATCAAACCATGGGATGTAAGGGTGAAAATAATGTCACCAATAAGGGAAATGATGGCTCTTTGGGTAGGGACATAACATGCTTGACATCTTCTGGTAAATTCTGGGGCTAGGAATGTCAAGGGGGAAATATAATGGGGGAGGTTGGACTCCTAGAGCCAAATTTTATCGATTTTGTCTATGTGCTTATCCTCTATGGAGCAATTCAATTCCAAAAAATCGCAATCACATTGAGTTTCATTTATCTTGTAATCCCTATCAGCTAAAGGTATATGATATAAATCTATAGAAGGGGGAATTAAAATATTAATGGAATTATCTTGAGTCTTATTCTTAGGAGGCATTACTGTAAAAATATGTGAATAGGATGAATTTGCAGAGGAGGCTTACCGAGGACAGCAAAATAGTGGACTGTCAGGTGAAAATGGAAGGTAATGCCAATTTCTGTCGTAATCTGACTGCAAAATTGCTCTGATAGAGATCGTTGTGGGAAACTGTGAATAACAGAAAAACGACAGGAGTGAAAAGGGGTGAGAATGACAGGCTAAGAAGATTTTAAACGTTGAGAATAGTCCTGTTAAGAATGGTGTGGGACCGTTAGTCTTAACGGTTACCCGTGAGAAAATTGAATTAAATGGAGAACAGTCATTTTGGCCGAGAACACATTTAATTGGTTCAATGATCATGCCATGTGGCGGGCAGAGAGTGGTGGAGGACAAGTGGTGGGGTGTAGAAGGATGGATGAGGGAAAGTGGTATCCAGAGGGGGTAGCAGGCAATTAACAATTTTAGTTTTTTGGGGGGGAGGGTACGAAATCAAAATGTAAAGGATGGGGCTTGACGGGGAAAACTGCTTTCCGGAGCCCCCTGGCGATAAAGGCAGAATGGAGAGGGGGGGTGAAAAAGGATAAAGGCCATGGATGAAGTGTGAGAGTGGATCCCAAGGGTGCTGAGTGGGGTGTATTTTATCCTTAATATGACAAACAAAATCTTTGTTCGGTTGCGCTTTTGATATTTGCTTTCCTGACTTAGGATAAGGGAAAATGAAACAAATGAAAAATGTCAACCATAGTGCACATATTTTCCCTTTTGGACTTAGGATAAAGGATAAATAATAAAACATATACAATAATTTATCCCATCATACATATTATGGCATTTTGATGATATTCTCAAAACTTAGGATAAAATTTACATAAGCAAATATTTACCAAATCACCTAATCTTCCTACCCTTAGCTAAACTATCATTTTTATTTTTGTCTCTAGGGTGTATTTAGACTAGCAAACCCATTTTTATTTTCTTTTATACAGAATGAAAAAACTACCTAACCTATCCCTTATTTCTGGACCTATTGATCCAGGTTAAACAGTTAGACCAATATCATTTTCTACCTAACTAATGATTTACCCAAATTAAACTTTTGGGTAAATATTTATTCTCTATCTTAATTTACAGAAATTTAAAGGAGTTTAATCATGATTACACTGTATGATTAAACTAAAAACTAGTAATTGTGGCATTTTGAACAAGCTACACATAACTTTTTATTTTCAGTAATGAAGCAAAACTATCTATGAGTAGTGGCATTTAGACTTGCAACACTTCCAGTATTATTTATTTTTTGTTTTTCTTTCTTTTGGTGGGGTTCAATCTTTTCTTCTTTTTCAATATTCTTGTTTTTTCTCTTTTTCATACCCTCTTTTCATTTTTTAATTTTTTGTTTTCTTTTTATTTGGAAATCATTGGCAGATTGAGAAGTATTTACAAAATAAGATTCTTGAGATACAATACTCAATTATTTTGAGATCCTATAAATTATAGGACCCTAACAGTGGCTCCAGCCAGGGATGGTGATCTCCCTGTGAGGTGCCAAGAACATGTGATCAATAGCCTTGAGTGTCTTATTTCACCAATATATACCTATGATTTCTTTGTTACAGTGCTTATGTTAACTCCTCAATAGAAGCTCAGGGCCTTCTCTATGGGCTTCAACTTCTGTTAATAGGTCACCTAATCCAAACAATAAGGACAATGATATTTACAATGATAAATCTTAGGAAAACTTCTATTGCTCAAAGAAAAAGTGTTTGAGCATCCTGTCATTGACAGGTCGACTAGGTAATTATGTCCCATCTAAATTTCTGATAAAAAAATGCATTATTCCCTCTGAAAGCATAAATGACATAAGGTCCCATCCATAAGTTGTCAAATTTTACATGCTTCCATTTGTCTTCTCTTCTAGAACCCCACATTAAGACTTTATCACCCAAGGTGAAATCATCTGCTTTTGTCCTTCTGTCGAAAACTTTCTTGATATTCCCATGGATGACTTGAGCCTTATTATAAACTTCTTCCCTGGATTGCTGCAACTAGATTGTATCATCAATTCTCCTTTGAATGTCATTTGGCTCAGCCTGTAATTCCTAAATTAACTTCATGACTAGAACTCCCAAAGAGGATGGAAAAACAACATCCATTCCATAAACCAATTGGTATGGTGACATGCCAATGGATTTCTTTATGGTGAGCCTATCAAGCCAAAGTGCATTTATGAGCTTTGTTGTGCCATGAATTTTTGTTATCTGCTAACATCTTGTTGATGATTCTAGACCTGCCAACATATTAAGGGGATATTCCCGGTAAGAATCCCCAATTAGACCTCAGACCATTTGGTCTAGGAGTCCCAGTAGTGGTTCGTAAGGTAATTCCTTGACTGTGATGTCGCATAGAGGCAAGTAAGATAACTTTGTTAGTAGCAAGGGTGTGACCACTACAGTGAGTCAAGGAAGGTGAATAAGAGGTTTTAACACATGGGAGGGTGAGATGAGTGTGCCCCTTAGCAACTTGTAGTAGTACTCAGCTGAGAAGGGAACACACGAGCGAAGATGCATCACAAGCTGGAAAGCAGATCATTCGACAATCCAAAGTGATGGTTAAACCGATAGCACATCTGCCACAAGATTCATATACTTGCATACGAAGTAGTTCATACGCAAATACATAAGATATGTAGAAAATATTCTGTAGGTAAACCCGATAATGCAATATAAATCAAAGTAGAATACTATAACCTACTTCTACTATCAATTTGCAGAAGCTTAAAGATCAAGCTGAATAATACAACAAGAAGAAGAAGAATCAATGCACAATACACATGAAAATACTTTGGGGAAGCCTCAGCTAAAAAACCCACTATCTGTAATATCATACAAGGTGGAAATACATAGGAATTACACAAAGCCTTAACTCTCACAGCTAGCCAGCTCTCAGTACAATCCTCACATATGCTTATAGGAAATCATGGCACCTCACAAGCCTTCCTCTCTTCCCTCCAAGCTTCTATTTCCTTGTGTTGTTCCTAGTGGATGATTCTCACCTCACCAAGTGGAACACTGCTCTCACACACTGTCAGAATTGCGCAATCTTCAAGGAATTATTCCTTCTGCATGCATGAGTTTTCTTTATAAGAAAACACATGCAACTGATAGTACACTATCCTTGTCTTTAATCTCAACTGGGTCTTTCTCATAATAGACATGCATGAGTTTCTGATGAGGGAATCTTCAGTTAACTATAGCACACTAGTTGAGTGCATGCATTCATCAACTAACTGTTAACTCTCTATTAGTTCCTCAAATAGTTTGGAACTAATTTAACTAGACTTAACTCAGTAAACTGAGTTAATTAATTACAACTCAAATATAACTCAATTTTATCTCCTTAATTTAAGGGATAACTATTGCATGACTTCAAAAAGACTTCTAACTTGAATTTCTCCAACTAATTAAGTCAAAATAACTTTATTAATTATTTCCAAGTAGCTGTTAAGACTAAATTCGATTTTAATTCACAATTTAATCCAAGGACAAATTAAATTGGAATTTCTGGATTCTCTTGTTGCTATTTTCAACACTCCCTCTCAACAAGAAAGGAATTCAACTCGATCCTCATCGTGCACCTTTGGAATGGTATGCATGGAACACTTCTCTCTAGTGTTGTTGCTTTAGCAACTCCAAAAACAAAAACAAAAAACATCCAACCTGAATCAGTATGATGCATCTGTCATGAAAGTCTCTGACTGATATTGCCTTTGTCAATTGAAAACTTTGTGCTTCTACTTATTCTGCCTTTTTGAACTTTTGTCAATCCTTCTCTGCACTCTTCAGTATCTGACTACTCTAGCCTCTGTCACTTTGATCTCTGACCGCATCAATCCCACTAATTCCTCTCGCTACTATGTATTTTGGGCTCCAGTAGAAAGGTATGATCCATGAGATAAAACCTCTCAATGGACCCTGCCCAATTTTAGCCTTCATGGGACTATCACTTCACATTGCCCCAACTCACACCTGGAGGTATGGCTGCATGTGATCCCCCTGCTCACTTGGATGGAAATTCCACCCTAATTGAGGTATCTGCATGAGTGGATCTCTTCACTCAGTCTCCTCTCTGCTTCTCCAATTGTGGCTCCTCCACAATTGTCTGAGACTTCTTCTAAGGCTACATGTTGAGAGGTAATCTACTCTCCCTCTCAACCACCAAGTCTCTAACATTTGCCTTGCTCCTCAAGGCTTTGCATGCATCTTGAAACTTAATAGAATACATGTTCTTAACTCGTGAACCGATCTGTTTCACCTATCTCGTGGTGGTGTGTCTAAGGAAAACCTTTCCATTACTAAAAAACACATCATAGCCACGGTCTTCCAATACCACGACTAAAAAAAGATTCTTCTTCAGTCTAGGCACATACTTCACAGCTGTCAAGGTGATAGGATCTCCATGCTCCCTCTTAAAAGCAATTGTACCCACTCCTAAAACACTATACCTTTCATCGTCACCCATCTCTATGCGCATCTTGAGGTATTTCTTCTCCAAGGTACTAAGTAAACTTTTATCACCAGTCATGTGGAATGAGGCTCCACTGTCAAGATACCAAGCACAACCCATCATTGATGACACCATGCATGTGACGAGGGTAAAGTCCATTTCGAACTGAGAGGATAATTCCTCACCTTCCGATCCTTCCAAGCATCCCTTCTTGGAATTCTTCGATGGGCAATTAGTTGCATAATGTCCCATCTCGTGAAAATTAAAGCATCTCACTTTAGATTTGTCACCCTTCTTCCCTCCATGAGAAGAATTAGATTTGGAATGGGAAGCCTTCCCCTTCCCTTTCCATGCCTTACTTTCTAAGGTCATATTTTCTTCATCATCATCCTTGGATGAAGAACCATCTCGTGTGCTCCTCCTGCATGAGATCTGACAGTAGTCGTTCCCAATCTGGTATTTTCTCCCTTCCATTCACAGAGTCCTAGTAGATATTCCAACTCTTTGGAAGGCTAAGGAGAGTGAAGCTCACCATATCATCATCGGAAGTAGTTATTCATATATGTGGTGAGCTTGTTCATATATGTGGAAATAGTATCACCCTTCTCCATCTTGATTCTTCAAAGATTATCCTTGAGCACCAATTTCCTCTGGTCACTACTATTCTGGTAGAGGTCCTTCAATGTCTTCCACATTGAAAATGGAGTATCCTTCCCATGGAGACTCAAGATGATATGGTCTCGAACTCCCTTAAGGATGATCTATCTCGCTTTCACCACACACTTCTTCCACTCACCCAACTCTTGTGCATTAGTTGAAGCTAGTTTTTGGATTTCTTGATCAATGAAATGCTTCAAGCCATTGTCTTCTAATACAGCCTCCATTCTATCTTTCCATGCTATGTAATTTGAGCTGCCTTCCAAGGCATACTTGAGTCTCAAGCAATGGAATGCCATTGCCCAACCTTGAAGTATGATAAGAATTCGATTGGCACCTGCAACCCTGAACTTCAAACTTCAAATTCTCTTCTCAGTATATGTTCACAACTTTGATAAACTTGGCTCTGATACCATGTAGAAATTCTGCAAATTCTCTACAAACTTGCCTCTAATACCATGTAGAACATCTATTGTAGATTAACCCGATAATGCAATATGAATCAAAGAAAAATACTATAACCTACTTCTACTATCAATTTGCGGAAGCTTAAGGAAAGAGCTGAACAATATAACCAGAAGAAGAAGAATCAATGCACAATATACATGAAAATACTTCGGGGAAACCCTCAGCTAAAAACCCAACTATCTGTATTATCATACAAGGTGGAAATACATAGGAATTATACAAAGCCTTAGCTCTCACAGCTAGCCAGCTCTTAATACAATCCTCACAGATGCTCACAGGCAATCCTAGCTTCTCCCAAGCCTTCCTCTTTGCCCTCCAAGCTCATATTTCCTTGTGTTGTTCCTAGTGGATGATTCTCACCTCACCAAGTGGAACACTGATCTCACACACCGTCAGAACTGTGCAATTCTCAAGGAAATATTCCTTCAGCATGCATGAGTTTTCTTTATAAGAAAAAACATGCAACAGATAGTACATTGTCCTTGTCTTTAATATCAACTGGGTCTTTCTCAGAATAGACATGCATGAGTTTTTGATGAGGGAATCTTCAATTAACTAGAGTACACTAGTTGAGTGCATGCATGCATCAAATGAATGTTAACTCTCTATTAGTTCCTCAAATAGTTTGGAACTAATTTAATTGGACTTAACTCAATAAACTGAGTTAACTAATTACAACTCAAATATAACTCAATCTTATCTCCTTAATTTAAGGCTTATCTCCTTGGTTTAAGGGATAACTCTCGCATGACTTCAGAAAGACTTCTAACTTGAATTTCTCCAACTAATTAAGTGAAAATAACTTAATTAATTATTTCCAAGTAGTTGTTAAGACTAAATTCGATTTTAATTCACAACTTAATTCAAGGATAAATTAAATTGGAATTTCTAGATTCTATCTTTATCATTTCTTCTTGCTATTTTCAACAATATAAACAACATACATTGCTATGCAACTAGAGCAGTCAAACTACAATAACAACATATGCATGAAAATGTGCTAGCTCTTATAATATAAATAAGTGTAAGTCCCAATCATACAATACATCCATGTAAACCTGCTAGCCCCAATAGTGAAGCATTACATCCACATCCGCCTGGTGCTCCAAAGAGATGCACTAGCTTCATGTAGTGGAGAAGCCAAGGTGTGTTACAATGCTATCCAAGCTTTCTTCAAGATAGTTTTATCAGAAGCTTGGCTGACCAAAAGCCCTTACAATTAGTTATGAGGGACTATATATAGCAAAGGGTGGGGTGACCCTTGACATTCCCCTTTGTGACAGTTCAACTACCCTCATGAATCTTCACCTACTCTATGACTATTACATCCAACTATTGACACTCGACTTACACTTGACATGACTCAACATTACAATGGACATGTACTCATGTGAGACAAAATGGCTTGAGCAAGCCATGAAAGACATCATTAACACTCGGTCCATTGTGATGAGACCAACTCTTTGACATGCTTGTGATGGTGAAGGTGACAAGTTGATGCCAAGCTTGGTCATCCGTGATGGTGTATGCACCCCATGGTAACATCTTGAACTCTTGTCTCTGTTGTATCTAGTGCACTGGTTCAGTTCCTTCATCCAACTCGTCTGCGAACATGTGCATGGTCTTCTTGGGTGCGGCTGAACTGGTAACAAATTGATGCATAGTGTCCATGCTAATATTCAAGTGTGTGCTGGTGGTCATGCACATCAACTTGCCGAAGTACATGTTCAACTCCAGTTGGACTTGCCTCTTCTCTTCACCTTGGTGGGTGTGTTGAATGGGTTGGATTGCATGCGTGTGCACAATGACATGCATTTTGTTGAATCCCTTGCATGTGATCAACAACACTGCTCACCATGTCTACTCCATGTCAGCTACTAGGATGGATCTTTAACTTGTACGGGCGCAGTTTCATCTGTGAGTGCATGTTGCGCCCACTATTGTTCATGTTCTTGTTGCAACCCATTTGTCTGTCTGTGCAACTTCATGTTCTTCTTGAGTTGTTGTTTCATCACATGCAACTCCTTCTTTCTTTCATTCTCTATCTTCACGCGATCTTCATATCGCGTCGTCACCTCATAGCTTGAGTCTCCAAAGTTGCTTTCATTATTAGTGGATCTGCTTGAGCTTGCAACTTTGTTCTGCCTTTATGTTGTCAACAAACTTACTCTTCTATTCATTGCATTCGGTATGTTGTCATTAACTGTTGTTCAAGATGATGCTTGTTGTGATGTTGCTTTTGTCATATCTTAATGTCCTTGTCTACGAACAACTTGATATCTCCGTGAGTAGGAAAGCTCATAGACACTTGATCGACTACATCCCCAAGTGTGCTCTGAATGATGTCTTTGTCTCTTCTCTCCTAGAAACCATTGTACCTATACTGTTGAGAGGTAGATGAACACCTGCAATACTTGGAGACATGGAAACACTCATGGAAAGCAATCTATTAGTCGAAAACCAAAATGAACTTGAGAACTGACTTGGAACATACCTGTGTGACTGGTCATGAAGGTAGAGCAATTTCAGCTGGGAGTTCAGGAGAATGACTGCCAAGATTTTGTAAGTCACAGTCTCGGCTCTTGGGAGACTGACTAACTACTAGAACTGCACAATGCACAGTCCAGCCTGACTGTTGACTATTGGAATTGCGTAATGTGCAATTTCAGTTGGCAATGACTGCAGGCTCAGTGACTGCATTGAGCAATTTTCTGGGCCAGTAGTCACTGTCCCTCGGGATTGGGCAAAGTAGGCCTAGGGAATAGCTGCTAGGAAGAAATGCACATTTCCTGAGAGAAAGACAAAGCCTTCTCTCTCAGGATTTCACAATTGTGTCTTAGTGAGGCTGCAGTGTTCGGACCAAGGATGCCCAGACTCGCCGAAGGGCAACTGAAAGTGAATGTGAGTGTGAATGCATGGTGATACTAAGTGTAAGCATAAGTAAATGATCATGCATGAAAACAACGAATGACCGATTCATAAAACGGAACAACATGCATGTGGGTGAGGCGAGTTGCCGAATTGGTGACCGTTCGTGAAAAACAGTTTCATGCATGCGACAACAGTATGATAGCAACGAAAACTAAAACAATGCTAGGACAAGCTAATATACATGTAAGCGACAGCAAGCGCTCACCAGAATCAAGCAAAAAATGCTCACACAAGCGAAAACACAAAAAGCGACAGAGATGCAACACAAGGCATGGGAAGCGAGCTTACCCCAAAAGAACTTAGCCGAATGTGCCAATAGCTCCTTGATGTGATGTGGGATGTCAAAGCTACAACGTTGATGTGAGGAATGAGCTATGTAGCATCTGATTGATGAGTTATAATAACATCGAGGTTGTGACGTACATGCCACAAATCTAGGGAAAGCGATACTTGGTGGGAGGTTTTTGGAATGATCATTTCATGTAACCTCCAATTGCTAGAAAAAGATCCTTAAAACAAGGGATTCCCTTGCATGCTACCTTGGGAGAAGCAACCCATGCTTGCAAGTTAGTTTTGCTCAGTCCCAAAGGGAACTGGTCAACTCAGCTGCACATACAAGAGACTGCTCGACTGATGGGAGAAAATGTGCATTTCTGGCTGGGAGTTGGGTTGACTGGCCAGGAGATTTGAGCACTTTTTGGGTAGTGGAACAGACTACTACCCATATTTGCACAAATTTTGGGTTGAGCATCCCTGCTGGGGAAAATTGCGCAATTCCTGTTGGGAGTTTTGACTGGAAGAATTGCACAATATTGGAGCCCAGCAGGCTACCAGACAGGATTGCACAATTTCTAGAGGGAAGGCTGGTTTCCCTCTAGAAATGTACAATTTTCTTGGGGAAGCTACTCAACCTACAGTTGGACCAAGTCTGAGTGAACATCTTGTGAGGGGAATGCTTCGAGATGTGATCAATAAACTGCCTTTGTGCAAGCAAAACAATGAAGCTTGTGAACCTGATGAAGCAAAACAAGTTGTTGTGAAGGTTGGAAGGGAGGCTCCAAAGCAAGGCTAAGGAAAAATTTTGGAGGGTGGTTGTAGCCGCTACAACACTTGGCTACACACTGGTAGAACTCCAACTCTCTGAATGGACCTTGTTCATGAAAATCAAGTCTAAAACCTCCAGAAGTATTGCCCAGTTCTCAGATCCTCTTGGTTTCACACTAGCTTGATTGTAAGATGTAGCATTTGCCAAACTCTTTGTCAATTGACACACATTCCAAGCCAAGTCAACACAGTTGTTTCGATTGGGGTTGAGGGGTATATTGATACACAAGCAGCATAGTCGTCAGAGTCTTGGTTTCATCTTTGGTGTTTCTCCACTGCCAACAGGCCTAGAGAATACCCCGATGGAGTCACATAGGAACACAAGCATGGCTTCGATGCCAGTGAGCCTGGTTAGTACCCTGGTGAAGTTACTTGCACCACCTCTCTACACAGGAAGCCTTTCTCTTCTTTCGCCTTATTCATTTTCATTTTTTTATTTTTTTATTTCTTTTTTAATTTTAATTTTTTTCATTTTCATCTTTGTAACTGTGCATAACACTTATTCATTTCAAAGGCGGAAGAGGGATCTTTACTTATTGAGAGCAGAAGAGGTTGTTCCTATAGAGAAGTAGTTTATTATACCTTTGACATGCCTATTAAGGTTTTCCCCCTCACCTTGCTCTACTTGATTGAGCTGACAAGAGTTAAGCCAAAAACAACCGACTAGAGTAGGTGACACTAGTTAGCACGCAAGAATTGTGTTTTCACCAAGGTTCACTTCAAACAGTGCATATTTTCCATTGACATATCATGGATTGAAAGTAACAAGTTCTTCATACAGAGGGAGGATGACATATAGCAAAGTAGTGATAGCAGAACACGACCTCTTGTACTTTACCCAACTTGCTTCAAGAGTCATACACGGTTTCATGTGAAACTATCCTACAAAACAAAACAAGCGAACTAACAAACAACAAAGAAAAGTAAGAGCAGAAGGAAAAGTGAAAGCAAAACAAGTAAGCAAATAAGAAGACAAACAAACAAACAAAGCAAGTAAGAAAACAAGCATGCAAGCAAACAACTCAAAAGCAGACACTACTCCTACTCCTAAGCTAAAAGTGCATGGGTCATCTCACGTGAAGTGATACTTCCAATGCAGCCATCGATGCATTGGTTGATCCATGTTGGTGAAGGCAAGGTTCGCGAACAAGACAACTGTGTGAACCAGCAAACAAGAAAGATGTAAAAGTGAAGAAAAACACACTCTGAGCTTACAAGTAAGCATAGAACAAAGATGAGTGATAGTGCATGACATGCATTCTGTGGTGCTTCCATGATGTTGTGCTACGCTACGTGCAGATGTTGGGTGTATGCATTCTCTTGACTGTGACATGCAAGCAAATGTGAGAAAGGTAGACCACTTGTGGTGTGCATGTGTGCTTGTTGTGTAAGATTCCTCCAATGCATGAGTGATGGGATAATGTAGTTTGAGTGGAGGAAGTGAAATCTGGGTGTTTGGTTGATCTTCAGTGCAAAGCAGAGAGTGATGAGGAGCTTTGAGTGTTTCAACAATTTCCCAACAAAAACTAAAACCAACCTCAGGACAACGAGGGCCTGAAAAAACCATCATCTCGGGCTGAAGTGCCTCGATAATCTGGGGGGTTTCAAACTCATTGAAAAATAGATCACCACGGACCAGCATCTTGGATAGATTAACAATGTTTGAATCAACATCATGATCAGATGAGGAAGTGAATAGATCATGACAACCAATGATCATAAAATTTAGGATGTTTGTCGGCATCCTCATGATTTGATGAATCAGGTAGAGGGGTAGATGAGAAGAAAACATGTTCACCCTCCGTGTTTTCAAGAAAAATAAATGACAGATTGAACAGATTTTCCGAGGAAGATGTGTCCTCTCCACACAATAATGACAGACTGACATCTGAGGTGTCCTCTGAATGATCGGAAGTAGAAGCATACTAAAATGAGTTTTCACAGGGAAAATCAGTAGTGGTAGAATCACAAGGGATGTCAGGATGAAGCGGATGACGTGCGATCGATAGGGAGTCACCCTTCATCGTGGGCTCTTCTTTAGATTCTCGCACACACTCATCATGAAAGATGGTGCAGGTTCGCTGCATAACACTAACTCCATTGATAGCTTGATCCTCGTTCACAGCAGGTGAGGAGTTTGGATTGGAAGAACACAAGACAGTACAATCTCGAGGATCAACAAAACGTGAGGATGGAGGTCGAGGGAAAGAGTCCAAGTGAAAACCAATAGGCTTGCAAGCCAAATCTTGCAAATCCCAAGAGTAGGTGGGTTGGGAGGATGTGACAATTCAACAGAGGTGTGTGCATGATCTCCCACATCACTCCACAATGGTGGAGATGTTTGATGAGGCAAAGGCGGACAATCACTTGTGACAACAACTGTGCCTGCCTATGATTATACAGCTCCATCACCAAAGTGTGTTGAGCGGGGTTCACATATGTGAATAAGATACTCAAATCTTCCATCAAGAAATTCCCAATCAATATCATCTTCTGGGAATCAACATGCAAGATTACAAAAGCGTGTGTAAAATTGTTCAACAGATTCATTGAGTGATTTTCGTAATTTCAGAATTTCTTTGTCGAATTCTTGACAGTCGAAGTGATTGAAAGCACAGTCTATCTCTACGACCAGATGAGCAAGCTAATGAATGGATTTTTTGGGCAATGTGGCACACCAGTGCATTGGGTGCCCTCGAAGCGTGTAGATAAACAACGCGCAGCTCATGTATTCTTCAAAGAATCCATGTCTTTCGCATGATCCTACAATGCCAATCACATGCCTTACTAAGGCTATGTAGCCTCGACCATCAAATGTTTTATGAGACAAGTTATTCGAGAGCTTTTTCGCGCTGATGAAATTGTTTCCATAAGACATACATTCTGGAAGAGAAACTCGGTAGTTAGTCATGATAGATGTCTAGAGATTCAAACTAGATGTGAGGACTCAGCTTGTCATCTGGCCCTCCTTCTAGTGCCAAAATTTTGATGGTGCTAGACCCGCCAACATATCAAGGGGATCTCCCCGGTAAGAAGCCCCAACTAGAACTCAGACCATTTGGTGTAGGAGTCCTAGCAATGGGTCGTAAGGGAATTCCTTGACCGCGATGTTACACAGAGTCAAGTAAGATAACTCTATCAGTAGCAAGGGTGTGACCACTACAGTGAGGCAAGGAAGGTGAATGAGAGTTTCTAACACATGGGGGGTGAGATGAATGTGCCCCTTAGCAACCTGTAGTAGTACTCAGCTAAGAAGGGAACACACGAGAGAAGATGCACCACAAGATGGAAAGTAGATTAGTCGACAATCCAAAGTGATGGTTAAACCAACAACACATCTGCAACAAGATTCATATACTTGCATACGAAGTAGTTCATACACAAATATGTAAGTTAAGCAACATATATTGCTAAGAAAATGGAGCAGTCCAACTACAATAACAACATATGCATGAAAATGTGTTGGCTATTATTATATAAAGAAGTTGTTGGAGAGGTAAATCCCCTCTACGGATAGAGGTGATCCCTACTAGCCCAGAACGGGTCTAGCAACAATCAAACAATGTTATCACGCAAGTTCCTAATTGCAAATAAAAGGTAGGTGATGAAGACCTACTTGGATTCCAATGCTTTCGTTTGTAGAAGAGACGTCGCCCATGCTCCTTTGTCATGGCCGGTCACAATCCTCCACTATCCTCGTGAATGGACACTTGCACACAAAGAGAACAACACAAACACAAGCGTGAAATCTAATATATGCAATTATAAATCAGTCAGGAAGGACATAATTCAACATTAATCATTACAACAATGAGAATGGAACCATAACGATAGTCATCTATTATTAATAATCAACAAAGGAGAATACAACCAGCGTCCTGACATCAAGTCCTCCTTTGGCTGGGTGCTCAGCTACATAAGTCTTGCAAAGCTTGAAGGGATGAGGGACAAGCCTCTCTCTCTTTGGTGACAAGATCTCCTTACTTAGGTCAAGCCTTATGGACACAAGAAGGCTCTTGCAACTCTAATCTCTTGATATCTTCCTTTCAGTACAAGTATAATTACCACCAGAACTAGAACTAGAACTCGCTTGCTCAAGGCATGGAGACAAGCTTTTATAGATGAAAAGGAAGAGATAAGATCAATCACAACAATAATGGATTTGGCTTCATCACTTGGAAACTTCTATGGAATGGTGGAAAACTACTTCCCATTCAAGGAGATTCGAAGCCAAACCATCTTCACTTAATCTTGGATGCAGTTGGTGAATGAGTTGGATAGAACTTTCAGAGGTTGATTGGTTAAAAATTTTGCCCAAAAAGGTTGGCGCGATTGCGACTTTGGGACAGAGCGCTAATGGCGCGCCCCTTTTATAGGATTTTCCCCATTGGTGCGGGCATAACACAGTGGGCCAGCGCTAATGTAAAAAGGGCTATTTTTAAGGCCAAGGTTCAGGAGATGTCTTCAGGGCATATGAAGCTCATGTTCAAAGGTGAATGATGCAAGTGGTTTCAAGACTTGTCACTTCTCACAAGTCCCGGAATGGGTCCTCCAAGGTAGGAGAGGGGTAACAGGGACGGTGACAAATGGTGACAAATTACTGTGTAACAGAAGTGTAAGTCCCAATCATACAATACATCCATGTAAACCTGCTAGACCCCATAGTGAAGCGTTACAAACACAACTGCCTGCTCCTCCAAAGAGATGCACTAGCTAAAAAAGCTAGATTGTTTGGAATGATGTTTTTTTATAGGAATTGCAGAAAGGTCATATCCAAGAAAAATATCTAGGAAGTCAATCACATCATTTCCATATGCTCTCATCCTAGGATATTTGGCTGAATATTCTCCTTTAATTTGTTTGATAATTAATTCAACATCCCCCTGAATGGAGATTCTTTTAGCACCTAACTTTTTTAACAACTGCAATATTAAAATAAGGGCTTCATACTCTGCAATGTTATTAGTACATTGAAAATTAAGCATGTCTAAGTGACCCTCAGCATGATTATTTCTTGTATTAACCACCCAAATTCCTTCTCCAGCACCACCTTTGCTGCAAGAGCCATCAAAACTCATGTTCCAAAGAGGTTCAGGAGGAGTATTTAGTTCTTTTATTTGTGATTGGGTTGGGTCTGTTTTAAAATTTTCAGTTTCAGCATTGATTACTTGAGTGTTGATATCCCCATCTTTATAAATCTGAATGAACAAAATAAAGTGGATAATTGTGAGGCTTGTCTTGCCCATTCACCACGAATTTCATCAAGGTTTCCTATATAGTATTCTTTGTTGCCCAAAGACTGGTATGGTAGCAAAGGTCATATCCATCTGTAGGGTACCTTGTAATTTTGTTCCCCATGAGCGTGACAACAACATGCCATACTTAGGGGGAATATCTGCAACCACTATGTCCATTACTCGACTTTTAGCAGGTATTTGAGCTAAAGTAACGCACAGGTCTTTGATAAGACCTAGGCATCTAAATTTACTGGAATCAAAGGAATACAAGTCTTTATAAGGCCTAGTAATGTCAAGTCCTAATTTCTCCATAACATCTTTAGGCATTAAATTATGGGAGGCACCTGAATCTAACATAACATTATGGATAATTTTGTCATGAATATTCAGGCTAACATAAAATGGAGGAACACCCCCTTGTTGTGGTTTTCCTTCAACTTCCAGTCCAAATAAGAGTTCAGGCTGCTTATCATTCAAATTTACAGAGTCATTATTTTCCCCTATGTTTAAATCTTCCATTACTTGGGGTATGTACATTTTTTTACTTATTAACTCTATGAGAGGAATAGGGATTTTTAATTTCGCTAGTTCATTCTCAATGTTGAACGACATTTGAATCTTAATCAAGTTGGGAAGTTCATATTGATCTGTGATTTCTTTTGTCATAGGATCTTTTTGTTGACTAGTGGTTGTGATCCAGGATTTTTTCACTTATAGATGTATAGAAAAGAATTTCATATAAAATTGCAGCTTAACACATAAATGTGCACATATGAAAAGAAGAAGAAAACACATAAAAGGCACAAAAGAGAACACCAAGGCTTGATAATGGAGTTTGTCTAATTTGGACTACGTCTCTGGGCCCAACTCAATAATGGGGAGGCCTTTCTTATTAAATGGCATGAATAAACAGAATTACATTTATAAATTTGTCCATAAACAGGCTTATACCTCCAATCTTCCTGATGGCTAGGAAATGAATGCCTGAGATGGAGTGGTATGCAACACCAAAGCTTCCCGCAGCAATAGAAGGGGCTAGAATCATGTAATTGTTCAAAAACAGATCAATAGATTCTCCCAGCCTCTACAAAACAGCGTGCTGCAACCATCAAAATGCCTCCTCTCATGCTCTTCCATTAATCCTCTTTTATAAAGGATTATCGGACAAAATCCCATTTAAAATGGCGCTTGCCTGGTTAACTATGGAGGTTGGTAGAGTGGAAATATCGGTAGGCGCAACCATCCCTTAAAATGGCCTCTTATCATTTAAAATGATAAAAATTCCAAAATCTCGAGAACACTAAGAAATCCGCTAAAAACCATTCACCCAGATTTCAAATATTATTAAAGCAGGCATATAATCTGTATCGAGTCCACACTGAGGTCACGAATCAACATTTTGCTATGTCCTTGTCCTGGTCCTCGGGAATGACCGATTTCCAATATCGGCGTCGACCAATCACGTCAGCATCCCCCACATGTGCCGCCCCGAGTGACTAATAAGGGTTCCACCGATCCGGCTAATCGCCGATCACACTATCTGCTCACCAATATCCATATATATCTATATATATGACAGCCGGTTGCGATTGCCTCTGATCTTCCGATCCGATCTGATCAGAGATAGGTGATCGGGGGTTCCACGGCCCAAATCTTAAGTCCACCCTCATGTGACCTCCAATTGCGATTTGGCCTTAAGGCTTAGGACTCCTTTTTCAAAGGAAATTCTTCATTTTCTTAAGGATTGAAGAACCCTTCTTTTTGCAATAACTTCATCATCTAGACTCGGATTGAAGTACCGTTTCCATGGTTGGAATCAGAAAGACGAAATATATGCTCTGGTCCTGGGTTGACTTCATTCCGATCACTTTGATTTCTTAGTTTTTCCATGCCATTGTATCTGAAGATCCACATGGATCAATCCTCCCCATTGAGGAGCTTTTGGACCGCCAAAAGATTTTCATTAGTCAATTTGCAAGTGAGGTAACTGTGCCCTCACTTTCTCTTTCTCCAGCCATCTGGCTTTGCTAGGATACATTCCCTTGAATCCAACTCAAAGGTATTCTACATCTCCCCGCCGTGAAGTCCTGGTTCTTCTGTCGAGGATGATGTCTTCGGGCAACTCATCGAGGAAACTCAATGGTAGGAACTATTCCCACCTCATCAGTGTCTATGATCAAAGGTGGTTCATACTGCTTCAGGTTCTCCACATTCACTACTGAGTACATCTACACATATATCGGCAAGTCAAGACGAAAGGCATTGTTCACAATATTCTCCAATATGGTGAGTGGTCCATACCAGATTGGCTGCAACTTCTTTCCTTCTCCCTTCATCCTGTATTTGCTGATGTTGAACCACACCTTGTCACCTACTTGGAATTGATGGTCAACTCGGTGTTTATCATGCCAAGCCTTGTAACAGGCTTGACTATTTTCCAACTTCTCTTGCACTGCTTGGTGAATCATTTGGATTCGCTGAATGAACTACTAAGCTTTGTCTTTATCATTACGTTCACTGGAGCCATCTTCCCTTCCAAAGACCATGTCTAAAGTTTCCTTTGGCAGGTAACTAAAGCATGTCTTGAATGGTGAATATTGTGTTGATGAATGCACTGCTTGGTTATAGGAATGTTGTATATAGGGGAGATGTTCATCCTACAACTTGGGATGTTTCCCATAATAGCCTCGTAATAAATGTACCACGGTATGGTTAACAACCTCTCTCTGCCCGTCAGGTTGTGGGTGAAATACCGTGCTTCTTTTTAGTTTGGTGTCCATCATCCTCCATAAGCTGGTCCAGAACTCCCCAAGGAAGCAAGAGTCTCAATCTAAAACAATTGATGTGGGTAATCCAAAGTGGACCCAAACATACTGAAAGAAAAGAGAACCAATCTGCTCTGTAGTAATCTGCTTTTTACAAGACATAAGAATACACATTTTTCTAAAACGGTTAACGACGACATACAAATAGTCGTGACCCTTCTTAGACAAAGGTAAGCCTCCTACAAAGTCCATTGACACACTTTCCCATGGACAACTCGGAATAGGGAGTAGTGAGTAGAGCCCAAGTTTTCTATTAGAGGGCTTTAAAATAGAACACATCACACAACCCTTTATGTAGCGAGTCACAATGTTTTTCAGATGAGGCCAAAAACAAAATCTTTGTACATTACATCGATTCTTTTCGACACCAAAGTGTCTAGACACAATAGAGGTTTATGCCTCTCAAATTACATGCACTCTTTCTCCTGTGGGAATACACAATTTACCAAGGTGATACAACAATTTCCCCTGCAAGTGATAGTTGTCCACCTGTGAACCATGGGTTAGTTTTGTATAAACCTCCTTAAAGTCATCATCATTAGCATATTTTTCAGCATAACTTTCAAAAGATAACGAAGCATTATGCAAAACAGAAGAAGAAATAGGAGGGCGAGATAACATATCAGCCACTTTATTGTTAGTGACCTTCTTATACTTTATTACTAGATGAAACTGTTAAAGAAAGCCCATCCACTTGAAATGATGAGTTTGATGCAACTTGGTTTGTGACTGAAGGTACTGCAAGGGCTGATGATCTGTATGGATGATGGTCTCCTTGCTGATTAGGTAGTGTTTCCACTTTTTCACACTCTGCACCAAGGCATAAAGCTCCTTGTCATAGGTGGGATAGTTTATCACAGCTTGAGAAAACTTCTTAGAATGGTAACACATTGGCTTCTTTTGCTGCATCAGTACAGCTCCTATGGCATAATCACTGGCATCAGTTTCGATCTAAAATGGCTATTGGAGATCGGGTAAGGCTAAGACTAGCACGGTGCTAATTTGATAATTTTTTCCTTCAATGTTTCGAAGGACTTCTGTTGTCTTCCTCCCTAATGGAAGACCTGTTTCACACTTGTCAATGTAGAAATTTTGAATAATGTAACACTTATTCATACAGAATATCCTGATTATACACTAATTGTGGAATCATGCATAATACATAACCTCCTCTACGTTAATCATCAATTTTTCGGAATTAAGAAACAAACGCATGCGCATATTGAAGCATCAATCACACATATCAACACAGTGTGTACTCGGGGAAAGCATACCGCTGAAAAGCCCCAACTATCTGTATATTATATTGATTGAGAAGATGTAACAATACATAGTAGAATACTCCTCACAAGTACTCAGTACTATCTCCACCTGTTACACACAAACTAGCTCAGATCTGAATCAATCACAGGTTCAAATCTCCTCCGCTACTTGCTTGCCTCCACTGCGCAATCCTGCATGAGAATAGATGAGAATGACCTTCCAAACTCGTATTCCCTTCGTTTGTACCACACAATCCCACACCTGTCAGCAAAATCTAGTGTGATACTACGCAATCCTCATTGGCAATACTCAATCCTTGATTGTGCAAATCTCATGCACAACTATAGTCACAACTAACAGTTGTCTTGCCCTTTCACTCACCTCTAACACTTGTCTCCATTGAACTGTCCATGCACTGAGTTGACTGATGTATTCCTTAGTTGATTCATGAGTTAATAATTAGTGAACTAATTAATAACTAATTCAGATCACTCATCACTAGTGTATTTGTCAGTTAGACTAAATACAACTAATTCAACTAAGTCAAACTGAACACAACTCCATCAACTCCTCATTCAACTCGACAGAACTCAATCATTGAAGTTCTAACTAAAGTCCTTCATGCAATAGCTCAGGTAACCCATAATAAAAGCGTATTTCCTTCTGGCAGTTGCATGTGCCACATCTGTAGCTCAAACTGAAGTGTTGTAAGAGAATAAGATAATGTTTATAGTCCAAATATTATTAAGAGATAATAATATTCG
>APFE031547771.1:0-32354 GCA_000404065.3 Pinus taeda
AATTTTTAGAATATCAAAATATGTTAATATAAAAAATTTAAAAATATATAAATAGTTTTCCTATTACATTTTTATTAATATCTGTTTTAATTTTATAATTTATTTTCTTCGATGGTGTCGTTATGTGGGTAGATAGGGAGTTTCGTTCTATGAAATGCAGAATAGATAACATGTGTCACAATTTGGGTGAGGCATGGCAATCACCATTTGATGGTTTTGGGTTTGAACGATATCAACCTCATGATTTTAAATGCAAGTTAATGACACTAGGGTGGCCAAAGTACGTGACCTATGGGATTGGAGGTGAGGAGTTATCCTCGACCTCCTTCCTTTGGATTCTTTTGTGGTTGTTGTGTGTTGTTTCTTGTTGCATGGATGTATTGTTTGGTTTTTTCATTCGAATTGAGTCCACATTGTGTTGTGTTTATTGTTGTGTGGTTGCAAAGTCTGGGTTTCTACTTCGATTTGAGTCTAGGCCTTCGGTAGCAAGTTTGGAGGTACTTCTCTCCCATTTTTTGGTTCTGAATTATGTCAAAGGTTGGGAGCTTGTTATCTCTACATAGGTCATAGTATTATCAATTAGGGTATCTTTGCTCTAGGTTGTTTTCGTTGGTTGCATATGTATGTCATTATCGTTATCCTTCAACTTTGCAAAGTAGAGGTTATGTATGGTAGTGTTTGCTTTCACCTTGCTAGTGTTTCTGAGTTTTTTAAGCATTGGATTCACCCTTGCTCTTGGTCAGAGTATTGATTTTTCTCTTGTCCTTTGTTTGTGTCAATATCTCTAATAAGGTATTGGGGATTATAATGTTTTATGTCTTTTTGTTGTGGGGAATTTGATAATTTGTTGGGTTTTAGTCCTCTGTTGTGGCTAGTGGGTCACGACCTGCTAATCTTTTAGTCAGGGTTTCAAGATCAATGTTTTTTTCTTCATCTTGCTTCGCGGGTAGAGGGTCTTTGAGTGGTCCTATTTGTTATTTTGTCATTGTGGTTATGCCTCCTCATGAGAGAATGTTGAGCATAAGGGGGCGACTTGGGTATTGTTGATCATAAATGTATTCATTCTTTTACTTATGATTTAGTTGAGACTTTTTCAATGTGATTCCCTTAGAAGTGAAAAAGGAAATTCTCTTGTTGGAGTTAGAGTCTATTGACCCTCCATATCACTCAGATTCAAATATTGTTGGTGAAGATATTACTAGGGTCCCTGTTCTTGGTAGATTCAGGAAACTTAGGCTTCATTTCTTGAATTTCTTAGCTCTTTACCAACAAATGGATACCTTGTTGCATTTAATTTTTAAGAATTAAGTAGTTCGAGAATTATAATGTATTTTTTTCACTTGAAGACACTAAACAAATGCTCATGAATAAACAATTATGTGTATATTATGGATTCATTATTAACCAGGGTTGAAAGTTTTCTTGTGTTGGATTCAGCTTTAGGTGACCTCACTGATTTGCTTGGTGATCACACTAATCCTCCAATGGACAATGCACAATACTTGACAATTATCTTCTCTAATTAGGATTAACTTTCACTGGTCTTCTTATTTTTGCTTCAATTTTGCTCATCCATCTCGAGGTATGGTTTCATTATGACGATTTCAACTTGGTTTGGTTAATCAGATTAGTGTGAAGGTTACTGGTGCGTGTTTTGGGATTACATTTTCATGGAGAAATTTGAATTATATTTCTATAAATTTAAGGTATTTTCAGTGTTATTCATTTTTGATTAGTCATGGCTACCAGACTCGAGATGGTACCTTTGGATTGTTTGTAGTATTGAGATGCTCAACATTTCCAATATTATGTATGTCCATGACTTCCTATTTTCACTATCATGTCCATGTCATTCATGAAATTTTTTATGGCAGTTTAGGTATTGGTTTTGGTATTTTTAGTATTAGTCACTTTGGATATATGAGTACATTGATGACCATCCAATTACAGATCTTATGGTGAGCGAGGCTCATACTTGAGGGTGCTATGAGAAGCATTTCATGTCTGTTCTTCTCTTCCGGATCTACATGTACTTGTGGTTACTTTTACATTATCGGTTCGCTCCTTTGGTTTGTCTCGTTTATGGAAGTATCATGGTTATGCCACTTTAAAAATGGACAATATGTTGTATAATTTAGTGTTCATTAGAAATGTCTCATTTTTTTTCTTACCATCTTGTGGAGTTGTCTTTATTGCAATTAAAAAATATTAAAAAATATTTTAATAAAATTTGTAATTTCATTATATATATCTAACAAAATTATAAATATTATTTTACTATATTTATTTAATCAATATTAAAAATTATATTTTTTCTCTTCTTATAATTTAATAAAATTATAACTTTTTAATTTCTAATTTGGAGAATATTATTATTTTTTTTTACACTCTATTTATATGATGGTATGTTTTGATATCAACTAAATTTAAATATTTTAATGTTAATAATATATAAAGTAATTTCATATTTTTTATTAACTAAATAAATATATATTTTTATTGAATTAATAATTTTAATTCCATATATATATATATATTATATATATATATATTATATATAGATCTATATATATATATATATTATATATATATATTATATATATAATATATTTATATATATATAGATATATATATATATATATTATATATATAAATAATTAATTGATTTTAATTCTTAGTAACTATTAATTGATTTTAATTCTTAGTAACTATTAAAAGAATTTAATTAATTTTAATTTTGTAATTTATTAACTATTAAAAAATTAATCATTTTAATAATATCTAATAGCCAGGAGGTATTCTGCAGTTCACGGTTACTTGGTAGTCCTTTTTACCTAGATCATCCTCAGTACTCATTTGATATTTTTGACTCATTAAACTTAAAAGATCATCTGAGCGCTTGTCCTTTTGAGCTCGTTTCAAAATGAAAGTGATAGAGTCATCTTTGTTTCTTTCTCAAGTCTTAAAACATGAAGGAGCACCAGTTTGTTTATGCGTCTTAAAAAATTGCTGCCCACAATCTCATAAAATCCCTGTTAGTCGTTTCTAGACCAAATCATGAGTATTCCTTAAAGTACATTTTTAAAGCCTCAAAATTTATCTCTCTTTTCTTGTTATTTGAGATGAAGTCATCGTGGTTGAACCATCTGGTTCACCTAGTTCCTCTTCCTCTCCTCCATCTAAAAGATTGTCAAAGGAGCCATTTCTTGAATCACTGCAGTAACTTGAGGACTAAGATGTTGAACTCGAAATTGTTCTGAGTCTTCAACCTTTGTCATCTCATCCTCCACCTCCCTTGGATACTAGGTCACTTTCTGATAGTGGCCTGGATTCTTCGAACAATCCTGTCTAGACTCTTGAGAGTTTGATGACTATTAAAGGTCAGATTGAACTGGTTGTTTTTCCTCTGCATCCTTTGTTCAATCCTATTGTGATATCACCGTAGCATCCATACACTTTGTACGATCAGCTGGGTACTCCTTTGGAATTATCCCCTCGAACATCTTTGGCCATCGTCATCACTTGTTTCCACCTATCAAATCTAAAGGCGAAATTTAAGTTTCTTCTCCAGCTCACTCGAAGGTCTCCACTCCATACACTGTCGAAGAGGAAGAATATCCTTTTCCACCTGAAGGTTTCTCCTACACAAGAAGCATTCCCATCAGTGTTTATCGAGATTTTCCACCTAATTATGTGACTTTAGCACAGTTTCTCTCAAGTACACCTAGTGCCTCATCACTTTATCATAACCCTATTTGGGCATTTGGCACTATGCCTACCACAGGTCCGTTCCTTCAGAACCTGACCTCCCAACATATGGTGATTTCTGTAGTTACTTCAATCCTAGTGCAACCTACCATTCTGAATCATATTTTCTCATCGGTCCAAGTAACCCTTCTGGTTCAACCGACGGTCTCGAGTCATGTCTCTCTGAGTTCGTTAATCCCTCCAGTAAGTAGAGAGGTTGTGCAGCCTAGGGGGTAGAATCTGAATGTTTCTATGGTGTTAGGCATAACCAACGTGAGTGGCTCACAAGCTCACATGGCTGGGATGAACCAACCTTCCCCTGATGCTATTCAAAACCCTACTGGTCCTGCTGGGTCAAGTAATGTACAGTACAAACAGGTCCAAAATCTCATTGGTCCATCTGGGTCAAGAAATTTCTAGTATCAGTAGCCTTATGAGGCTCAGGTTTAGTACCAAACTCCTTATGTTCCATATGGTTTCCAAGGAATGGTCAATCTGCCTTACACCCTTCACCCTGGATAATATGTTCAGCTTGGTCCATCCACCATTCCCAGTGGCTATGGCTAGATACAATTCAAAAATTTTCAAGGTATCAATTCAGGAACTGTTCAAGTACCCTTTCAGCAGCAAGGATAGCCTCTGCAGCAACAAAGGAAACCTTTGTTACAACCGGGGCCATCCATGTAGTAGCAGGGACAAGTGATGCTGCAACAAGGAGAACTGCAATAGTTGCAGGGTCAACCCTTGCAACAATTGTAGCAAACCATGCAGTTGTAGATTTAGTATGTTCAACAAACCTCCCAGCCTATGTCTTCACAAGGCCAACGTCTGCAGCCGCAGGGACAACCTTTGATGCAGCAAGGTTAATCCTTATAGCAGCAAAGCCAACTCGGGCAGCAAAAACCCTTATACTCATATCAACAGGGTCAACCCTTGCAAGGACAAGGTCAGGGTCAATTCTTGTAGCAGCAGGCCCAAAATCCTAATGTCCGAGGGAAACAGGTTCAAAATCCTTTTGTCCAAGGGCAGCAGGTCTTAAATCCTTATGTCCAGGGGCAACATGTTCAAAACCCGTATGTCCAAGGACAAAAGGTGCAACATCCATATGTCCAAGGTCAATAGGCTCAACAGCCTTTTAACCAGTATGTTTCTTTTCAACAACCTATGGCTAGAGAGTTTCAAGGTTTTCAAGGTCAAAATCCTCCCTACGAGCAAGGAAACCGATATTGGGGACAAATTCAAATACCGTATGGACAAAACCCTCCACTATGGGGACAAAATCCTTACTAGCAGGGATGGGATCCTCCAGTTGGACCCTCTTATCGACCTCCAATGACTTTTAATACTCAATTGTCATTCTTGGCTACTATAGAGTTTCCATATGTGTCTCGACTTACGAAAGATCAAATTCTTCATTTTCCATGCTGGCCTCCGGTCCCTTCCAATATTTTGATTGATTTTTTGAAGTTTGAAGGAAAAGGAAAAGTAGACCCTCAAGCCCACGGGATGACATATCACCTCTCGTGCTCCTCGAATTCCTACGTTGATGATCCATTCTTCTTTGGTTTTTCCAATGAACACTTACAGGAGCTAGGGCAAGTGGTATATCGAGCTCCCTCAGAATACCTATCATGACTTTAACACTCATGTCATGGCCTTTCTCACACATTTCCAATTGTCGGTCTATGAAACTGACACCCATCTGCTAATGCTGCTCAAGCAAAGACACTATAGCCCATATCTCTGATCATATCCATGAATGGAGGTGTAGGCATCACCTCATTAAGTTTGATATTGCTGATTAGTTGTTGATAGAATGGTTCACCAAATCCTTCGTCAACAAAATTGCTGAGGACATAGCTATGGGAGGATGTGTCAATGAGGAACAAGCCATCGCACGTGCCCAGTATCTAGACCTTGTCTATTCACAGTCTGGAACGCTATATGATGTGTTACCCAATGCGCCTAGACCATCATCTGATTTGATGACATATAACTCTCCCACTGGCCCTCCTGTTGATGGAGTAATTGGTTCAGTGACTTAGAACCCTGCAAAATATTCTTCCAAACAGAAGTCGATCTCCAACACTACTTCCAATGAGTCTTCTCGTAATCCATCTAGCCCTGGTAAAACATCATAGGTACACGCTATTTAGTCTACTACAGAGGACAAATCCTCGAAAGGTAAGAAAAAAAGAAAAGGCAAGGGTAAAGCCGATGCCCCAAAATAGGGTCGTCCTAAGTCCGCTACTAGTGATGCTTCTCAATGGAAGCCTAAGTATCAATGCCTCATTTGTGAGGAGGATCATTATACTAAGGATTATCCTAGAGGATACAAAGTTATTCATTTACTCCAAGGAACCCCAATTGTCCTAACAGAGTTGTTTCCATCCCAGCAGACCCAAATGGTAGACCAACCTCAGTCCTTTGTTTCCTCAGGTTCACAAGTGTTCATGATGACTACACCCATTAATGTGGCTATTATATCAAAATATTATCAAACTCATGCCCTGATAGTAGGGAAAGAAAAAGAAGGTACCCCTGATTCTTCTACCCCATCAAGTTTTGGTCCTCTTCATTTAGAGCGACCAAACCCTCATTCCATCATTCGACCACCTTCTCGAGGTGTGCTACAAAAGTCCTTGTACAATCCCAATGCTCGAGCTACTCAGCACTATAATATTGTTGAGGATTTGGCTCAGGCACCATCATCTATGTCTACTCTCAAGGTACTACAAATCTGCTCGTCTCATGGGAAATCATTACTATAGGCTATTGGAGGTATTGATCCTACTGATTCAAATATTATATGCTTTGATTTAGAAAACCATGTTCTGCGTCTTCCTCATCAGATTTCCTTTCTCATTTAGGTAATCATGAATGAGAAAAACATTCATAGGACCGTCATCGATGAAGGTGCCTCTACCGGCATCATGTCAACCACTTGTTGGAATGAAATTGGTTCTCCTAATCTGAACCAGTCCCCTAACACCTTGGAAGCTTTCGACGGGCGTGATTCGCGACCATTCAGTGTCCTACCCAACCTTGCCACTACTTTGAAGGGCAAGACAGTACATGCTGAAGTAGAGATCGTTGACGCTAATCTCAATTATAATCTTCTACTCGGATAGATTTGGACCCATGTCATGCATGTTGTAGCCTCCTCCCTATTCCACGTGATTCATTTTCGCCATCAAGGGAAGATAGTCACAATTGACCAATTGTACTTTGCCTCTTCCTCCTCTGATGGAAATGTTCTGCATGTCAAGCACATGGGTGCTCCTTATGAGAGCGTGGGGGAAGGGCTTCCGCCTCCTCATGTTGCCTATATCAACATGATCTCGGTCAAATATGATCCTTGGGTCATACCTTCACCAGATCTTGTTGATACACGGGGCAAGGTTATGCCACTAAGTTTGGTCGAAATCAATTAGGTGGAAATTGTTTCAGCCTCAAGTTCTATATCCTCTGATATTTCTGTGTCGAGGATATCTCTCGATTCATATTCTCAATCCCCATGGCTTGGTGCTTTGGAATCTCCTGATCCCTTAGCCGAGAATTTTCTTTCTAATGAGAGTATCATGGAAGTAATGTCTCTGGAGGAAACACCTTAAACGACACTCATCATCGTTCCCCATTCCTGCCTAGCCTGACAGTCATGTCTACTTGTCTCAAGGAGTTCTCTTCTCAGTTCCCCTCCCTACCACTTCAGATGTTGATCATGGCTCATGAAGTTTGGTTAGAAGGAAACATGGTTAACATTACCCAAATGATGCCAATTGATATTCCTGTCAAGCCTGGTATCATTGAAAATGTACATATCGAGGTAACTTGTTCTCTAGATGAGATCAAGCTCTATACTCATCTGTTCCAAGAGTTCCACGATGTGTTTGCATGGTCATACGAAGAAATTCCCGACATTTACCCAAGTATAGTCGTGCATGAAATACCGACTTACCCTCATGTGAAGCCCGTTGGCCAACATCTTCGCCCAGTGCACCCTAGAAAAGTGGTCGCCATCAAGGGTGAAGTTGAAAAAATTCTCAAAGCTGGATTTATTTATCCGATCCCTCTAACAAAGTGGGTGTCAAATATTTTACTGGTGATAAAGAAACAAGGTACTATTCGTGTTTTCATTGATTACCATGATCTCAATCGTGCCTGTCCGAAAGACAACTATCCCACTCCATTCATCGATTAGATCATTAATGAAGGTGATGGGAGTGAAATATTTTCCTTTATAGATAGTGTTTCCGATTACAACCAAATTAACATTGCACTGGCATACCAAGAAAAGACAGCGTTTATCTACCCTTGGGGTACTTTCGCGTACAAAAATCTTCCTTTTGGCCTTAAGAATGCTGGGGCTACATTTTAGAGAGCAATGTCTTATGTGTTCCATGACATTCGAAACACCGTTCAGCCTCACGTGGATGACCTTCCCACTCATTCTCGTAAGTGCCATGATCACCCTGATCATCTCCGTCAAATTTTCCTTCACTGTAGACACTATAACATTCGATTAAATCCACATAAATGTATCTTATACGTCGAATCTGGACAACTCCTCGACTTTATTGTCTCTAAGGAATGCATTCGCCTTGATCATCTTAAATTCAAGGCCCTAGTTAATTTATCCCCTCCATCTTCATTGCTCAAGCAAGGAACCCCATTTGTCTGGGATGAGGTCGCTCAAAAGTCTTTCGATGACCTAAAGACTATCCTCATTAATGCTCCTTTGTTGCATCCCCCGAACTATCATCGTGATTACTTCCTTTATCTAGCTGCATCCTCTATTACTATCATCATGGTACTAGTACAGGATGATAATGAAGGAATGAAAATGTTATTTATTACCTCAGCCGCAACATCCTCAACACTGAGACGCATTATGCTCAAGTTGATAAGTTGGCTTTGGTTGTCGTATAGGATGTTCAATGCTTTTGGCACTACATTCTCTTACGCACTACCACTGTGATTTCGGAATGCAACCCCATGACCTACATCCTGACTCGTCAATTTCTGGGGGGGAAATATTTGAAGTAGATTTTTATCCTCCAAGAATTTGATTTGGTGTTCACTACTACCAAATCTAAGAAATAATTGGTTTTCATTGAGTTAATTTTCTCCCTTCCTTCTACGTCTCTTCCTACTGGTGCTAATGAGAAGCTCCTAGACAAGACTCTTTTCCTTATTAGCACCCTTGACTCGTGGTACGATGATATCATAGTCTATCTCTAGATTTCTGAATTTCGGTCTATGTGGAACTAGGATGATCGTTGACGCGTTCGGCATCAATCCCAACCCTATCATATTATTAGAGATACGTTATACCGTGTCGGTGTCGATTCAGTTCTTGGATGATGTCTTACTCTCGAGGAGGTTGAGAGAGTTTTGAATGACTTCCATTCTGGGGCATGTGGTATGTCTGGATATGCTACTACTCAAAAAATCCTTCGCGTTGGTTATTTCTAGCCCTCCATCTTCAACGATTGCATCCTTGCTATTCGCAATTATCATGAATGCCAAATTTACCAACAAAAGATGTACACCCCACCCGCTCACCTACACCCTGTTATTACAGTTGGTCCTTTCTCCAAATGGGGCATCAACTATATGACCTATAACCCTCGTTTTTATGGGGGGCATGGGTATATTATCGTTGTTGTGGACTATTTCACCAAATGGGCCGAAGCGATGCCTACATACTCTACGGACGGTAAAATGGCAACTCAATTCCTATTGAATCATGTTATTTCTAGGTTTCGAGTGCCTCAAGCCATTGTCACCGACCATGGCTCCCATTTTTGAGATTACATGATGGCTAAGCTGACCTCTACATTGGGCTTGTGCCACGATGGCTCAACCTCGTACTAACCTCAGGCCAATGGCCAAGTTGAAGTTGTGAACAAAGTGCTCGTCGTGATGCTTCAGTCACTAGTACAAAATGGCTAATTAGTTACTAATAAAACAATTAAAATTTGCATATAAATGACCATTTTTTAGTCGGTGACCAATAGTAGCTAATTTATGGTATCTTAGAACGCGACCAATTTTTAATCATTTTTAGCTTAGTCATTAATTGGTTTCCTCAATTTTACCATCTAGTAGTGTATTTAGTCATAAATTTGGTCATTCATTTTTTATTGGTTTAGTCATTAATTGTCACAATTAATGACCAAAAATATAACTTAATATATTACTATATGAATCCTGACCAAGGATGCAACTAGATTCACACTATTCTAGCTAGTCTATGGTCTAGAAGCAACTTTACCGATTGAGTGCGATACTCCAACCCTCAAGCTGGATATCGAACTTCTCCCTGAGACCTCACACCAAGAAGAGTGTCTCTTGTACCTAGAACGACTTGATAATACTCGTCGTCTTGCTACTCTGGGGATTGAAGCATAGAAAAGGCGAGTCAAATCTCACATTGATCAATCTGTCTCTCCTCCGGCCTTCTTTGAGCGCGATTTGGTTCTTCTGTATGATCACGCTAATGATAAGCTGGGGGCAGGAAAGTTTGAACCCATGTGGCAATGGCCCTACATTGTTAAATGTGTATTACATAAAGGATCATATGAGCTCATTGACTATGAGGGCAATCCCTTAGATAAGCCCCGCAATGAGATTTATCTCAAAAAGTACTATGCTTAGGTCATATTGCATGGTTACTTTTTTACAGTAGTGTGTCATTCATTTTTTTACAGTGTGGTTTGGTGTGGTATTTTTCAAGCAGATTTTCTGCTTATTATGTCTCTTCCTGCTTTTCAAATGTCAGTGTCCTATCACGTCGGTTTAGCTGATGGTGCTTGTCGTAGTACTTGGAATATATCATCTGAGGCATGGGCCATCTATGAGCCCCATGGTGAGTTGATTGATCTTCAAGGTATCTGTCTAGGTCGAACAGCTAATAACATCACTGAGTATAACGCGGTTATCAAATTATTGTCAGAATTTATTACTCTTGGCATATGGGAATTGGTCGTCAACCTTGATTCCTAGCTTGTTGTTCTTCAACTCAATGGGAAATATTCCAATACAAACCCTCATATCTTGAGAATGTATCTAGGTATTCATCTACTAGAGAGAAATTTTGAGTACATTACTTATCATCATATTCCTAGGCACATGAATACATTAATAGATGCATTAGCTAATTATGTGTTGGATAGACATTTGCGAAACATGTTAAACTCAAAAGCAAAAACATTTGTACCATAGTAAGAAAAGAAGTACAACATATGTGTGTGTGTGTGTGTGTGTGTGTGTGTGTTCCAGTAATGTTTCTCATTCATCAAAACCTAAAAAATAATATGTGTGTTTGATATACATTCGTGGATTTCAATGCTCAAAAATATGGAAAGCTAGACCTATGCACTAAATAGCATGATGCTCATGATAAAATGTAACTGCTCGGGCTACGTGAGTTAGCAGTCGGCAAATCCAATCTGACACTCCATCGTATGCCTCTGTTATTGGAGAGGGACATCACCCATCCGAGCATACTTTGAGATCCCATGGATCAAACCCTCGAGATTTCTTGCAATCTCCTCCTCGTTGTTGCTCCCCTCCTAATAAGAAGCAACATCAAACTGCCGAGTGACACACCTGGAAATTGGAAACATCTTAGCAAGGCATTCTGGTCCAACATCCACATTCATAAAATCAAAGTGTCATGAACACATATATTTCAAGAATAATAAAAAACATCAAAAAATAAAATGTTTTTTGTTTTTACCTCCATCATCAAAATCATCCCCTTATGGGAGAGGCATATCTGGGTCTCCACAGATGTCGATATCGCTATAAAGCCAATCCTCTAGTACGATGATTGGTAGTCATAGCCACAAGAAAAAGGCAGGCATGTACGACATATGTTGGACCCCCATGACCCTGGGCATCAACTCACTCCAACAGACCATCTGTGGGTCTCGAGGCATTAGTAGATCCACCTCAGTTAGCTGGTATTGGAACAACGACACCCATTCCAAGAATAAGGTTACTAGCACAAAACCGAAGAAAATCTGCCTTAGGTGTCCCACCTTAGCTTTTGATAGTTGTCAATTCATGTTGATTTTCATTTCTTCTGCTCAGTTAAAGATGGTGGGCACCATGTAGTAAATAGCATGAAACTTTGACTTGTTAGTCTCATGTGGCGCTCGAGACTAACAAGGTCCCCGTGAAACCCAAAAAATTGATAAAAATAGGAAAAATTAGTATGAAAATGGAGCTTAAGGTCTCGGCTCTTACCTGCAACTAACGATTCAGTGATTGACCTCTTGGATCTCCTGCAATCTACTCCAAAATAATTAGGGCACAAGTGGGTAAAAACTTCTTCACACAAAGGTAAAATTGTAAATGGTAAAAAATAATCACTTTTGCCACATTTGATTCATTTTTCCATGAAATATTAGGGTTTTTGAGTATTTTTGACCTATTTTTCCTCAAAACACGATAATGCCTTGTCGACTTCAGCTCATTATCTAGGAAGCTAGCCCAGAGATTCCCTTCCAGTACCTTAGAGCTTGCATGCCCTAATGGAAAGATTTTCCCACTCGATGATAAGTTCACATCATTGGCTTTCGATCGGGTGATTTCACGAGTGTTCGACATCCATTCCTTTATTTACATTCTATAAAATGTGTTCCAGTACCTTGAGATTCATTGTCATTATTGGTGGTTTCTATCGTGCTTGTTATTGTTCACATCATTGACCAGTAATCAGGTGAATTCTTAGCATGTTCGACTTCAACACATTCATCCACATGTTAGGATTTGTACTTTGATTGGGTAATTTGGAGCGCAAGACCCTAGGCTAATATTACACAAGTCCAGGTTGCAAGGCGATGTGAAATGTTCATGTTGATATACATGTCTCTTTCAGATGGATGGCTGCAACCATACTATGAGTTGTTATATGTGATCCTTCTCATTATTGGGTGGCTACGACCATACCTTGGTTTCATTATAATGATTTCTACTAGATGGCTACGCCCATGCCTTGGATCCATTTACATGATCATTCTCTGGATGGTTGTGTCCATACCATAGTTCATGTATTATTACTCATATCTTTTAGTGATACATATGTATCTATACTTGCTTGCAAGTTTTCTGACGATGGACTCTAGTTCCTCACACTTATTCATAAAGAATTTGACCCCTCACTCTAGTTCGACCTTCATGCTTTAGGGGGCATCTATTACACATCATTTTGTCACTATCCTTGTACTCCTTGTCTACGATCTTGGGGGACCTCTACGTTTTACCTAACATGCTTTCCTATCATGAAGAAACTCCCATTGTGTCCCTCTTCATGAGCAAAACAATTTGCTTTTGCATCATTTCCCAAAAATATTATGTTTATCCTAGTTTACAAGACTGACACTAATGACTCGTGTCCTCCATGCGCTGATATGTAGGGATTGAAACTATCCCTAGCACTGATCGGATCAATTGAACCCCTTCTCAATCGCATCTATCCTCTTTCAGAAAGTTTTTTAAATATGGAGCCGAAGCTTCTAGCTCTAGAAGCTTCGTAACAAAAGTATGGTAAATGGTTAGGCCAGATGGAGTTTAGGAGGTCAGTTTGGGCTACTTTCCCCTATTAGTATGCAACTAATCAAAGATATAAGGCCTTCTCCCATGAGAACATGAACCATCTCCCATCCATCCAAGCTATATAAACCCCTCTTCTTCCCAAGCGCAAGCTAGTCCTAATTAAGTTCTGGTTGGAGTTTTGATTTTGGATAATCAACAAGTTACCCATAGTTTGTAGCTCTATAGTTTATGTTTAAGGGAGAATTGTGAGTTTGGTTTGGTGTGAATACTAAAGGGAAGAGCCTTGAGACTATTATTGTTGGAGTTATCAATGTGATGCTAGAAGAAGTGTGTGGGAACCCAAATATGTCGGAGAAGAACAAAAATGTCAAGACATCAATTATAATCTCCTCTTGAACTAATATAAATGAAACTATCAATTGATTTCCTACGTATTTATGGCTCATCTTACATATTTATGGCTTAATGTTTCTTGACTTATTAAGTAGGCTGAATGCAATTTGTATGTTATCACATTGGTTGTTTGTTGTTATTTAGTTGTTTCAGGTGTTCGAAGGAAGGAAATGAAAGATAGTTGGAGCAAGGAAGCAAGATCGTCACTAAGAGGAATAGTGTAATAAGAGGTAGGCCCTCTTATTTGATTCTATCTTAAGGATATCTTCCATAGATTGTTTGTTTGTGGGTAGACCCGCTCTCTCGAGCTAGAGGAATTGTTTGTGTCTGCACTTAGAATTTACCTACACCACAATGCTCTGTATGGATTCAACATAGATTGGCTAATAAATTTCCATTTCCTTTCTATCTCTTTAATCTACATTAACATAATGGACCCATGTTACGGGTACATTTAGCTCCAAAACGACCAACAAAACTAATTTTAGCACCTTTCTCCTTCACTGAAGGAATGGAAAAATGGATACGATGGTTTCCTAGTTGAGTTGAGTTGAGGTTAAATGAGTAGAACACCTTTCTTCTCTAATTGAGATAAGGAAAAATAAGTAAAATTCATTCCTCCTTGACTATCCTTGACAAATGTAAGGTAAATTGCAAAAATTAAATTTCACTCTCCAGAATTGAAACACCTTTATCATTGACTTAAGGTTATGTAACATGGGAATTTATAATGCTTTTGTAAATCATCACTTGTATGGTTAGACACTAAGTGTTATGCATAAAGCACCTTCAAACTTGTAGTGAATAAGTTTCATCATTGATGCATCATGTATAATAAAATATTTTTTTAATTCATAAATCTATGGAGAAGAGAGGTGAAATGACAAAAATATCTTACAAATAAGTGAAAAATAACAATAAAGAATTATGCCCTTGGAATTTAGTATTTTGTATATGGAAAACATGTACACTCAAATCACCATAGCTATAATGATGATGCCTACTCGAGGGAGGAATATAAATACTATTTGTGACAAGATGTCTCTCTCATAAATAGGGTGACCCATTAATTTAATTAAAAAATGACTTCTCATATGTGCTCTCTTAGTATTGTATTCACAATCAAGTTGCAGAACCCTTTTCAAGTGTGACTTGGAAAGGAGTAGCATTCAATTGATGGAATGTAAAAATCTAGTCAATTATCTTTGTTAGCTATCGTGCATACTTTGGTTCTATGTTGAGTAAGTTATAAGTCTTCACATTGAGTTTTTGTTATCAATCCATATTCTAAAAATCATTGCCCTGGTGGTTTCTAATCTTTTGGCTATGGATGTAAAAAATCATAATGCATCCTATTTTATGATTGTTGTTGATGTTGTTGATTTTACAAGTGATAGAGATAGTGTTGAATTGAATTGTATGTACTTTTTACGCCATCTAAAATTATTCACCATAGAAATAAATGAGGGTGGATACTGTAGGGGAGAATAGTCAACCTATTATTATTGTTGTGATTTTTTCCATTTACTATAATTTTATGTGGAAAATGGTTAAATTTAATAGTATAAATACGAGTCATTCAAGGTCATCCCTCTCATAATTCTGGTAACCCGCATCAATTTCAGGGAACATGACCTCTCATATGTTGTCTTTATTTGTTGATTCATGGCCCCATTGTAGACCACTTTTCAATTGTGAATTGAAATAGAGTTGTTATATTTCACTTCTTACTTGCTAGTTATTATCCTTCACCAGAACATGTACCCAACTGATCTAGTTCAGTTCACAATGATTCTGCAACGAACCCTTTTTCAATTGTGACTTGAAATAGGGCTATTATAGTTTACCTATTTTTTGGGAGTTATTATCCTTCAATGGAGCATATACCTAGTAGATCTAGTTCAATTCATCCATGGTATTGCAATAAACATTGTTCACACTATTTTAAGGTGGTGCAAATCCCAAGTTAGGAATGGCACATTGCATGAGGAGGTTTTCAATCTTTAGATGGCCATTAAACCTAGCCATCTTGGGCTGATGAATCCATGTACTCATTCTATTGTAGTAAGTATTATGTTTAAGGCATGCTTAACCATGCATGATGGGACACTCTATTAGACACATTATGGTTAGGTTTTAACAGTGTTAAATGGGGCACATCACTTGCATGGGTAGTTTCAATGTAAACTTCTCTTCACTTCTTCTATAAAAGAGAGAAGGTGCTTCCCTAGTTTGGTTAGAACATATAACTTTTGAGCTAATTGCATTGTAATTTCTTATTACATTTGATCGACAGTGATGTGATTGGTTATGCAATTTGAGCTTGCTGAAGCAGAAATTGAGGAAATAAAATACTTCATTAATATTTTTAAATAAGTTGAGATAAGACGGGATGCAGTATTATGGGTTAGATTCCTAAGCTATTGTTCCAACAAATAAAAAGGCTAATGCTTTCATTTATTTAACCAAATTTTGCAAGAGAGGTTTTTCGACCTAGAGTTTCTTGTAAAATTATTGAAATTGTTATTGACTCTTTGTACAGATGTTTTGTGACTTAACATAGTTTTGACTACCATCTGGAACAAAACTATTGAATGGTGAAATATGATCTTATTGTGCAGGTCATGCTATAGGGGTGTAACATTGAGATAAATCCATTAATTTTTTTATTAAATTAGAAATAAGAATTGTATTATTGTATATTTTAAAAATATGATGTCATTATGTGCAGGCTTTGTTTTTAAATCAATGTGTATAATGCACTTTCAAGGATTGGAATAACTCCTTACATAATTACCTAAAAGGTGCTAACTCCATGGAAGAGCATCTTCCTTATAAGTAGGAGGTTGGTCGTTCGATTCCACGGTTCCCTAACATGAATTAATCAATGATATTATATTTTATTTTAATTAAATACTTTTTATATTGATTTATTTCAATCGTGAGATATTTTTCTAGATTCGTTGTATTATATTGCCTATAAAGAGAGAAAAGTGATATTGTATTGCCTTTAAATATACTTTTTTTATTATCGCTAGAGAGATGATGGCTAGGATTAAAGACATATTGTCTCTATAAAAGCAATATGTATTTAATCCCAATTGTTATCTCTCTATAGAAAAAAATAAAATTGTCTCCTAAGGCACTCGTTTAAAGTCAATATTTAAGACAATATATACATTTTTTGTCTCAACTTAAGAAAATTTACTAAAAAATTATATCAAATATTGTCTTAAAACCCCCCTTTATGTTTTAGCAGTAGCTGAGAAACCACATAAAGTAGCTCAAATGAACTCTAGGATTTATTTGACGATAAGAAAACTAAGGAGCTTGATGAAAAGTAGGAGAATGGTCTTCATGCTTACAAGTTGTAATTTTGGTTGGGACCTCCATGATGGCTTCATGGTTTGACTTGGTGGTTGCCAACTTAAATAAATATTGTGATGAATCTAAGCCTATTGTGGGGTGGAATGTGGCTTACCCTTCATCAATTATGGGAGTCCTTTTATCTCTCATCAGATAAGTACCCTTGCTAACATAAATTTGTAATGTAAACCATAATGCATAAAATGGAATCTATGTTGACAGGTTGTGTATCTATGGATTTCCTAATACATAGGTATTATATATTTTGTACTACTTTTTATGTTATGGTAGGATAAATATGCCTTTAATAGGTACCATAACTATGTAATGTTCATATTATTGCTTGTGTAACTTTATATGCACTTATAATGTGTGTAAGTAGGATGGGGTAGATTGACCTATAGTCCTTGTTAGTGTCTATATCCCATATGTTATAGACCCCAACGAAATAAAAAGGCTAAGAAGACTAGGGAAGCTCACCCCTCAATGCCTTGGATAGCCATGATAACTAGTTTATTGTTGAGAGATATCAATGAGTTTAATAAATAAAATTGGTCTAACATAGCTAGGTCATAGAATCCCTAGGTTTGATGTAGATATTAAAAGGTATTTTTGAACATGTTTTATACTTGGAGTCAAGGAAATTAGCCTTAAGGGCAAGGTAATGACATGGGTGAGAGTTGCATTCATAAAACATCCAATGAAAAATGTTGCAGAGTTCATTGAACAATTCTTGAATGGCTATATAGTATGTTGATGGATCTAAAGAGCTCAAATTTCCTTGAAATAAAGATGTTGATCGTGCTAAGTCAATTGAAGGATTTGGCAACCATGATGTATGTTTGTTTGCAATAAAAATCATTAAAAATGCCTCCCTAGTTAGGAGAATAGGTCTAAAGGCCTCAGAAGAGACAAATCATGTGTAATGTCCTATGTGACTTCCTGTGGGAAGTTAAATGGTTACTAGTAGTGAGGGTGGAGTGCTTGGGTGCCTTCATGGTTAGGAAGGATCTCTATACATGAGAAATCTTCCTTCGCTTCCTTGTCAAAGTCATTATTAACCCTCAAGACCCCTCTACCAACTTTCCTTCCTTGGAGAAATTGGAGGATTGACAACTTTTTGGGATGGAAAGAAATTTTGGGATGGAGTTCTTTAGAGAAACAATGTACAAAAATTTCTTGATAGGAAGGTGTCATCCTAATCTCTTGATCATATGGCTAACATACGGGCCATGACCAAGAGATATCTAGAAAGGGATATGGAGTTGTTGTATTTTAAGAATTAGACTTTAATTTTCAATGATTAGAGAATTCTTTAGAGTCTTGTAGAAACCTTGACTGTAGATAAAATTTTCACTTCTACTGCTTAATAAGAAGCTAGGGAATTGTTGAGTGATGGATTCTAAGATTGGGAGGACAATTCCCAGAATTCTCTAGGAAGCAGAAGCTCAACTCCTTGATTCTAACAAAATTCACATTATCCATTAGTTAATTGTGATGTATGGTCCAATATTTTTAAGTGATGGATATTGGGTTTAGATCCTCAAGCCCTCCTATCAGGGCTTTCTTCCAATTATACGAAACTTCATAAGGGCCCTAAGGTTATATATGATAATGTGGCTTTGATGTGCCACTCACACAGATATAACATGGGACTAACATGATGATGATGTGGCACTAATGTGGTGGTCATATGGCATCAATGTGGAGCTTTCGTGGCACTGATGTGGCATAGACTTGGAGATGACATGTTGTTGACGTGGACACATTATGTGACAAGGTGATATAGATTAGAATGTGCAATGGTGCTAACATGGCAATTAGATGGAAGTATCAAGTGATATGGATAGTCGATGTCTGGAGGTCAACTATTGAGTGTTGGTCTATCATGAGGTTTGGACCCATATTTTGTGCTTAAGCCAAAATGCTAATAACACTTGAAACACTTGTAGGATGGCAGAGATAAAGTTCCATTAGCTAATAATGGTTATGCGACTATCATCATAGAGTGTGTTGGTTGTTAGCTAATTCAAGGAAAATAGTAGAAAGGTATGTCTAGGTGGCTAGGGGCCTCAAGAAGTAAATATATAGATGAAAATAGACTTGAGTCAAGAAGTATTAGACGATTTACTCTAAAGGTAGAGGAATCACAAACCATTAATCAATATCAGTTGTGCATAAATAATGACACAAACATAGATATAGTTAGGACTCACACATGACATCCAAAGGAAGATTAAGACATAAAAGTTGAATTCATTAATGAACATCTTCAACTTAATTAGAACCATTCTTTGATAGACTCTTTACTTGTTCAATTGAATATAACTCATTTTGGTGATCCTCCTTTCCTTTTTTGTGTAGTTCTCACATGATGTCAAGAATTAGTTTCTCATCCAGTATAAAAGGACTTCTTCCCACTTTTGAAATGTAGAATAAGGAGAAATTATGTCCACCTTCATTCGATTGGTTATTGATATGTATGTTCCCACATTTGTGCCCCATACATTAGGTGTTTCTATTGGGGGAGTACCTGTTAAGTTAGTGGCATGTCCCAATTAACAGACTCAAAGTTCCAAATTTTATAGTTCCATTTTGTTCAATCAAATGGAAATTCCTCGAGTAAAAAATTTACAATATTAGCATAGAATGTTGTGACGTAATTCTTCATATAGTGACCTTTATAATGGTGTAAAAATCACCCCAACAAGATCTCATATATGAAAATTATGCTTGCCAAAAGTGGAGGTACCTTGTTGGCCATGATGGTACTAAGTTGATGGCACAGGTGGACCTACACACATCTAGAACATGAGAAATGTTAGGAGAAAATTTTCATAGATAGACTTGTTTTCCATTATTTTTCGAATCAAGTATTCGCTGCTTTCCTTTTTCTTTTTTAAGATGATTCACATAAATTTTTTAGGTTAAAATTATTTTATGCCAAAATTCTTCAAAATTTTGTAGAGTATATAAAATTTTTATATTTTTAGATGAATATGGCGAAACAATTTGAGTAGCTAGTAGGATTTTCCAACATTTCTACACTTTAGGATAAATTTTCATGCTTAAAATTTTCCCTAATGTAGACATTGAAGAGGATTTTAGATTGTCTAAAACCTAGTGCTAATTGAGGATGGAGGAATGCAAAAGCCTTAAATGTAGATGGTTATTAGCCCATACCAAATATTAGGTGAGTTGAAATAGAGGAGATTCAATTCCTTTAACTTTGTATTTGTTTCATGGTTGTGGAGCGAGATGTTAGGAAGCAATAGATGATGAATAAGATTTTTTGGTAGCCACTTAGGCCATCATGTCAAAGGAAAGTTTGTAGTGTCTTTTTTTTTGTGTTTTCATTTCCATTACTAAAGAAAACAAAGAACAACAATGAACTTACCTTCTAGCTAGATTTCCTCCTATTTTAAGTTCCCTAAAGTGCATATTGTATTCATTTGTGTGAATGATTTGTTGATTTACATGTTCTTTGATTTTCATATTTTAATAATTATCAAAACATTCAATAATAAAATAGTTCTAACAAATATATATCATACATAACCCTTAATCTCTATGACCTATAGTAAATATAAATTGAAACCTAATATTTTGATTTATTTTGTATTACCTTTAATGCACATGTTATTTTTATTAATAATGTTTAAAAGATAAGTTTCATGTATTGTTTTAAAAAGATATTCTCTATTGACACTGAAATGATAAATTTTAATATTTTTTAGAGACAAAGTTCGGTTGCTATGTATTAATCTGAAAAGTAAAAAGAGGTAGTTTGCCATACATATGATGCTTCCTGAGCATTTTGAATCCAAGGAATTACAAAAAGGTTCCTTTCCTTGATTCTTACTTTTGTTTTTTTGCCTCTAAGACTACTTATACTACTGTAGATTCGAACATACCGCAAGCCCCAAAATTTGCATCTGCACATCATAACTAATCTATGTCTATATGGCTGATCTTTCTTGCTGTAGATCCTTCTGGATCAAGATCTGGTTCGATTGGCTTTGCACTGGAAGAGGATGTTGCATCTTTGAACTTATTTTCCATCATAAACTTGAGGATGGAAATCTTTTCTTTAGCATGGCTGCATATGTTTCTTAAGTTGCTAAACTGTTCATGCAGGGAGTGAACTCTGTGTAAGAAGAGGTTCATCTCAGTTCTGTATTTCTCATGGATTATTTTGCACTTTTCTTCAAGCCTTGCTTCCAGGTTGCGGACTTGTTCGTCCAGAGCTTTCTGCTATGCTCGCACCTCATCAAACTCAGCTTGTAAATCCCTGCAGTGGAAACACTGTTCTTGACGCGCCATTGGGGCTGTATGATGCCTGAAAGCTCTGTTCTCTCTCTTATCTCGCAGACTCTGGATCTTGCTGCTGCTCTGAGCAACCGGTCGTGCTAAGACTGTGTCTCTAAAGAAAATACTTGGGCTGCCTCGGAGGACTTGAGTGGGTGCGCCTTCTGTTCTGCTCTTAGGACTGTGAGCTCGCAATTTCTTGCTGCTGCTAAAAGCCACCAGTCGTGCTAAGCCTACGTCTCTAAAGAAACTACTTGAGCTGCCTCGAAAGGCTTGAGAGGAAACGCCTTCTGCTCTGCTCTCTAGACTATGAGCTCAAATTTTTCTTGTGAGGAAATGAGCCATGATCCCCCAGTTATAAATAAGCAAATGCAGCTGGTGAAGGCGGGAGAGAGGAGGGCCCTTCCCGAAGCTCCACTGCTTCATCCTATGCGAATCTGGGCCTCGGGCAGTGCTCTGATTGGCGGGACGATTTCCTGTTTCATGCTGTCTGATTCCCGTGATCTGAATTGATCCCCTGATTTTTGTTCTGATGCAAGTCCAATCCACCTTACTTGTATTGTCCCCTGTTCTGCTGATATGCCTGCAATCGTAGATTTTGCTGACTGTTGTTACCCATGCGTTGACTGGCTGCGTGACTCTCATGGCAGCGGTTGGAAGGATGAGCTGTTATTACAGCTAAGGTTGCCTTTGGGACGATCGCAGGCCTTGTTGGCACATTGGTCAGCTTTTTTATTCAGCCCACGAAGGATATGGAAATAGTGGACTTCCTGCAACAATTCCTGGAGGATTTGGTTTCTACTGTTGATTTGTTGCAGAAGAATGTTTGGCGTGCTCTGCTTTGGTGCCATGAGCCTAATGATAATTGTTGAGTCGCCAAAGACCATTACTTTCTTAATTCCTATCTTGATCAGCTGGGAGAGTCCTTGATACAAAGCCAGTCCCTCTGCCCTGTTGTTAGATAGCTCTCCCAGCCCCCACTCAAATTGGAGAATTGTCTCACCGTTGGCGTTGCAGATGAGACCCCCAGCGCCTGCTAGTCCTGGATTTGATTTTGAGGCGCCGTCAAAGAACATGTAGAATTTGTTGCAGTTGCTCAACCAGAGAACAAATTCCTTTTCCTTGAACCTCAGCTTCCATGCGCTGCTAGTCTCTTTCAACTGTGGATTTCCTTGTTTTGTTGCCTGGGTGTTGAGTATGTTTCCTTGGGCATAGATGATCAAATTTCGTTCTTCAATGCTGTAATTGGTGACCTCGATCTTACCTTGAGTGTGAGCTATGATTGCCTCCACCGCTAAATTTTTTGCCTTGTGACACATGATTCTTGTATTACATCCTTTATCTTGGAAGACGTTTTTGTTTCTAGCCAGCCAGATGCGCCATACTAGAGTTAGAGGTATAGCGTTACATATCCTTTGCATTAATTTGCTCTGCTTTTATTTCCATGGGCAATGTTTCCTCCAATTGTAGACAGTATCTGCAATGGTTGCCTTTGGTTCCCATGTGACTCCCCTGATTAAGGCCATTTGTTTCCAACAATCATCAGCTATCCGGCAGTCTATAAACAGATGTTGTATTGTTTCTTCTTCTTGACAGCAGTTTGGGCACCTGGACGGTCCCATAATACCCCGTTTCTTTAAGTTTAATGCTGTTAGAATCTTCCCTTTCAGGAGAAGCCAGAAGAAGAATTTGACTTTAGGAGGGGCTTCAGCTCTCCAGACCAGCTTCCATTGACTCCATATGGCCTGTGGAAAGGTGTTGTTGCATAGATATTGATACCCATCTTTGACCGTGTATTGAGTTCCCGTGGGATCCCATCTGAAGCCATCTTGCTTGCCTCTTTGAGTTGGTGCTTTACTGTGCAGGTGGTTCTTTAAGGCCGCGATGCTTGGCTCTAGCTCTCTCGGGTAACTCGGAAATTTCCAATCAGCCCAAGCTTGGGAATGACTTTCCCATTGCGATATTTGAGCTAAGCTCCATATGTCGTTGTCAGTGAGCCAACTTATGGCTGGGGTTACCTTCGCGTTTGATCCAATAGGGGTCTGTCCTAAGATTCTGTCAGTGGAAATATTGATGTTGCTCCCCTCTCCTGGAACCTTTGATATATTTTGAGTCATAAAGGGTATGGCTTTCTTGCAAAGCTTCCAGATTTTTGTGCTTTCTCTATTGGGGATGTTGGTGTCCAAGAGTTGATGCCTTGAGCTTCTCAGGTATTTAGCCTCTAGAACCGTCTTCCACCAAGCTGTAGCCCCTGAAATCAATCTCCAAATTATTTTAGCTCCAAGGGCTAAGTTCAACATTTTTGGAGATCTTATTCCAAGTCCTCCTTTTTCATTAGGTTGAATAACACTCTTCCAGCTAACCAGATTGAATTTTTTTTTCTCCGTTTTCCCTCCTTGCCAGAGAAAGTGCCTAAGCACTCTTTCCATTTTTTGATGAAAAGTCATTGGGGCTTGATGCAAAGAGAATCAATAGATGGGAAGAGAGGTCAGACCAGATTTGAGAAGGACAAGGCGCCCAGCTGGGTTCAGCCACATAGATCCCCATTGCTGGATTTTCCTCTGGATTTTGTCAAGGATTTCATTCCATGTGTCGGCCTTCAGAGGACCCATACTGACCGTCATTCCTAAGTATGTAAAGTGGCTCCAGTTTAAATTGTATGAGACTCCTAGTGTGCTAGCAATGTTGTGAATGGTGAGATTTGAAACATTCCATCCGTATATGCAGCTTTTTACCTGATTGACCTTTCCTCCAGAATAATCCATGAATTGATCTAAAATCTTCTTGAAGCACCTTGCAATAGTGATGGACGCTCCTCCCATCAAGAGGGTGTCATCTGCAAATTGTGAGTGATTAATGTTCTTTGTGCCTTGCTCAATTTTGATGCCAGTGATCATACCAGTTCTTCGATTGAAATCCAAGGCTTTACTTAGAGACTCAGCCATGAGGATAAATAGGTAGGGAGACAAGGGCCAGCCTTGCCTAAGGCCTCTAGATGATTGGAAGGCAGCACAGGGTCTACCGTTGATTAGAGGGGATATCCAAGGGTTCGATATGCAGGCTTTGATCATATTAGTAAAGGAGGGGTCGAATCCCATTTTATGAAGCACTGCAAATAGGAAGGTGTGTCTAACCCTATCGAAGGCGTTGGCAAGATCAAGCTTTAGGACAAAACCTTTCTCCTTTCGGATTATGCTTGAGTGGATGGCCTCTTGCACAAGAAAAATGGAGTCAGTTATGTGCCTGTTAGGAAGAAAGCCCCCTTGGTTTTCAGAGATCAAAGAGGGTAGGTGAGGCTTGAGTCTAGATGACAGGATTTTTGTAATTATTTTGTATACTGAATTACATAATGATATGGGTCGGAATCTAGAGAAAGTGGAAGGCCTGTTCTCTTTTGGGATTAAGGCTAGATATGTTGAGTTGGTGAATCCCCCCAATTTGCCTTTCCTTACAACCCAACGTATCATCTTTAGAAGATCTTTTTTAATCATCTGCCAGTATTCTCTGTAGAAACCAATTGGAAACCCATCAGGCCCAGGGGCTTTATCTGGATGAAGGCTCCAGATTGTTTTTTAGACTTCTTCTTCTTCTACTTCACGCGTGAGCCTGCTATTTGTTTCTTGGGTGACTTCTTTGGGCATGTGCTGGAGAAAAGTTGAGTAATCCTCTTCACTTTTATCTTCAGTCAGGAGATTTTTGAAGTGGTTGGTGCCTGCTTCCTTTATGGCATCCTGGGTAGTGTAACTGTTCCCCTCATTGTCTTTAATTGAACTCACTGTGTTTCTGGCCTTTCTAACGGTAGCCTGCTTATGAAAGTAAGAGGTATTTTTATCTCCCTCACGCAGCCATAACTGTCTTGATTTTAGCCTCCATTTAGCCTCTTCATCCCTTAGTGTTTGGCTCAGCTGGGAGTAGAGCGCTTTTTCACTCTCTTTGTCTTGCTGTGAGAGCCCAACGGCCTCAATCTTATTCTCCAGCTCTTCGAGGTCTTTCTTGATGCGCTTTTTGCTCAATTCGGGCTTCTGGAATTTGGTCTTTGCCCAGTTTTTTAGAGCCTGTCTGGTTCTCTTCATCTTAGTCTCCCAAATAAAAGTTGGGGAGCCTTCCACGTGTTGGGTCCAGGCCTGCCACACCACATTTCTTGCTTCGGGGATTCGATTCCATAGAGAACAATATTTAAAGGGGAGAGGACCGAGCTGGCAATGTCTGAGGAGAGTGAGCGTTATTGGATAATGGTCAGAGGCGGAGTTATTGAGGATATTTGACTGGCCAGTAGCGAAGGAGGATAGATAAGAGATATTTATGAGGAAACGGTCAAGCCTCTCCATAATATTTCCAGCTCCTAGACGCCTGTTGCTCCAAGTATGCAGTCGATTCTTAGGCTTGATATCAACCAATTCTTGCTCTTGCATAATGTGTTCGAGTCGATTTCTGAAGGGGTCAGTACTGAAGGTTCACCCTCTTTTCTCATTGGCGTGAAGGACCAGATTTAGATCCCCTGCAAGAATGACGTTGTTGTCTTGGTCTTCTTCTAAGTTTGCCTCCAGCGTGTTCCAGCATGCTTCTTTCTCTCTGTAATGATTCAGAGAGTAGATATTGTATATTCTTACCATTGCTCCATCGTCCTTGCTTTCTAGATTAACGCTGATCCAGTGCTGGTTTATTTTGGTGGAGTTGCAGCTCCATTTGCTATTATCCCACATTGTTAGGATGCCACCCGAGGCTCCTCTTGCTTCACTGGCGCAACCATTGTATTGCTTTTGCTGGCTGAGGACCCTGTTGACTTCAGATTGATCTTGCTTTGTCTCTTGAATAAGGACGATTTCAGGCTTTTCACTTTGGAGATCCTTGAGGGCTGCTATCTTGGAGGGGTGCCCTAGTCCCCTACTGTTCCATGATAGCATGATAAATTTTAATATTATTAAATATAAAAATCCTTCATTTCAATCTTTTCAGTGCAGCCTAATGTTATTTTACATTTCATTACTGATTATTCTTTTATCCCTATCAACGCATGCATTATATTTTAATAAAAATAGTTGTAATTGTATAATAAATCTTTTATATTCCTAATATAAATATTTATAATTATATAATAAATCTTTTATATTCTAAAATTGATTACCCCATCAGGAAACTCCCATTATTGGCATGGAATATTTTAAGCTTTGTTAGTTTATTTCGTAATAAAGACCTACAATATAAATAGAAAGTAGCATGTTACAACCCTTTTAGCAATGAAGCTAGAAATGATGTGGCAAACACTATCCTAACCCTTCAAATTAACAGCTATAAAAAAGCTAAGATAAGATTATATAACTAGATTTTTTATTATCATATTTACAAGTTCAATTACTTTTAGATTCACTTGAAGAAATGTCCTTCAGCTGGAACACAACCACCTAATTGCACTATGATTTTGATTTTTTTTTTTGTATTTGCCCCATTCAAAGTTTGGATTGAAGTGCTACCTAGTACCACCTCACCCGACCCACTCATTCTTCGAATTTCGGCAACGGAAAAAGCTATTTCTGACCGTTTCAAAAGCAATTCAAAGTTTGGATTGAAGTGCACGAGGATGGAATACCTACCACCCACTCATTCTTCGAATATCGGCAAAGGAAAAATCTATTTTTGACCGTTTCAAAAGCAGACGATATAAACACATTCTCACACACTGAATACACACTCTCCTCTTTTTGTTCCCTACTCTGCACTGCATTGCCTTGAACTGTTTCTTAGCTGCATGGCCATGCACGCTGGGGTGTTTCTGTTTTGCTTCTATGCTTTCAGTTCATTTCTTTGTTCTTTTTCATTTCTGGTTCCCTACTCTGCAATGCATTGCCTTGAATGGTTTATTTATTCATGTATGCTGGTTTTTTTTTGGGTGTTTCTGCTCTGGTTGGATGCTAGATGTTCTTTTCTTTGTTCTTTTTGTTTGCTTGATTTTATTTTTGTTGCAGAATGTGAAGCAAATTTTTACTCTCTGTTTTCATTATTTCGCTCTCTGGTTTTATTTTTGGTGCAGAAACGTGGAGCAGAAGATAGATGTGATTATTTTTAGATTTTAGATTTCTATAAACATAACCACTGGAGTGGACAATTGCGTATACATTTTCGCCTGCCCTGGAACTGACAATCAGGTATGCATAGAGCTTAGGAGTTTCTTCATGGTTTAATAGTTTTTATTTATTAATTGTTTCAGATTTGGATTGTGGAAAATTGGAAGGGTTTTAATTATTGGCATTGTAACAGATAGACAGCACCAATAGTAATAGTAAGTATTAGCATTGTAAAGGTTTTAATTATTGGTCTCATAATCATGACCGTGTTCTTTTTATGTAGTTTTTAGATCTTTTAACCTTGCTCTGTATTCTTTTAACCTTGCTATGTAGTTTTGGGTCTTCCTGGCTTTTTAATTTTGATTTTTCTGTGAACAGAGCAAGAATCCATGAGAGTAAAGCTCTTTCAAGAATACCTGATTCTCACTCAACAGCCTGCAAATAATACGACGCCGAGTAAAGCCCCCAACTGCAGGAAGGCTTATTTCCTAATTTTTTGGAGTCCATCTTGAATGATACTAATTTGGATTCAATTCAATCCTTCTAAAATCAACCTTCCAATTCAATATGCAGGGTCTCTCTTTATTTTTTATTTTTCCTTAAACTTACAATTATTGTTCCTTGTTTATTCGCTTTAGTTCTGCCTCTTCGTTTTATGTTTCTTGAATTAAAATAGTTAAATTAAGGAAACCTCCATTATAACTATATGTCCTCTAAGCTGTTCTGAAAACAGAACCCAGTCCATTCATCTCAGTTTTCTTAGTCCATTTTCCTTAGGTTTCCTCGGCTATCACAGATGCCATAGGTTCTTCTTAATTCATTTCAGCCGTTGTAATCTCCTTGCCATACATGCAATTGCTTAATTTTTCTCAAAATTATTCACGGGATCCATTCCATCGTGTGAAGCAGAGCAGTACAAACCTCCATGCACTTCAATTACAATTACCGTTCTATTTCCTCCTAGATTTAATCTCAAAACAAACCCCAATCTTGTAATTTCAGCAAATATTCCTGAGTTTCTATTTCGTATCTAGTAATTTCAGCGTTTCTATTTTGGTATCTTGTAATTTCAGTGAATATTTCTGAGTTTCTATTTCTATTTCATTAGTTTCTAACCATCAACCATGGACTTCTATTCTGCGAAAATTTCAACAAGATATTCGTAACTATTCCTGACTTTCTATTTTGTAAGTTTCTAACGAACAAGATATTCTTAACTATTTCTGAGTTTCTATTTCGTAAGTAGTTTCTAACAAACAAGTTATTCCTAACTATTCGTGAGTTTCTAACCAACAAGTTATTCCTAACTATTCTTTAGGTGGGTTAATTTATTACTATAATTTTATTCATCCAATCATATCACTACATTTATTCATTGACTTAGTTTATCTGTGCGAAAGTTTGTGGTTTATTTAAATTGGTTTCTTCCTTTTATATTTATATGTCTTCCCGTTTTTTTTTCAACTAAAAATATAGTTGACTTAACCACTAGCTCTCAAAATCAGCCTTGGATGGGCCCTCCAATAAAAAGATAATCCCTCTAAAAATTTAGTTTTAGATTATTGGATTTCTCTAAATAATTTTCAATTATATTTTTACATTTTACAAATATGTTTTTTATTTATATCTTATAACTTATGTTACATCTTGTTTTTACATTAGTACTGTTGTTAAGCTAAATGTATTTTAAATTGTATATTCATACATTTAATTTATTTTAAATAAATTTTGTTACATTTAATTGATTTTAAATAAATTTTGTTATATTTAAATTTTTATTAATAGCATTTAATTTAATTTGTTTTTGAATGATCTCTTTATTAATATTGTTTAGTTTAAGTTAGTTTTTAAAATGATTTTCAAATTTAAATATTTAATATGTTATTAATTTCTTCACTATATCTATTAATGGTACAATGTAGTATGATATATGGTTTTGAATAAAATAACATAATGTACAAAGAAAAATGTTTGAATTTATATAATATAAAGTGATAATGTTGTTATATTTAAATATTTATGATAAAATTAAATTCTAGTGTAAATGTTTTTTAAGATTGTTCTTGAATATATATTTTATTAATATTTTGAGCTACAACATGTATATATATAAACTCTTAGGAATCTAGATTGTGTTAGACTAGGCTAGGTTAAGTTAGAGTGGGCTAGGATAGACTAAATTGGACTAGGCTACACAAGGATAGAATAAGTTTAAGCTAGGGTAGGATAGACAAAAATAGCATAGACTACTCTACAATAGGTTGCGTTATGCTAGAGTAGGCTAGGCTAGGCTAATATAGAGTAGACTAAGGTGAAATAGAGTAACTTAGCGTAGGCTACTAAAGAATAGACCAAGGTAAGCTAGACTATGGTAGGGTAGGGTAGAGTAGGGTAGGATAGGCTACGCAAGGCTAGGTCAAGCTAGGTTAGGTTAGGTTAGGATAGGCTAGGGCATATTAAGTTAGGTTAGGTTAGGTTAGGCTAAGTTGGGCTAGGCTAGCTTAGGTTAGGCTAAGCTAGGTTAGGCTAGGCTAACTTAGGTTAGGTTAGGTTAGGCTAGGTTAGGCTAGGCTAGGCTAGGGTAGGATAGAGTAGGCTAGGGTAGGCTACAATAGGGTAGGTTAGTTTAGGTTAGGCTAGGTTAGGCCACACTAGAGTAGGCTAGAGTAGTCTAAGCTAGGCTAGGTTGGGGTAGACTAGGCTAGAGTAAGCTAGGCTAGGTTAAACTAGGAAAGAGTAGTCTTGGCTACGCTACGCTAAAGTAGATTAGGCTAGGCTCAGCTAGGTTAGAGTAGGTTAGAGTAGGCTAGAGTGGTTTAGGCTAGGCTAGAGTAATCAGGCTAGGCTAGGCTAGAGCAGGCTAGGGGATAGGGTAGGCTAGTTGGTTAGGCTACGCTAGAGTAGGCTAAGCTAGGCTAGAGTAGCTTAGGGTAGGTTAGGCTAGCTTAGGTTAGGCTAGAGTAGGCTAGGCTAGAGTAGGCTAGAGTAGGTTAGAGTAGGCTAGGCTAGAGTAGGCTTGGCTAGGCTAGGCTGAGTAGAGTAGGGTAGGCTAGGCTAGGCTATAGAAGGCTAGGATAGATTAGGATAGGGTAAAGCAGGCTAGATTAGGTTAGGTTAGAGGAGGATAGACTAGGTTAGGGTAGGCTAGAGTAGTCTACAGTAGGGTAGGCTATGCTAGGGTAGACTAGGGTAGGTTAGATTAGGCTACAATAGGGTAAGTCAGGCTAGGCTAGGTTAGGCTAGGCTAGGTTAGCCAAGGCCAAGTTAGGCTAGGTTAGGCTAGGCTAAGCTGGGTTGGGCTAGGTTAGGTTAAGCAAGGTTAGGTTAGTCTAGGTTACGATGGGTTAGGCTAGGTTAGGTTAGGCTAGACTAGGTTAGGCTAGGTTAGGTTAGGATAGCCTAGTCTAGTTTAGGCTAGGTTAGTTAGGTTAGGTTAGGTTAGGCTAGGCTAGGCTAAGCTAGAGTAGGCTCAAGTAGGCTAGGCTATGCTACAATAGGGTAGATTAGTTTAGGTTAGGCTAGGTTAGTCTAGGCTAGAGCAAGTTAGGTTATGCTAGCTTAGGCCTAGCTAGAATAGGTTAGGCTAAGCTAGGCTACGTTAGAGTAGGCTAGGCTATTGTAGGCTAGGGTAGGCTAGAGTAGTCTAGGCTTGTTTAGGCTAGTGTATGTTAGGATAGATTAAGTTAGGCTAAAGTAAGCTAGGGTAGGTTAGATTATGCTAGGCTAGGGTAGGTTAGGTTAGGCTAGGCTAGGCTAATATAGAGTAGACTAAGGTGGAATAGAGTAACTTAGCGTAGGCTACTAAAGAATAGACTAAGGTAAGATAGACTAGGATAGGGTAGGATAGGCTAGGCAAGGCTAGGTGAGGCTAGGTTAGGTTAGGTTAGGATAGGCTAGGGCATATTAAGTTAGGTTAGGTTAGGTTAGGCTAAGTTGGGCTAGGCTAGCTTAGGTTAGGCTAAGCTAGGTTAGGCTAAGCTAGGTTAGGCTAGGCTAACTTAGGTTAGGTTAGGTTAGGGTAGGTTAGGCTAGGCTAGGCTAGGGTAGGATAGAGTAGGCTAGGGTAGGCTACAATAGGGTAGGTTAGTTTAGGTTAAGCTAGGTTAGGCTAGGTTAGGCCACACTACAGTAGGCTAGAGTAGTCTAAGCTAGGCTAGGTTGGGGTAGACTAGGCTAGGTTAAACTAGGAAAGAGTAGGCTACGCTATGCTATGCTAGAGTAGATTAGGCTAGGCTCAGCTAGGCTAGAGTAGGTTAGAGTAGGCTAGAGTGGTTTAGGCTAGGCTAGAGTAATCAGGCTAGGCTAGGCTAGAGCAGGGTAGGGGATAGGGTAGGCTAGTTGGTTAGGCTACGCTAGAGTAGGCTAAGCTAGGCTAGAGTAGGTTAGGCAAGGTTAGGCTAGGCTAGAGTAGCTTAGGGTAGGTTAGGCTAGCTTAGGTTAGGCTAGAGTAGGTTAGAGTAGGCTAGGCTGAGTAGAGTAGGGTAGGGTAAGCTATAGTAGGGTAGGCTAGGCTATAGAAGGCTAGGATAGATTAGGATAGGGTAGAGCAGGCTAGATTAGGTTAGGCTAGAGGAGGCTAGGCTAGGTTAGGGTAGGCTAGAGTAGTCTAGAGTAGGCTAGGCTAGGCTAGGGTAGACTAGGGTAGGTTAGATTAGGCTACAGTAGGGTAGGTCGGGCTAGGCTAGGTTAGGCTAGGCCAAGTTAGCCAAGGCCAAGTTAGGCTAGGTTAGGCAAGGCTAGTTTAGGCTAGGCTAAGCTGGGTTGGGCTAGGTTAGGTTAAGCAAGGTTAGGTTAGTCTAGGTTAGGATGGGTTAGGCTAGGTTAGGTTAGGCTAGACTAGGTTAGGCTATGTTAGGTTAGGCTAACTTAGGTTAGGCTAGCCTAGTCTAGTTTAGGCTAGGTTAGGTTAGG
>APFE031547774.1:0-10053 GCA_000404065.3 Pinus taeda
TCCTTGTCTTCTTCTAGAAGTTACACCCACAATTGGATTAATACCCATTAATATTTTTAATTTCCTAAGTTTAGACTTAGGGTCCCATTAAAAAATATTAATTATTTTAATAAAATTGTCTCTATGTGGAATTTCCAAAAACACTTTCTGGGTTCTTTGGAATACATGTGCCCAAGCCTCCTTGCAATATTTGAGGCCTAGAGCACATCCGATGCTACCCCAAATCAACATTATACTCGAAGTGAGGCACCCCCACTAGGGTGTTATGTTTCTAATTTGATTAACGCTCATGCTCAGACTTTTCGAACTCGAGGAATTTTCTTAGTTTTTCCTTTAGACAAATCATTATGCTAGATTGGCTATGGTATATCAGATTCTCCACCCTTACCTCTCAAATTGACAGATGCACTTATGAATTGGTATAGTTTGGTTTCATCATATTATACTTTGATATTCCATGCAATGGTGTTTTTACTTGGATGCGATAACTTCTAGGTCTTGTTGTGAAAGTGGTAAACTCTAAATGAGATTTAATAACACTTTGTAACTTTATAGTTTTATTATATTCCTTGTCATACCATGCGGGAAATGATTTTCCTTTAGAAGTGTAGTCATATCTCAATTCAATTTGTACTACCAGGAAACTAGTCAAGGTAGCATCTTCCACATCCCAACCGTATTTAACACTTTCCACTCTCTTGCTTCATTCTTCATGTTTGATAAGATAATTATATTGTCCAACAAATGAACACAAAAGTAGGTCAACGGGACTATTGATTACAATGATGTCAATACAAAGCATAAGTACTAAAACGTCAATAAGGTCACCAAGGAGGTCAAACGAAGAAAATCCTATGCCATTCAAGCCAAAAAGGCTAAGAGGTGTAGATTCAATAAAGCCAAAAGCCAATGAAATATAAGGCTTGAGTGAAATCTACCGTGTTATCAAGACATTGCCCCTAGTCCCATGGTTGTCTATGAATATCTAAAGAAAAGGCGGCTCGTTCAATGAAATGAATACTTAAAGAAAAAGAAAAAAATAGTAGTAAGAAGAGTGATGAAGAAAGGCAACTCAATGTTAAGCTCCCTCTTTAAAGGCTTCTATACACAAAATTGCTAGCTCATGAAAGCTAGATGATCATGTGCCATATGGACCATTCCTCAAAGACACACTTGCTTCATTGGAGGAATATTATCACACATGTGGGTGGTTAGAGGTGGCTAGCACATATCTGCTTAGAGTAGTCAAAATTATGCATGATCAACGATATTAAATGCAAAGGGTTGTAGGATTTTCGAAATTAGTTTAAAAACTGACCTAGTTATAAAACAGTGGAAATTATCGCATGAAAATTATCAAGCATTTTAAATACTTGATGTCCGCATGTGTGGGTTGTTAAAGTATTTAGTGGGGCACTCTTCTATTAAAGGAGTGTCAGGGTGGTATATAGTAGAAAGCCAAGCATAAGAAGAATGAAGCCAAGGCTAAGAGAATCTTGATAGATTCTATAAAGGACCACTTGATTCCACATGTTGTTGAGTTGCAGACTACCAAAAAAGTGTATGATGCCTTGGTCGGATTGTTGCAAAGTGACAACACTAGCAGGAAACTAACCTTGAGGCATCAACTTCGAAATGTCATGATGTCTAGATCAGATTATGTTGTCTCTTATCTTATGAGAGTCTCTCAGTTGAGAGATGAACTTAGAGCCATAGGAGATATCATTGATGATATAGAGCTTGTTACAAAGATTCTGAATGGATTTCCTTCCTCATGGGAGCCATTTCTTCAGGGAATTTGTGCACAAGAAAAGTTCCCCAAGTTTGATAAGCTATGGATTGATTGTGTCCAAGAGGAGGCCAGATTGTTGTCCAAGGATAGCTTGTAGATCTTAGGATGAAGAAAATCAAGCTCTTATAGCTCATGTAAGGAAAGGAAAAGATAAAAGATATTTTAGAAAGTTTGATAAGAAAAATACAGGTAGAAGAACCACTCCAATTTAGGATCAGAAGAAGAAGGATATGTCAAATATCAGGTGCTTCAATTGTCATGATTTTGGACACTATGCCTCCCACTGTCCTCAAAAGCAAAGGAAGGAGAAGCAACATGCATCAACAGTCGACGTTGATGACAATGATGAACATCAACCTCAAAAGAAGACGAATCTAAATTTGATGAGACTGCAAATTGAATTCAAAAAAACTACTTCTTTTGACACTCATTAATGATTTTTTTCCATGAAGGCCAACGATGAGGTCTCCAACAGGATCCAGGAGTTCAGGGCTCATGTAGGAAACTTGACAGGGCAGAAGATCAAGGTTTTGAGGTCAAAATAATGGGGGAGGGTATACTTCCAAGGACTTCAATGATTTTCTGCAAGGGGGCAAGGATCAAGAGGGGGTTGACAGTTCCCTACAACCCTTAACAATTTCTTCCTTGATCAAGAGATAAGTACTTCCAATCATATTTTTCTCCTTTGATCAGCCTCCTGTTGTTTTATATTATGTATGCCTTAAATACAAAAATGATTGCTTGGTTATGATTTTTCCTTTTTTTCCTTGACCTCCAGAATGGGGTTTGCAGAAAGGAAGAACAAGTCCATTACGGAGGCTGCCAAGGCGATGATTCATGCAGCAGATGGCAACATCAAGGACAAAATAGAGGTTTGTGGCAAGAGGGTTCTACTAGAATGAGAGAGTGGACTACGAGGAGATTTTTGCTCAAGTCGCCAAATGGTTAGGTTCTTGTATGGCCTACGGGCTCGAGCATAGACTCAACAGGAGTGATTGGTGTTTGAAAAGGAGGATTGTACAGATCAATAGGATGTCCAGGAGTGTGCCAGATGACCGGAAGAGCTTCCATTTCAGACAGAGCAGACAATCAGGCGGAGTGGAAGGAGCAACTTTCCAAGAGGATGTCATGGGTTGAGATCGTCAGACTAGATGCTCAGAGACGAGAAGTCTCTAGGAGCATGCCTTCGATGAGGGGGCCATGCTAGACAACAGGGTATGCTTCAATAACAAAGGGAGCCACAGTGGTAGGAAGATTTGCTTCCCTGACAAACAGAGCATCCAAGATTGCCACAAGAAGATCTGCTTCAGTGTTAGAGGGAGCACCCAGTCAGGGTGACCAAAAAGAAACTGTGATGATGGATCCAGTGAAGGAAATTGGTCATTTTATGGTTGATATGAGACATGGTGCAGAAGGGAGCAGTGAAGCTCTAGTACATAACCATAGACGAGTTGATTCCGAACATTCTCACCAAACCTCTATCTAGAGCGAGTTTGTATACTTTAGAGACAAGCTTGGCGTGATGCAAAATGTCTCCCTCATTGAGAGGGGGTGTTGATGTTTTTGCATCTTACAAAATAGGGCAGACATTCTCCCACGGGGTCATGCTGATTTGACTAGGGGAGAATGATACATTCACCCATTCAGCCATGCTGATTTGGCTACGGGTGAATGGGGTAGAGCGTTGATGCTTGCAGGATAGGGCAGACATTCTCCCATAGGCTCATGTTGATTTGACTAGGGAGAATGATACATTAACCCATGGAGCCATGCTGATTTGACTAGGGGGAACGATACATTCACCCATGAAGCCATGTTGATTTGGCAGGGGTGAATGGCCTAGGGCAACTCTAGCATAGGGCAAACATTCTTCCATTAGAGCCATGTTGATTTAGCATCCATAGGGTCATGTTGATTTGACCAGGGAAGAATGATACATTCACCTAATAAGCCATGCTGATTTAGCCAGGGGTTAATGGCCCAAGGGCAAACCTTCTCCTAAGTAGCCATGTTGATTTGGCTAGGTCATGTTGATTTGACTAGGGGAGATTGATACATTTACCCATGGAGCCATGCTGATTTGGCAAGGGAAAATGGCCCAAGATACTCACATTGCCTACTCTAGGATGGAGTGATCTATATCTATAGTAATGCATATGAGGAGACACTACATCAACATAGCATTCATGAACTTTTCTAATGGAGGAGAATTTTCAGCTTAGGAGAAATTTGTTTTTAGCCAAGGAGAATACCTCCCTCACTAAGAGGGAGTGTTGATTTTTTGTGTAGCATCGGGAGGTATTCCCGTATGACTAAAAGGGTCTCCAAGTTGGCCCTAGAAGAATTATGTAAATTTTTATTTTATTGAGACAAGTTGACCCATGAAAAGGTCAAATTGGCCAGCCAATGAAGGGAGGTGTCCCTTGGGTTGTCACACCCCTTTGACAAGTATAAATAAGATGTTATGACGTTTAATTTGATCACCAAGCAAAAGCAAGTCATTTTCTCTCTTCATCATTTCTAATTCCTCTTCTTGAGGCTGCACGTGTGAGAACGACAATTTTGACAAGCGAGTTTGATCTCTGTTTGACCAAACTTTTACCAGGGTTGACTAAGCTGTTTTTTTACTGAGTTGACCAAACTATAGTTAAGTTGCACTGAACGGATATGGAAACAGATATGGATACGGTGTTTGAAACGGATACGGCAAATTTTCAAAAAATCCGGACACGATACGGCAAGGAAACGGCACACACACGCACATATATATAAGAAAATAGGAATTTCTTATTACCATTCATGTTTTAGAATCTAGATTCTATATCTAAAAATACATAATCATCTAGGATATCATTCACAAAAAATAAATGTTGGAGAGTGAATATTTCTTAAATTTTAAATTTTATTTACTGACAGACACTCAAATTCACTCGTGTCATAAGCAAACTTTTAGGGTCCAGTGAAAAGTCTGGCAGAAATAAACCCCAAACACCATTTCATGCACTCTGACAAATTCACATTTTTGCTCTTGCATATCACTAGGTTGCTTTTCTTTTTGAAAGAATGTTGGAAATGTGGAATGAACTCCACATATAACAATACATTGCATTTCACATTAAGCATTGATTATATTCTGTTTTTATCTGTAAAATTCTATGTTCCCTTTGAAAAAAATTATTTGAATATATCCACGTGGGTTTTATCAAATCACACTTAATCTGGAATTAGCATATGGGCACTTAAAATTTAAAGTGTAACTTTCATATTCTTTACTTTTTCATTCGCATAGGTTACTGAAATATAAGTTAAACATTTTGCACACTTGGATCTCACCAAATATGAATTTCTAGGGGGGAATATATATATATATATATATATATATTGGTCCATATCATGTGTTTCTAAGTGTGTCTCTGATACTCTTATCAGGATTAATGTATTTTCTTGGCATGATATCATTGTGAGAATTTGTGATATTGATCAATTGATCTTTCACAAACCCTTTATTTCTCTTATTACTGATTATAAGTTTCATTGGTCATAACATGTGTTCACTGGCTGGTATGAAGGTTCATATCCAAGGATCTAGGATATCATTCACAAATTTTTGGCATTGACATAATACTTGTTTGGCATATGAACCCCTTAATTAAATGGCAATGAATAGACCTGGTTGAATGTCCTTGAGTTATAACTTTGCAATGCTCCATTTTCTTTAAAACTTTCATTAAAAATTTAACCACCATACCATGATGAATACAGTTTTCAATTTGGTTACATTTTACTCACATAAATGGAATGGTGAATGTGCACGGAATGGATGCTGTGCCTGTAATTTGGCACATTTCTTGATTATATAGACATATTCTGAATAATATGATTGTCATTTCTTCTGAGCATTTGAATAAATTATAACACTAACGGACATCGACAATACTTATTGAGTGTTTCAGATTATGTTCATAAATGATATAATCCTCACAGTGGTTCCGAGCCTTACATCTCAAGTTCTTTATATAATGGAATTTCATTGACTTGCTTAACTTCAAAGGCAGATGATGGTCATTTAGTTTGTATTAAATTGAGGGAGATATGCCCAACACATAGCAGATCTCCGTTCCCAGTAGTTGGCCTTTTTCAAGGTGGATCCATATTCGGAAATGGATCCAAAAAAAAATTGCATCCTAAAAAACCGTTCTCAGAACTGGACCCACCATTTCAGAATTGTTGTCACGGTTAAAAATGTTTTTCCGACGTTTCCAGGTGGATCTTACGAGAATCGTACCCATTTCTGTTTCGGAAACGGGGAACAGCGTTTCAAGCAAAATCCCTAGCTGTTTCCAATAACTTAGAACTATAGTTGACCACAAGAAGCCCGCACATGGAGACTCTTGACTGCAGGCTGCCACAGTTGACCACATGCTGAAGTTTGATCGCAGGCCAGTTTGACCAGGCTGAGTTGACCAGTGTTGACTTTTTTATTTTTGGCTGGTTTGACCAGCAGATGTTTTGACCAAGTTTGACTGGTATTTTGACTTGGATATTAGCACGGATTTGTAGACATTGCTATTTGTAAACCTTGCTGAATAATAATTTCTCCTAAGAAAAGTTGTTGGTTTTCTCCCAAAGATGGGTTTCCCAGGGTAAAATTATTCTCTATTGTGCATGGCTGTCTTTCTAAGATCTTTACTGTTTCTGCTGCATTTACTGTTAAGCTCCGTGTGTAAATGCTCAATGATATCAATGGCATGAGAAAATTGTTTGAAGATCATTAGGCAGTAATTATCAGATCAGAAAAGTGTATTCTACTGTACTTGTCATACAATTTCAACACCAGTAATTACCTTACCTTATATGTTATGTACACATTGGAAGATTACAGTAAGTTGGGCACTCCAATGATTAAGTGAGCAAGAAAAAACCTAAGATGATGAGTCTATTCCCATGTTTTCTACTGTGACTTAAATGGCCAAGAGATCATACATTGATCTCTGTTCATTTTGCCGAACCATCTTGACCAAAACCCTTATTCTTTATTATGATATATATTTTGTAACTCCGTCCAGGATACTCTGAAAAGAAATATAGCATAGCACTGGCTGCTGGCAACCTGCACCATATCACCCATTTTAATCTATAGCATAGCACTTGCTGCTTCAGCTCTGCCACCATATCACCCTACGTTTACGCTATTGTGAGTTTAACTTGTCTAGACTCTAGAATACTATGATTTATAGTTTCAAAATAAACTGATCTTATTTTTAGGGCATTTGCTTCTTGTAAGGACCTAGTTTAGTAGAGACAATGGCTCAACCACTGCTGGTACAGCATGTGTGGCCATCTTTACTCTGCAGCTGATGCACATCAGAAGTTTGGCTTTAAACCTCAGAGTGTATACCTTTTCAAAGATTGATAACTAGAACTAGATGTTGTATTGCATTGTTCGTTGTGTTGCGCTACTAGTGCCTAAGTTGTCGGAAATTTCTGACAGGTTCTTGAAATGCACCTCAGCATTCAGATACTGAAACAGAGGGGATACACTGAGAATTTGGGAATCGGGATTACATCCCTGAAACATTTTAGGGCCATACTGGACTCTGGAAGTGGTGTTTCAGCATTGCAGGGTCATTTCAAGCATACTTTGTTAGCGTTTCAGCATTTAGCAAATGTATCCAGTGAAAATTGGCCATGTTTCAACCCAAAAAATTGACAAAAAATAATATATATTTCCAAAGAATGCATATCCATGTGCCACCTTTTTATTTTTGAGTGCAATCCTGATAAATATAGTCACAAAACATTCAACTTTTCTGAAATTTGCATTTCCACTCCCCCTCCCTCTCCCCCTCCCCCCTGGTCTCTGCATCCGTTTCAGTGCATAGGCTACTACTAGTGTGAAGGCTACTTGGGAGTTTCCCTCTACAAACCAGTCTTATTGTAGGGTAAAATTCTATAATTTCAGTATCAAGGCCAGATTTTGAATTTGCTTAACCATATTTACTACATTTTTGAAATGTCAGATGCTTGCAAGGAACATCTTTGGCATGTAAATATAAACCCTGCAGGATGAGTAATGACATGAACAGAATCATAATTTTTCTATGCCAACCGATATATATAAGACCTTACACTAGTTATCAGATACATTAAACCCTTCAGAGTAAAAAAAATGGGTACAAACCAATTGTGGTGATATTGCAGAAGGCAATATTGATCTGGCAGCTTTCCTTGCTCTCCTGGAAATCTTCTTCAGCATCGTTTGTACAAATTGTACGAACAAATCAAGGCTACTGTCTTCTTCCTCTTCATCAAGGTCCTCTTCATCTTCAAAAATATTATTTGCCTGATTATCCCAATCACATAATCATTATACATATTGTTATCTCTGAATCTCAAATTAGCATCTAAATCAACAGAACTGATCACAACATTCAAATATTTTGTCTATTGGCAGAAAGCACCAACTGCTGTTTTGGTGCCAATCTTGCTTGCACAGCAAAAGCACTAATAGGTAGACAAAGGCCAATTCTTGTTCCACACAAAAGTTTTCTAGTTCCAATTTCGTGGAATAAAGTGTGATGGTCTGTCAAAAGTCACTCTACAAAAGTACCATTGCAAATTGATTGTTGAACAGGGATGTAAGCTAGAGTTGGAATGTTGCCAGACTCAACTCGGAGAATGACTTGACAAGGCCAAAGAATTGACTCATGCTCTAGAAAACCTCAGGAGTTACCCTGGGAAACAAGAACCTAAAACAATACACTAAATTTCAGAAAAAGAGGTATTTTTCACGAATATAAATACTTACAATCTCCATATGATGGAAATTTTTAGTAATAATACAATCTAACATTTGTAGATTAGACAATTTAACTACATATTACAGAATGCCATGGATTCTGGACAATTCAATGTTCTATAATGACACAACCCCGGGGATCCTTACACTTCCTGCATTCCCCGGACTCAGAGACTTCATCAGGAACATCCCATATACATCCCTAGCGCTTAGGGACTTCACTGGGGATGTCCCCGGCAGAAATGGGGCGCCCCAGGTACTTGAAAGTTGAGGGCACCTTAGGACATCCCTTACAGGAGGTACATCTTCATAAAAGCACAGAAAACAAAAACAACATAACTTTTTTTTTCTGCTTCAAAGTTTAAACCGTGGTGAGGGTCCCGCCACCCTCAACTTGCTTTTTCTTCTCTTTATAGCCCTCTCAGACCCTACAACACACTAGTTTGAATATATTAAGGGGTTGAAATTGGATTTTTGGGAACAACAAGCTTCCAAACATATTCCAGGCCCAGCAAGCATTCTTTCAGTGAAAATTTGAAGTAGCATCAATCTTTTCTTATTTCTTTGGCTGGAAATGTTAGAGTAACGGTTAGATTTCAACAATGGGTCAGCTGTCTTCACATTCCCATAGGTGATGTTGATAGTTTCCCATAGCACATAGATGCAGAAGATCAAGCAGAGGCTGATTGAACATGACTAGTGGCTTGAGAATTATTCCCTTTCTTTTTTTGTTATTTTTTATGCCAATCTTGACTCTTCACCATTTAATGGCTATAGACGTAATTATCTGAGATATCATTGTATTAAATTGTGTTTTGGACATTGATGATTTTACAATGAGAAATACAATGATCTTCCTAGTTTGAATATCAATTTCTAAATGACGTAGATACCAATTGGATCATGTATGTTGTTGCATTGATGATACAAATTTGCGATTAATTGCGCTTTTATATTTCAATTTTTTTACACACACACACATATATATCAGTGAAGCACGACCCTCATAAAACCCGCGGGTAAGGACGGGTCCTATGCTGGGCTGGGTGACCCGCATAGAACCCGCGGTCTAGACCCGGACCCGGTGGGTTTTGTATAAGACCAGGCTACCCGCATCAAACCCGCGGGTAGCCCATTAAACCCTCCTCGGACCCGTATAAGACCCTCCGGGCATCAAAACCCACAATCTGTCCAAAAATTAGAAAAAAAAAAATTTATTTTTTTTTTCTATTTTGGAAATGAGGTGGAGGAAAAGGGAAATTGGAAGGAAAAAAGCAGTGTTGTTAAAAGCGCGATTTAATCGCGCTTTTTTCCTCCAGACGATTTAATCGCGCGTTTTATAGGAAAAAAGCGCCGTTTTTTTTTGTCGTTTTTTTCCGAAAAAGCGCGCTTTTTACTGAAAAAATCGCGGGGGCGGCGGGCAGCGGGTTTTATAATGAAAAAAAAAAAAAAAAAAAAGAAA
>APFE031547785.1:0-16426 GCA_000404065.3 Pinus taeda
GTGCCATATTAGTTTTGAGGTTATGTTTACCTTGTGGAAATGGGAAATATTGGATATTTTATGTTTGTAGTAGTTTAGGATCCTCCTCTAACCAATGTTATTTATAAATGAATTTAATTTCTTTATACATTTGAATTCATCATTGTATTTGGTCTGACTAATATATTATTGACTACATAGTTTTCCTATGAATTTTGATATTATAGGTATAGAGCTAATTCTTCGCATTGAGGTGGTGAAAGTTTAAATTTCCACCAAAATGGAAAAATTTCAAATATGACACTTTGATCATTGCAACTAGTTCCACTTTAAACTCTATTTGTATTTATATATTTTTTCAATATATTAATCATTTAAAAATTATATTTTTATTAAAAGTATCTATGTATAATTAAGCGATTTCAAGTTACTTATATTTTTGTTTAATTAATTAAACTGCTTACAATGTATTTTATTATTCCAAGATATTATACTATTTTTTTATATTTTTATTAAACTTATTATAACAAGAGCCAGGTGGTGGCAATGTGCCAAAAATAAAAAACAGTGACATTTCTACCATGCAGCTCTTGTTCATCATATGTTGTCTTTCTCTTTCTATTTGTTTCATAAATTATCAATAGTTTGAGATTTTTAGCATGTAACTTAGTTGGCATGATTGTGCCTAAGATTTTCATGAAGGTTGAATACTAATTTACCAAGGTGTTGTGTTTTATGGTGACATTTTATTTTCTTTGTTTAGAAGTCATCTAGCAACATAATGGCGACTATTGCATGCAACTGAAGAAAACTTGTTCAAGATTCTTACTTTTCTGGGGAAAAACTACATTGACATTGATGATGTTGAGGTATATGTCTTATAAATATTTTTTAACCTACTTTAGTTTATATTTTAGTGTTCATCAAAAGTCATGTCTTATACTCTACATTGTATCTTCTTTCATTTTCAAAAGAGGAACTCAGTATTGATGGTAAGAAGTAGGAATTGAAGAAAGAGGGAAACAATAACACTCACCCAACAAATGCAGAATGAGAGAGAGAAGAGAAGTGATACCCTTACATACACACACATATAAACTGATGGTCAAGTATTAGAGTTGGTGAATTCACCTTCAATGCCTTGGAAACACAATGATAATGTTTTGAAGTTATGAAACAATATTTCATGTGTAAATTGTAGTCTAACCAATATTAAGATTGAAACTAATATTGTAATACTTGACATTTGATATAATATAATTTATATGCTTGAAATTATTTATATTTTTACTTGATATCATTAAGTATTGTAATTAACATATGTAACGTTGAGTTTTCATATTAAATAAACGTGCACATTGCATGGTAATTTTTTAATTTAGTCGCAAAATCATACTAATTAATATATGTTAATTAATAATGAACACATAAAATCTATCTAAGACTAATAAATTAGTTGTTTATATGATTTAATGATGAACACAAATTAAATGAATATATTAGGACTAAATTTATCATTTATAATTATTATTGATGAAACTCAATGAAATGAATATAAATTACTAAACCAGTCATTTATATAATGAATATGAAACTCCCAAAAAAAGATAAATGACTATTGTAAATGATAATTTTTTGATTACAAATGACAACTTAATTTTTCATATATACGACTATTAGTAGCTAATTGACAGTATCTTACAAGGCGAGCAAATTTTAGTCATATTTCTTTAATCATTAATTGGTTACAAACAATGACTAAAATTTGTATATATGTTACTATTAGTAGCTAATTTACAGTATCTTATAATGTGACCAAAGTTTTGATCATTAATCAGTTTAATTAGGTGATCATGTAGTAGTATATTTGGTTTTGATTTGGTCATTAATTGTGTTAATTAATGAGTAAACCAATAATTAAATTGTCATCTCCCAGTGTCTTTTCAAATTCTAATTATCCTTATTTTCTTATTTAAAATATTTACATTAATTCACCTAATCCCAAAGATTACGTGTGAACATTCCCCCCCTTAATTTGAAGTAATGTTGGTGAGTCCAAGCATCATTCAAAATATTACAAACTTTTCCTTCCAAGTACTTTGGAAAATATGTGTGCAATCTACTTATTTGTGGAACAATGGAGTAAATGGATTGTCGTTGCCTCAACATGGTGTTGAATTAGATGTATTTTGTATTGATGTGCTTCGTTCAATCATGGAATTTTGGGTTCTTGGCCAAGTTTATTATAGAAGTGTTGTCAATCATGAGAGGAGTTGAAGGCACTTATTTCTCCTGCAAATATTCCATAATTTTCTTGAGCCACACAATTTCCATTGTTGCTTTAGCTACTTCCACATATTCTCCCTCAGTTGTGGAATCTATTGGGATTGATTGTTTGTGTGACCTCTAGGAGACAACTCTTGATCCAAGGCTCACAACATAACCTGGTGTAGATACCTTAGTTTCTTTCTCTCCATAAAATTCTGAACCAAAGTATCTAATCAAGATGAATTCGCCCACCTGTGTATACTGAAGTCCAAAGTCTTGAGTTCCCTTCAGGTACTTTAGCACTATTTTCATGGTAAACCAATGTCCCTCACAAGGATTTTTCATAAACTTAGAGAGGATTCCAATAGCAAATGAAATGTCTGGTCAGCTAGTAGTTAGGTAGTTGAGACTTCCTACAAGCTATCTATACCTTGTCTTATCCTCAAATTATTTTCCTCGAATGGATGTGAGCTTTAAGTTCTCTTCCATTGGAGTAGTCAAAGCATTGCACTCATCCATGCCAAACCTGTTCAACGAATCTACAATGAACTTCTTCTGAGAGAGTAATATAAATTTCGGATGTTGAGTTATTTCAATACCAAGATACTAGTGAACATAGCCCAAATCTGTCATTTCAAAACATGTCCTCAATTCCTTATTTGTGGATGTAATGCATCTCTCATTGTTCCCTATCATCAAAATAGCATCTACATACACCACAATATATACAAATATTTTGCCACCATTCTTGAAAAACAAAGTTACATCATCAAAATCATAATGTTTGAAGTTTGGTTTCATAATATGCTCAGTTAACTTCTCGTACTAGGCTCATGCTGCTTTCTTGAGGCCATAAAAGGATTTTGCAAGCTTTCATATTTTATGTTCCCGATCCTTCATAACAAATCCTTTTGGTTGGGACATAAAAACACTCTCTTTCAGATCTCCATTAGAGAAAGTAATTTTTACATCCATTTGGTGGACTTTCCAACCAGTCTGTGTTGCCAAGGCAAAAAGTGTCTAGATGGTTGCCCAATATTCTGTGGGGGAAAAAGTCTCCTCATAATTGACCCCTTCCTTTTGTGAAAAAACCTTACAAGCCTGGATTTGTTCTTGTCAAGTGAGTCATCATCCTTATACTTGTTCTTGTAGACCCACTTTGAAATTATTGGCTTGGTTCCTAATGGAGGACCAACCAACTTCGAGGTGTCATTCTTTATCAAGGTGTCATATTCGTTCTTCATCGCTTCTTTCCATTCATGATGAGAAACAATAAACAAATTCAGTTCACAGTCATAAGAAACATCCATACCAACTGGTGAATCATGATAGTTTACATCATCTCCATTCTGTCTAGTAGAGCTCCTTATTCCTGTCTTTCCAATATCGCCAGGATGAACACTTTCAAGTGTCTTTGTCAGCCATTTTAGAGGACCTCTCTAGGATGGCTCAGGATGTTCAGGTCACTAAGTTGGAGTTGAATCAAGATTTGATCCCCCAATTCTGTCAATCACATCACTCAAAGTGTCATCTAGACCAGTGGTTAGAGATTCATGGGGGGGACTGTACTTCATAAGATGATTCCACACATTGATCCAGTACAGGAATCCCCCTTCAAGATGTGAAATCTAATTTTCAAACTCTTGAAAATATTTTTCATGACCAAATATATCCAAGCAATTAAGTTGCCACTCAACAACATTGTCAGTCTTGAAATATCCAATAAATATCACATATCTAGAAACTATAAACTTCTTATTGACTTCATCATAAAGACGACATGCATTGGAGGTATTCAAATATGCCAAGAAGATACACTTACGACTCCTTGCACCAAGGTTGTTTTTTTTTTCCTTAGGTATCAAGTCATAATAGGTGGAACCAAAGATCCTAAGATCCTTTACCAAAGACCACATTTAATACAGAGTCTTATTTCTAATAGATGGACACCTATTCTTATATACATAGTACATAGACCTGCATCAGGCTATTGTAGCGCCTACAACCACCATCCAAAATTTTTCCTTCGCCTGTTTTGGAGCCTCCCTACCAACCTTCCACAACACTTTGTCTTGCTCCATCAAGTACTCAAGATTTAGTGCTTTCCTCACACAAAGGCAGCTTGATGATCACAGTTGATCCATTTCTCTCACGGGATGCTTACACAGACTTGGTCCAGCTGGAGGCTGAGTAGCTTCCCTTTGAAAATTGTGAATTCCTGCAGGAAACCAACCTTTCCCTCTAGAAATTGCACAATACTCTCTGACAGATTGCTGGTCTCTAGGATTGCCCAATCCTACCAGCCAACCCTCCCAATAGGATTTCCACAATTTTTCCCATCAACAGGAAGTTTAGCCCAGGTTTTGCACAAATGTGGGAAGCAGTCAGCTGTAGGGCCTAAAAATTGTGCAATACCCTTGGGCAGTCAACTGTTGGGCCCAAAAATTGTGCAATACCCTTGGGCAGTCAACTGTTGGGCCCAAAAATTGTGCAATACCCTTGGGTAGTCAACCCAGCTTATAGTTAGGAATGTGCATTTTTCCTAAGCAGTTGAGCATTAGCATTCATGGACAGTCTGGTTGACCAGTTCCACCCAGGACCAGGGACACTTTACATGCATGCATGCATGACTTGATCTTCTTAGAATAGCAAGAGGAAACGTGAAAAATGTATCCCATGATTCACAAAGCTATTTTTAGCAGTCGGGGGTTACATGCAAAGTTGTTTTAGGAGTTTCCCACCAAGTGTCGCTTTTTCCTAGATTTGTGGCATGTGTGTCTTGAGGCCAAACTTGTTTATTTGATGCATTAGAGCTTATTCATTCACATCGATCTTGGAGCTCTAACATCTGACATCACATCCAAGACTCTTCGACACATTCGGCTCAGCTATTCACTGGTAAGTGGCCTCAACTTGTCTTTTTCAACATTTTTGTCGCTTTTTCCGTATTCGATTGTGTGAGTGTTGTTTGCTTGATTTCTTTGAGTGCCTACTATCATTTACATATATTTGAGCTTGTCCTAGATTTTTTTCAGTTTTAGTTCCTATCTCACTATTGTCGCATGCATGAAATTTTTTTGCACGGACGTTCACCCAACCAGCAAATTGCCTTACCCACATGTATGTTGATATGTTCGCTCAATCTTTCATTCATGTTTTGCATGCACTGTTTATCATTTCCTCTATCACTTAGTGTCACCATGCATTTCATCGACTTACCTGCTTTTAGTTGCCCATTGGTGAGTCAGGCCAACCTTGGCCTCGTCTCTGCCTTCACCAAGGCTTCTTTGCACAATCTAGAGAAGGAAGGCTCACCTTCCTCTCTATATTTTCTCATTTTGGCACAACCCTAGCCTCCTAGACTGAATTGTGTATTTCTAGAGGTTAGTAAGTACTTGGCCCAAAAATTTGCGCAAAACAATCACTAGGCCAGGATTCCTTCCCAGCTGGAATCGCACATTGCAGAATCGCGATAGCCAACTACCCAACTGGATTGTGCCTTTTGTAGATCCAGTAGCCATTCAAGCCTCCCTATCAGATCAGAGTGCCTTTTGTGCAGTTATGGCAGCCATTCACTCAGCCTCCCATCCGAAATTGTGCAGCCTTCATGATCATTCACCCAGGGATGTTGCAAGTCAATTCTCATGTTCATTTTGGTTTCCAACTAACAGATTGCTTGCTATGACTGTTTCCATGTCTCTAGGTATCACAGGTGTTCATCTACCTCTTATTAGTATAGGTACAATGGTTTCCAAGAAAGCAAAGATGAAGACACCATTCAGAGCACGCTTGGGGATGCAGTCAATTAAGTGTCCATGGACTTACCTACTCACGAAGACATCAAGTTGTTCATGGATAAGGAAATAAAGTAGCAACAACACAATGAAAAGCATCATGAATAGAAGTTGAAGGCAGCATACCGAATGTAGCAAATGCAGGGAATGCAAGATGAAGTTTATTGATAACACATATATGGAGAAAAAAATCAAGCAGATCCATTGATAATGAAAGCAACTTTGGAGACTCAGGCTATGAAGTGACAGCGGGATATGAAGATTGTGTGAAGGTAGAAGATGGAACAAAGAAGGAGTTACATCTGTTGAAGCAGCAACTCATGAAGAACATGAAGCTACACAGATAGTCCAATGAGTTGCAGTAGGAACAGGAACATTAGTGGGCGCAACATACACTCACAGATGAAACTGCACCAGTATGAGTTAAGGATCTATCCTAGCATCTGACACATAGAAACATGGTGAGAAATGTTGTTGATCACATGCAAGGGATCTAGCAGCATGCATGTCGTTGAGTGCATGCATGTGATTCAACCCATTCAACACACTCACCAAGGCGAACACAAGAAGCATGTCCAACTAGGGTTGAACATGTAATTTGGAATGTTGATGCGAATGGCCACCAGCACACACTTGAAGATTAGAATGGACACTATGCATCAGTTTGTTTTTGGTACAATCATACCTAAGAAGACCATGCACATGTTAGCAGACGACTTGTATGAAGGGGCCAAACAAATGCATCAATTGCAACGGAGTTAAGAGTTTGCTTCAGCAATATGTCACCATGAGGTGCATGCACATTATCATGGACAATCAAGCTTGGCATCAACTCAGCACCTTCACCATCACAAGCATGTCAAAGAGTTGGTCTCATCACAGCACACTGAGTGTCAGTGATGTCTTGCAATGCTTTCTCCGGCCATGTTGTCTCACATGAGTACATGTGTATTGTAATGTTGATTCATATGAAGTGTAAGTCGAGTGTCAACAATTGGATGTAACATTCATAGAGTAGGTGAAGAGTCATGAGGGAAGTTGAATTGTCGTAAAGGGGAATGTCAAGGGTCACCCCAACCTTTTATATAAATAGTCCCTCATAACTCATTGTATGGGCTTTTGGTCAGCCAAGTTTCTACTAAAACTATCTTGAAGAAGGATTGGACAATATTGTAATGCGCCTTGGCTTCTCCACTACACGGATCTAGTACATCTCTTTCGAGGAGTAGATGGATGTGGCTGTAATGTTCCACTCATGTGGCTAGCAGGTTTACATGGTGTATTGTATGATTGTGAATTACACTTCTTTATATAATAAAAGCCAGCACATTTTCATGCATATGTTGTTATTGTAGTTGGAGTGCTCTGATTTCCTTAATGATATATGTTGTTTATCTTACATACTTGTATATGAACTGATTTGTATGAAATTATATGAATCTTGTTGTTAATGTGTTGCATATGTTCTTAATGTTCTCATCATCCATGTCAAATTCTTTGTTGAACATCATATAGACATTTCTCTTAAACTTTTTATATCAACCATCACACTCATCTCGAACTGAGCCATTAGTGTTGTTCTTGTTATCTTACCCTGTATGTTGCGATTGTTGCATCCATGTAGATTGATCCGCTGCAAGTTGTACATGTCCTTTGTGTTGTGTGTTCCTAGCTGAGTTGGGACTCATCCCTTTCAACTTGGAAATCACCTTCACCTTCCTCTCCCTTTGAAGTATTGGAACCTCTCATACTCATTCCTTGACTCATGACATCAGTCGCACCCTTGCTACTGACAGAGTTATCTTACTTTCCTCTGTGTGACATCGTGTTCAAGGCATTACCTTATGACCCACTGTTGGGACTCCTACGCGAAATGGTCTGAGGTGTATTTTGGAATTCTTAATGGGGAGATCCCCTTGACATGTCGGTAGGTCCAAGACCATCAACATTCCTAGCACTAGAAGGAGGTCCTGATGACAAGTAGTGTCCTCTCATCCAGTTGTGAACCTTTCGATATCTTTCATGGAGTCTTGCATTCTTCTTCACCTGAGGTGTTTTTAGAATCATGAAGATGTCTCCATCTTGAGGAAGCTTTTCAATATCTTTTCCACTCACACATATGATGGTGAAGTCGAAGTGGCCTAGCCTGAGCACTTACATAACTTCCTTTCCATGATTTATAAGGAAGATGAGTTTACTGACGAATAGGCCAGTCTATTGCTTGCATTCACACTTCACGAATCCTCATTTCATTGGGTGCTCAGCCTACCAGCTGACACTGTGCACTCATGTGAGCACCTCTTTGAACTTATTTAACACAAGTTCCATCATTTTGATCCAGACAATCTTGACCGAAAATTGATTCAGCAATGGAGGGCTCTGCATGAATCCGTTATTGATTTTTGCTAGTGCTTCCATGAATTATAGTTTTAAGATCTGAAGAGCCAGATGAATTTTTCTTATCTTTGGGACCAATACGAGTACTACCTTAAGAGATCTTATTGTCCCAAGGGAAAGCTTGATGTCAAGCCTTAGTCAACCTTCTTTGTTGATGGAATTGCATAATTGCATGTGGGAGGAGGCATTGTCTTAGCGGACTATCTACCTACCTCTCATTCAATAGTTCCACCATCGGTTAGTGATACTGAGGATCATGTTCACACATCTGCTCACCCTTCACACCCTCCCAACATCACTTCACTTAATTTTCATGCAAAGTTCGTCGTGAGTCCTTCGAGTTCCCATATGCATTATTTTCTTCAACCTCCATCTTCGCACTCAGGTCTTCCTCTAGATGATGCTCTCTTGTGTTTGTCCATCCCAGACTATTCACTTGTTGTGAATGAGGAACAACCCACTGACAGAGTTGGTGTTGCACAACCAACATGCATTGTTATTCATGAAGAGTGTGAGTTGGAGCTTGAACATCAACAATCGGTGAAGGATGACTCCGTTCTGTCTAAGCACCCTCCCTTCCTTCCTAGCTTCTTTGGTGAACCTGCTATCCATGATTTTGTATGCGTGTCTTCATCTATGGATGCACCTATTGTTGATCACCAGCAGGACTCACTGGATGCTAGTCCATCATTTCACAATGGAGAGGATAAGTTATTCATTGAAGATCCACTCGATCCTTCATTTGTCTTTTCTAGAAATAAAGAGGATGATCTTGTTTTCTTTTTATCTACCCCCTTGTTTGATTCATCTCATCATGAGGATGTTGAAGAATTCATTGATTTTTCTAATCATGGTGGTAGTGATCCATTTGCTTCCAATTTTTTATCACGATCATGAATATATCGTAGTTGATCTTTCGAAGGCACTGATTTATGATGATCTACCTAATGATGAAGTTGAGACACCTAAGACTGTTGAGGCACTTCAACTTGAGCTAATGGTTATGTCAAGTCCTCGCTCTCTTGTGGTCAATCTCACTTCTGATCATGAAACTATTGAATCACCCAAGGCTCCTCATCACTCATCTATATGCATTGAAGATCTATCTTACACAAAGAATACACTTCCTCCACTAAAACTACATGACCCCATTGTTCATGGATTGGAGGAGTCTTACATTGCAAGCAATCATGTGTGGCACAAGTTATCTTTGGTTCTCTCCTTTGCTTTCATGTCTCAGTCAAGAGTGTGCTTTTGCTTCAAAGTTGCAAGTAGTGTCACACAGCACCATGATAAGTCCATGAACTGTCTTTCATTCACATGCACTCACTTATGTCCCGTGGGAACTTTGAAACATGAAGTGTGGATGTCTTCACTGTCATATCTTTCTTGTATGATGGTCTACACAACTTGGTTACTCGTGGACCAAGCCTTCACCCACATTGGTCCACCAATGCACCGGTGGCTACATTGGAAGTATCACTTCACGTGATCAGGCCCATGCACTATTAGTATAGGAGTAGGAGTAGTGTTTCCTTTTAGTTGTTTGCTTACATGCTTGTTTTCTTACATTCTTTGCTTTCTTGTTTTCTTACTTGTTTTGCTTTCACTTTTTACTTCTTCTCTTGCTTTGCTTTGTTGTTTGTTTAGTTCATTCGTAGGTTAGTTTGCATGAAACCATGTGTGACTCTTGAAACAAGCTTGGTAAAGTATAAGAGGGTTTTTACAGCTATCACTACTTGGTTATCTATTATCTTGCCTGCGTATGATGAACCTGTTACTCTTATTCCATGACACATCAAAGTAAAATACGTACTCTTTGAAGTGGACCTTGGTGTAAGCACAACGCTTGCATGCTAACTAGTGACACCTTCTCTAGTCAATTCTTTGTAGGTCAACCCTTGTCAGCTCAGTCAAGTAGAGTAAGGTGTGGGGGAAAACCTTAATAGGAATGTCAATGATATAATAAGCCACTTATCTATTGGAACAACCTCCTTTGTTTTGAATAAGTCGAGATCCCTCTTCCGCCTCAAAAATGAATAAGTGATATGTACAGTGAAAATGAACACGAAAAAAATGAAAAGTCAAAGAAAATCAAAATGAAAAATGAATAAGGTGAAAGAAAACAGGCTTCCTACGCAAGGAGGTGATGCAAGTAACTCCGTTGGGGCACTGACCAAGCTTGCTGGTAGCAGAGCCATGCCTGTGCTCCTATGTGACTCCACCGGGGTACTGTCCAAGCCTGTTGGTAGTGGAGCAACACTAGAGATGAAACTAAGACTTTGATGGCATATGCTACATCTTACAATCAAGTTAGTGTGAAACGAAGATGAGCTAAGAATTGAACAATAATTCCAGAGGTGTTAGACTTTCTTTTCATAAACAAGGTGTATGCAGAGAGCTGGAGTTCCACCAGTGTGTCACCAAGTGTTTTAGTGGCTACAACCATCCTCCAAGATTTTTCCTTAGCCAGTTTTGGAGCCTCCCTACCAACCTACACAACACTTTGTCTCTCTTTGTCACGTACTAAAGCTTCAATGCTTTCCTCTCACAAAGGTAGCTTGTCAATCATAGTTGGTCCATTTCCCTCATAGGCTACTTACCTAAACTTGGTCAAGCTACAGGCTAAGTAGCTTCCCCTTGAAAATTGCAGATTCCTAGAGGGAAACCAGCCCTTCCCTCAAGGAATTGCACCATCCTCTCTGACAGCGTGATGATCTCCAGGATTGCACAATCCTACCAGCCAACCCTCCCAGCAGGATTCACACAATTCTTCCCATCAATAGGAAGTTAAGCCTAGGATTTGCACAAATCTGAGTAGCAGTCAGCTACTAGGTCTATAAATTGTGTAATTCCCTTGGGCAGTCAACTATTGGGCCCATAAATTGTGTAATCCCCTTAGGCAGTTAGCCAAGCTTACAATCAGGAATTTGCATTTTTCCTAAGCATTTGAGCATTGGCATGCATGGATAGTCCACTTGACTAGTTCCACCCGGGAGCGAGGAAACATGAAATGCATACATGCATTACTTGATCTTCCTGGAATAGCAAGAGGAAGCATGCAAAGTTATTTTAGAAGTTTCCCTCCAAGTGTCGTTTTTTCCTTGATTTCTAGCATGCGGGTATTGAGACCAAAATTGTTTATTCGACACACCAGAGTTCATTCAGTCACATCAATCATGGAGATCTAATATCCCACACCACAGTCAGGACTCTTTGACACATCCGGCTCAGCTATTCACAGGTAAGTGGCGTCAACTCTTATTTTTCAACATTTTTGTTGCCTTTTATGTATTCTCTTATGTGAGTGTTTCTTACTTGATTTATTCAAGTGCCTGCTATTGTTTACATATATTCTAGCTTGTCCTGGCTCTGTTTCAGTTTTCATTGCCATATTACTATTGTCACATGCATGAAATTGTTTTGCACGGACGTTCGCCCAACCGGTGAACAACCTCACCCACATGCAAGTTGATCTGTTCACTCAATCTTCCATTCATGTTTTGTATGCACTATTTATCACTTTTGTTATCACTTAGTGTCATGATTCATTTCATTGACTTACTTTCTTTTAGTTGCCCGTCAGTGAGTCAGGCTAACCTTGGCTCGGCCTCTACCTTCACCAAGGCTTCTTTGCACAATCCACAGAAGGAAGGCTAACCTTCGTCTCCAGATTTGCACATTTGGCCTAGTGCTAGCCTCCTTGACTGAATTGTGCATTTCTGGAGGTCCATGGCTGCTTGGCCCAAAATTTTGCACAAAACTATCCTCGGGCCAATAGTCTTTCCCAACTAGAATCACGCATTACACAATTCCAAGAGCCAGCTACCCAATAGGATTTCACATTTTGCAGATCCAATAGCCAGTCCAGCCTCCCAGTTAGTCGAAACTACCTCTTGTATAGTTCTGGTTGCAAGTCAATCAGCCTCCCAGCCGAAATTGCGCAGCCTTCATGATCATTCACCCAGGTATGTTGCAAGTCAGTTTTCATGTTCATTTTGGTTTTTGACTGACAAATTGCTTTGTATGAGTGTTTTTATGTCTCTAGGTATCACAGATATTCATCTACCTCTTATTAGTATAGGTACAATGTTTTCCAAGAAAGAAAAGATGAAGACATCGTTTAGAGAACGCTTGGGGATGAAATCGATTAAGTGTCCATGGGCTTACCTACCCACGAATACATCAAGTTATTCATGGACAAGGACATGAAGCAGTAATATCACAATGAGCAGCATCATGAATAGCAGCTAAAGGCAGCATGCTGAATGTATCAAACACAACAACCACAACGAATGCAAGAGGAAGGTTGTTGACAACCTAGAGGAGGAGAAAAGTTGCAAGATCAAGCAGATCCATTGATAATGAAAGAAACATTGGAGACTCAGGCTATGAAAAGACGGTGTGACATGAATATCACCTGAAGGAAGAATATGGAACAAAGAAGGAGTTGCATGTGTTGAAGTAGCAAGTTAGGAAGAACATGAAGTTGCGCAGACAATCCAATGAGTTGCAGCAGGAACAGGAACAATAGTGGGTGCAACATAAACTCATGGATGAAACTATGCCATTATGAGTTAAGGATCTATCCTAGCAGCTGACACAGAGCAAACATGGTGAGAAATTTTGTTGATCACATGCAAGGGATGTAACAACATGCATTTCGTTGAGTGCATGCATGCGATCCAACCCATTTAACACACACACCAAGGTGAAGACAAGAAGCAAGTCCAACTAGAGCTGAACATGTACTTCAGCAAGTTGAAGTGCATGGAAATAATCACACCATACCCAAGAAAACCATGCGCGTGTTAGCAGATGAGTTTGATGAAGGTATAGAACCAATGCACCAATTAAAACAAAGAGAACAATTTGCTTTAGCAAGATGTCACCATGAGGTGCATGCACATCATCATGGATGGCCAAGTTTGGCATTAGCTCACCACCTTCACCATCACAAACATATTAAAGAGTTGGTCTCATGAGAGTAGACTTAGTGTCAGTGATGTCTTGCAAGGCTTTCTCAAGCCATGTTGCCTCACATGAGTACATGTGCATTGTAATGCTGAGTCATGTCAAGTGTAAGTCGAGTGTCAACAGTAGGCTGTAATAGTCATAGAGTAGGTGAAGAGTCATGAGGGTAGTTGAATTTTCACAAAGAGGAATGTCAAGGGTCACCCCACCCTTTGCTATAAATAGTCCCTCATAACTCCTTGTATCGGCTTTTGGTCAGCCAAGCTTCTTCTAAGACTATCTTGAAGAAGGCTTGGAGAGTATTGTAATGTGCCTTGGCTTCTGCACTGCACGGAGCTAGTACATCTCTTTGGAGGAGTAGGCGGATGTCACTGTAACATTCCACTCATGGGGCTAGCAGGTTTACATGGTGTATTGTATGATTCTGACTTACACCTCTTTATATAATAAAAACTATAACATTTTCTTGCATATGTTGTTATTGTAGTTGGATTTCTCCAGTTTCCTTAATGATATACATTGTTTAACTTATGTACTTGTATATTAACTGATTTGTATGAGATTATATGAATATTGTTGTTAATGTCTTGGATATGTTGTTAATGTTGTCATCGTCTATGTTGACTGCTTTTCCGGACATAAGATAGAGCTTTCTCTAAACCTTGTTATATAAACCGTCACACATGTCTTGGATTGATCCATCATTGTTGTTCTTGTTATCTTACCTTCTATGTTGGGATTGTTGCGTCCATGTCGACTACTTTGCTGGAAGCTGTGCATTTCCTTTGTGTTGTGTGTTCTTAGCCAAATTGGGACTAATCCCTTTCAACCTAGAACCCACCTTCACCTTCCACTCCCTTCAAAATGTTGGAACCTCTCATACTCATTCCTTGACAACCTCACTAAATCAATCACACTGTTGCTACTAATAGATTTATCTTACTTGCCTTTGTGCAACATCACGGTCAAGGTATTACCATACGACCCACTGCTGGGACTCCTACACCAAATAGTCTAAGGTCTATTTGGGACTTCTTATTAGGGATATCCCCATCACATGTTAGCGGGGCCAACACTATCAACACAACCCAAAAAATAAATTTCCTGAAAAACATCATGGAATGTACCATATTTAAGATTGTCCTGTTCCTTATTTCGACTACTCCATTCTATTGGGGATTATAAGGAATGATTGTTTGATGTTTCATCCCATGTTGAAAAGATATTTTAAAATTCAATTGAAGTGTATTCTTTTCCATTATCAGTTCAAATAGAGCCAATATGAGATTGTGCATCATTTTCAATCCATACATGAAAATTCTTCAATGTTTCAAAAGCATCAGATTTGTTCTTGAGTAAATAAACCAAACACATTATGGTGTAGTCATCAATAAATGTCATCATATATTTATTCCATTTGTAGAAGAACAATCATTGGACCACATAAATCTGAATGAATAAGTTCAAATTTCTATTTTCTTTGGAATGTGAATCATGAAAAGCTTTTTTTGTGCTTTCTTAAGATACATGCATCACATTGCTTAAGTTTCCTAGGAATTGTAAGGAAACCAATAACACCAATTTTCTTCAACATACGAATGTTGTCATAATTCAAGTGTCGAAATCTAGCATGCCATAAAAGACTTTATGGGAATGTACCTTCATCATAATGAGAACTATATGAGAAGTTATGTGGACGAACAGAGGTTCCTTCCAACTTCAGAAGTATTTATTATTCTAACCCTGAGTGGTCTTATGCTTTTATGACCTCAATTTTTCCATCAAATATATGAATGGAGTGTCCTTACTAGTAGATGTGGACCAAAGATAGAAATTTTCCCCTTAGAACATCATGTAGAAGAAATTTTGTAAGACTAGGCAATTTGAGCCTGATGGTGCGAAGCTTGATGGCTTGAGTTTTGACTTATCTACAAAATATACTTCTCCATCAACATTGTCAGTGAATTCTTCAAAAAACTATCTCCTAAAAGTAATGTGGCAAGTTTCTCATAAATCAAGCAACCAATCATGTTTCCAAGATGCATGTGAAGCATTAAGCAAGTCTTCAGCTACTCCATTATTACAATGTGCCACAAGATAGTAAGAAGGTTTGGGTATTTTACGTTTCCCTTTTTCATTGGTTTTACCTTTCCCTTCATTTGTTTCCTACTCAGTTCCGTCCCAAGGTAACTTACATGTGGATTCATAATGTCCATCTATATTGCAATGTATGCAATGAATATCAAACTCTTCATCTTGGAACTTTTCGCCCTCCCTGCCTCTAAAATTCCTTCTTCCTCTTCCTCTTTGGCCACCTCTTACTCTAGAAGAATATTGTGTGTGATTTTTCTCTCTATGTACAAGACACACAAACTTGTTCTCAAGGGTGTCAAAGGTAATCTCCTTTAGATTTTCACTTGCTTGCAATGACTCAAGGTAATGTGAATAAGTGGGATATGATGCCTTGACATAAGCTATGAATGGAATGTCTATTTCAACACCAATGGTTTTTATATCATGCATAATAGATCTTACTTCTGATGCTAAAGCATGAGGGTCATCATTTTTTAATTCAATACTGAACAATTTAATCATCAATTGGAAAACTTCAAGTTCAAAGTGTGAGTCATACAATTCCTTAAACTTATTTAAGGCTTCACAAGAATTTGAAAATGGTGAAATATGGTGACTCACCTATTCATTTACATATTTTTAAATCAAGGAATAGGCCTTATTGTTCTTATTTTTCCCAATGGAAATCTCCTTATCTGAATTAGACTTTGCAGGTGCATTACCTCCTTCTTCGTCACAAAATCCCCTCCACAACTGATTGAAATTGAGAGTGTGTTTTATCTTCCTTGACCATTCAGGATAGTTCCCTTTTCTAAAGAGAAATAATCTAACAATTGGTATCAATGAATGAAATTTAAAATCCATGTCGTCTGTAAAAAATGTACTCTACTGGCAATATACTCTGAAAAATGCACTTCTAGTGGTAATTTTTGTAAAAAAAA
>APFE031547786.1:0-18252 GCA_000404065.3 Pinus taeda
CCAGGGGGGGCTCCCAAAGGTCGTAGCCGCCCCCCCTGGACCCCCCCTGCAGCGAATATTTTACGAGCGACGTTGCCACCCCCATTTTGAACTGGGGTCCAATGTGGTGGTACTTTTGAATATAGAAGATAATCAGGCTCCACACCCAACAATTCACATTGAATTGCAAGTATGAGTAAAGCATTCAAATAAATTATCATATAGCATTTACTTCAAGAATATCAGTAAGAAATTAGTTTTGCAAGTATCAATATATGTTAGTAGGATATCAATAACCAGTATGTATTAATAGGTTGTTCTGAAAACATAGTAAAAAGACAATTACCTCTTGTTGTAATTTGTTATTGTTGGTGAACGTCTAGCTTTAGACAAAGTAGCACAATTGTTGGTGGTAATACTATGTGACTCTTTTCAGCATGCTAACCATATGAAATAAAACAGATCATTTCAATTTTTAATGACACTGACTGTAAAAAAGCATTTCAATTTTAGTGATATTGACTATAAGCTCATTACAGAATTTCTATATCCATACAGTACAAGAAGAGGCACCCCCCAAGGAGTCATGAATCACTAAAAATAGGCCAATACACTGCTTGAGAAGTATTAAAAACTTACATGCAACATTGGGGATAAACACAGGACTATGGAAAATTCATTCAATCTACAAAATATCCCAAGGGAGTCAGGGAATCCAAGCTATAACACAAATTAATGTCTTAATCATCAAGAATTCCTTCCACAGGTTACCCAACCAATGATGGTATCATCTAGAACATGATCTTAAATTTGAACCAAATTTCACCATTCTCCCTAGTCAAATACTCCCATCATAGAAATTTATATTTCTATCGCTCTTCTTCTTCAATATCCCCTTCAAGGATACAAGCTGTATCTCATAAACTGATAATATTTCACCTCGTCCAAGCTCAAACTCTATAAAATGAATGCCCAACAAAAAAACCCGTGGAAAATTTTCAACAGAGAAGCTCACATGGATATATGTGCATTGCAATGTACCATGAATCCATCATTGAATCAACTAGCACCACGTGCGCCTGCTCTCAAAAATTGATACTGCCTTCCTTGGTTCTTGCATCAGCAGTCAAAGCATACACATTCTTTTCATCTTCTAAAACAACATAACGTATTTGGTCGGGCTCTGGACTGGTTGACAATCCTGTTATAAATAACTTGTAGGCATGACTATAACATAACTTGTTCGTATCAGAAGCCGGAACACATGGAAATATGACTACAAGATCTGAACCTTGTGTTCACATTGGCTCAACTTCTCTGTGAATCCTTTGACTGAGAGGGGTATGTCATGAGTACTTTGCAGTATTGATTGTGATGACTTCCTAAAAATTGTTCACTTTCTTGTGATCTATAGCTCCTCCAACAGATCTTCGTTGACGCAATCCCCAAGTACACTCTTGTTGTAGTGATTTAAGGATGAGAAACTCACTGAGAGGTTGATGGAGAAAATAATTCACATTCATTGGTGCTGAGAAAGAAGTGTACATGAACTGAGGGAGCTATTCACTTTGGTATGTGTCAGATCGATGAGAATTTATGGTCCTGGTTAGGCTGGTAAGTGAGGAAGCTGAAATGGGCTCTGTTACGACTTAGCAGAACAAAGAACAAATTCTATATGCCTGGAGTAAAGAAAAAATGGTCGACTCTGCCAAGAGTAAAAATAAGACAAACAACATTTATAAATGACACTTGAAATCCATGCAAATGTGTTGGCATGTTGCAATATTTATTTGTTGGCGTGTTGGTGTGGAGAGTTTTTAACATCGTTTAATTTCACTAAGATTTATAATTTTATTTTTGGTCAAGTGTCTATCTTAAGAGCTCGGTGTAAATCGATGTAAATGTAATGTAAGCTTATTTTTAACATGTACCTCTCCTCTATTATTGAGCATAGAAGAAGATTTTTGGACGGTCATCCTAGCACAGTGAAAACACGGATTAATAAAAAGCACCTCTCCTCTACTATTGAGCATGGAAGAAGATTTTTCGACAGTCATCCTGGCATGGTGAAAACACAGATTCCTATTTTTCTTCACAGTAGTCTCGAGCTTTCCCAAACTACGAGGTAGTGGACTTTCCCAAACTGCAAGATAATGAATTTAAATTTGAATTTAGGTTTTCAGGTGAACTGGGAATTGTCAGCATTAAAGTTTAGGTATTCATTGGATGCAGCATGTTCAATGGCAAGGTATTTTTGATTTAACTTGTATGCCAAGGAGTGGCTCCTCGTCCTCATCAACACAAACCTCACCAACAGTGAATTGGATGGTGTCTTCCAATTATTTGCAATCAGGGAGGTTTGTATAGTCATAGCCAATGCCCCAATCTGCACTTTAGAAGTTAACCATAACTTCATCATTATGTGGACATTTATGGGAAATCATCATCGTTGGCTTTTCTGATCACCCCATTCCTCTTCTGCTATAACAATCTGAAGATATTCTGCTACAACAATCTCAAGAGTTTCAATGGGAACAAAGAAAGGTTGCTTTTTATCTTCAGGAGGGTTGCAATATCTTTTTCCTACTGCAACACAAAAATAATTTTACTGCATCGAACTTGTAAGCAAGTTTCAAAAGCACATTTTTAGGGTGTTATCGATATTTTTGAAAAACTTTACCCTATTCTTTCATGCATCACAACGGTCTTCATCCATCTATTTATAAAGCCTCCTATATTTTTCTGTAGATTTTCCTGTAGATTCACAATCTCATGTAATCTACTCAAACAAGAGACAAGAATCTACTTCTACTCTTTATAGTGGAAGCCCATAAAGATCGAGCAAAACAATAATTGACAAGAGAAAGAACATCAATGACACATAACACAATAAATATACAAGGAAAGACATGGATCGAAACCCCATTATCTGTATTGCATTAATCAGAAATCCAAGATGATAATACAATGCTTGTTCTCACAAGAACAATCCCAACACTCAGTAAAATCAATCTCCAACTCACAAGCAAACTCTTGGCCAACACTTAGCCAATTCTCCTGCTCTCCAATTCCCTATTTCCTTGCGCCCTTGGTCAAAGAATTTGGATGAATACAATATGATATGCTCAACCTTGAGCTTAACCTGCACAAGTATTTCCTATCCTCCACCTGATGACTTCCTTTGGCCAATACTTAGCCAAATTTCCAAGACTCCAAGCTTTTAATTCTTTGCACAATTCCTAAGAGAATTAGCTTGTATTTAAAGGGAAATTCCTCATCCATAATTGCGCAATCCAAACTAGGTTTAGTTCCCGATTACATGCACCATCTATACAACTCAGAAAATTATACAACAAATAGCACACTGTCCCTGCACTCTAGTCCCAACTAGGTCTTTCTCAGAATCGACATGCATGAGTTTTTGATGAGGGAATCTTCAGTTAATTGGAGTAGCACTAGTTGAGTGCACTAATGCATCAACTAATTGTTAACTCACTATTAGTTCCTCAAACAGTTTGGAACTAATTTAATTGGACTTAACTCAATAAACTGAGTTAACTAATTACAACTCATACTTAACTCATCCTAGACCCCTATAATATAGGGAGAACATATACATGACTTTAGAAAGACTTCCAACTCGAAATTCCTAAGTTAACTAAGTCAACTCACTCTAGTTAACTATTACAAGTTGCTCTGAGAATAAAATTAGATTTTAATTCTCCGTTTAATTCAATGACAACTTTAAACTGGGATTTATGGATTCTATTTTTATCATTTCTTGTTGTTATTTTCAACATTTTCAATGCTCTATTTTGAGTGCTTGACAACCTTCTTTAGACAAAAGGAGATAAGTGAGCTCTAAGAAGAACATGTTTGTAGGGTATTTTTGATATTTCTACAGAACAACATCATTCTTTCTTTTAGCACGAAGCCTAATTAGAAGATTTAAATCACAACAATTTCAAACAGTTCACAAACCTCATATATTCGCCTACATGCATGCATTTTTTTGCTCCAAAGGTCAATCAACTAGCCATCATCAAGTGATAATAAATGTGTAGGTAGAATTGCCATCCTTCTTGGCACGAGACCTATCCATAGCTAATGAAGTGTGGTGTTTCCAGCTAGACATCTCTGTCTCAAAAGTGCTTTTTTAATGCATGCACACAACACTTTGTGCAATATATTCTTATACCTTCCTTAATAGCATATGGTTGACTACATCACATGATGATTTTATTGCTATTGCAAGCCAAATACATCTCCTTAAAATGAAAATAAACATTTAATTTAATTTAAAACGATGGAATTGAATGTTGCATTGTGTGATTTTTTAATTAATGATTAATAATATCACTCTTATTTTTGGGATGTTTTGCATGTTTTTCTGGGAACATCTTTTATGTTTCATCCCTTCAACTTTGTTGAGCATGAAAGAGGATTTATATGAGCTCTTCTTTCATGGTCAAATACATTCCATTGAAGATCCTTTTGAATGTGTTGAGCTTGTAACTCTTTAACTTGTTGATCCTTTTGAATGTGTTGAGCTTGTAACTCTTTAACTTGTTGATGTAGAATCTTGACCTTTTTGAAAATTGTATTGCCTTAAGCCTTTATTTTCTCATCAAGTAAAGGAAGAACATTCATTTCTATGGATGGTTGTTCTTGGTTTTCAACGCCAAGGGTTTACGAAAGTGGAATATTGTGGTCGCTTATATTATTCCACCTCATTATTATATTATAGGGTTAATGATTTACAAGTTAGTAATGGTAAGAAATATTTCACTTTTGGAAAAAACCATTGGGTTTTTATATATATGAAAACTATGTTAAATTGTAAGGCTATAAATTTAAGCACTTTGGTCGCCTTATATTATAAGGTTAATGATTTACAAGTTAGTAATGGTAAGAAATATTTCACTTTTGAAAAAAACCACTAGGTTTTTATATGTATGAAAACTATGTTAAATTGTAAAGGTATAAATTTAAACATTTTGCAACAAAGTTTTCACACAAACCAACTATTTTATGTATTTGTTGGGTAAAGATAAAGCAAACAGTAAATAAAAAATATTTTAAAAAGTATAAAAGTTTTTACAGTGTTAATTTATATTTTGAAATGGTTTTATTTTATATTTAAAAGGATAATTTAGTTTGTTTACATATTTATATTTTGCGCTAGTCTAATTATTATGTTTTTCTTGCTTTGAAAGTGATAGAAATATAGTCATATTTTAAAAAAAATTAACAGGGATTTTTGCGAATCCAAGTAAAAGTTGTCAAACTTCATAATTTTAGGTGCTTTAAAGGTTTTTGATGGTGTTGAATCCATTTCGACCCATCAAAAACATATGATTCAAACACTACCTCTATAAGATTTTTTGAATTTTTTTTACCTTGATTCTGACCACTTTTAACTATCCGCCTCCATAAACAATTCCTTGTATATTGACTATCAATTAACATATAATTTTATGAAATTTATATTATGAAATAAAAATAATTTTTTTTAATATATTAATTTTATTTATTTAAAAATAAAATTAGTGAGTTTCTTTTTTCTGCCATAATTATAGATCGGCAGCCATCTTCACCTCTGCAGAAAGGGTACAGTATGGCATTAAACCATTGCAGGTATACTATGTCTAAGAGGACTTTAAATAAATTATATCTAAAGTCGTTGTTTATGAACAGTCGAAAATGTATATTTGCTTATAATTCATTAAAATAATTCACTCTGGCCATTCTCTTCTGAAATTTTGTTTCACATCAACATACTTTAAATGCTTATCCTCCAAGCAATGAGCATTTCATGCCATGATGCTACTGCAGAGATATGCCACCGTATACTGGATGAAGTTTCCACGTTTTTTTTGGAAGTAAATTATTAGATTATATTTAATTAGAGATTCTATTTTATTTGGGCGGAAAGCTACTTGCCAACTATACAAGAAACAGTGAATCGCTTCCTCTAGAACAGTAAACGTTGAAATTTATTTTTTAATTGTTTCTTTTTTAGTTCTAAACAATTATTTCATTTATGATTTAGTTTTTTTTAGTTCTAAACAATTATTTCATTTATGATTTAGTTTAAAATTAGCATTTGCACCAGATGTTGCAAAGGAAACGCGGTAAGGCATAAATTGAAAAAAGCAAATAGAGAAAAAAAATACTTTGATAAAGAATAAAAATATATTAAACACTCAAATCAATGCCCCATTAACTAGAACCACTTAGTAGACATTCCATATAAAATGGGCATATGATCCAAGAACATTGCTGCATAAGAGAGCCAATTAGTGATCTAACATAAGTATAAATGGTTTCATATACTAAAATCCACAGGTCTAACAAATCTTGTTTAGCCATTTAAGATATAGAAGCTTCGAAACCCTTGTCCCGAGAAGCATTACCACTAGTACTAAGCATTACCACTGAATTTCAAATTTTTTCAGGTTCGCCAAATTCCAAACGTGAAGGTTTCATCGAACCCTTGACTTAGCTCCCCACAACGTGGTGCAAGTTGCATAATTTAGTTTCACTCAATCGTTGAATTTCTGTGTTTTTCACCCACAATGCATGATCTACAAATCTCCCAATTCTTAGAGAACGAGAGAACAAAATTACCTTCAAATCAGAATTTTACCAGAAAATCAAATTCCCAAAGCATACATGTGTTTTATTTTGTATAACAGAATCCTATAAATTCTGCATTTTTCGTAGTCAGCACAGTATGTTGTGTACATGAGATAGATTTGGGCAACTGTATTCATGTCAAAGTTGATAGAAGCTACAGATTGATAGAAGCTACGGGGAAATTTTAAATGATCTTCATGAATTCATTTATATATATAAACATATGTTACAAAATTTGTAATGAGGATAAAAAAATTCTAACAACCTATCACCAAACAGAAATCGTATGGTTTGTCATGAAAGCAGTAACTAATTACATACACATTGGGTGAATTTCAGTGACAGTAGTCATCCCAAATGAGGTTTTGGTTTCTTGGACTCCCCTTTCTCTTTAAGAGAGCGTTGTGTTCCGCCTGTGTGGTGCATATTCCACCATCAGTGCAGTCCAAGATATGAAATGCTTTCATTTAGAATACCAATACCAATTCGAAATATGAGATGCTTTTATTTATAATACATTGACACACCTTCAGCGCCCGAAGTGCCTGGGGACAGTCCGTGAGAAATTTGATAGCAAATGCCATCGTTGAGGTTGAGGTATTGTGACCAGCGAAGAGCAGGAATAGTACAAAATCTGCTATAATTTTTTTTGAATGCAAGTCTTCTTTCAAGAGTTCTCCTAAGAAATCATTATGGACAACTTTTGGATGCTTCCTTTTGTACTTTATACTCGCATAAATCTTTTTCATGCAAGGTGCCTTCTACACCCATTTGTTATTCGTTTATGAAACCCACATTGCGCCCTCCTATTATTGCATTGAAGAATCCTTCAAGGGTTTTGAAGGGTTCTTCATTTCTGGCTCTTGGCCCCAAACCCCACACAATAAATCCTGTCAAATCAACATTTGTTCGGTCATCAACAACTTTACAGTCAATCAGAGCAACTATTTCAGTGGGGGAGAAGCTGCCGGAGGCTACTCTGGCATATTTTGACAAAGAGGGCGAGATTCAAACAATAAAAGTCTCAGAGTTAACAAAGGGAAGAAAGTGGTTCTGTTGGCCGTTCCCGGTGCCTTCACACCCACTTGCTCTCAGAAACATCTGCCAGGAGTTTTGGAGAAAGCCGATGAGCTGAAGGCTAAAGGTGTTGACACAATTGTCTGCGTTTCTGTAAACGATGCTTTTGTTATGAGGGCCTAGGGTCAGAATCTGAATGTAGGTGATAAGCTCCTCCTGCTGGCTGATGGAAATCAAGAATTCACCAAAGCATTGGGTGTTACTCTTGATTTGAGCGATAAAACTGCAGGTTTAGGGGTTCGATCGAGGCACTATGCGCTATTGGCAGAGGACGGTGTCGTCAAGGTCTTGAACCTGGAAGAGGGCGGTGCGTTTACTGTAAGTGGTGCTGATGAAACAATTAAGGCCTTGTAAAAGATAGGTAATGAAGAAATCATTATGGACAACTTCTGGATGTTCCCTTCTGTACTTTATACTCGCATAAATCTTTTTCATGCAAGGTGCCTTCTATGCCCATTTGTTATTCGTTTATGAAACCCACATTGCGCCCTCCTATTATTGCATTGAAGAATCCTTCAAGGGTTTTGAAGGGTTCTTCATTTCTGGTTCCTGGCCCCAAACCCCACACAATAAATCCTGTCAAATCAACATTTGTTCGGTCATCAACAACTTTACAGTCAATCAGAGCAACTATTTCAGTGGGGAAGAAGCTGCCGGAGGCTACTCTAGCATATTTTGACAAAGAGGGCGAGATTCAAACAATAAAAGTCTCAGAGTTAACCAAGGGGCAGAAAGTGGTTTTGTTGGCCGTTCCCGGTGCCTTCACACCCACTTGCTCTCAAAAACATCTGCCAGGATTTGTGGAGAAAGCCGATGCGCTGAAGGCCAAAGGGGTTGACACAATTGCCTACGTTTCTGTAAACGATGCTTTTGTTATGAGGGCCTAGGGTCAGAATCTGAATGTAGGTGATAAGATCCTCCTGCTGGCCGATGGAAATCAAGAATTCACCAAAGCATTGGGTGTTACTCTTGATTTGAGCGATAAACCTGCGGGTTTAGAGGTTCGATCGAGGCGCTATGTGCTGTTGGCAGAGGACGGTGTCGTCAAGGTCTTGAACCTGGAAGAGGGCGGTGCGTTTACCGTAAGTGGTGCTGATGAAACTCTTAAGGCCCTGCAAAAGATAGGTAATGTGTTTATGCTTTTGCCGCATAGTTCTGCCGCATATGAAACTATTCGACTCGATGCCAAATGAAACGCCCAAACCGTTTGGGCAACCCCTTTGAATCAACGGCTGAAATTGTTGCAATCGTCTAACATATAATCGTGTGGCTTACAAGATGACAGGTAGGCAGAGAGAAGAGTTGATTTCAGAGAGAAACGCCTTACGGCGTAAAAACACCGTAAGGCGTAATTAAGAGAATTAACTATAAACTTGCTTGCATACCCATAAATGAAATTAATAAAAAAGAATTACAAGTGAAGACTATGTTGTTCAAATCCCATCTTTCGAGATAACCAAATACGAAAATTCACTTCAGAAAACCAGTCTGAACCTAACATATAATCCTAGCTCTAATTTGACAAGAGATATGCAGAAGCTAATGTCTACTTAAGACAAACAAATTCGAAAGTAAAGATATATTCTTTCTATCACTCAACGAGATCAATAAGAGCACATACCTGTGTGGTTAACCCATACAAGAATCAAGTATATTATATGTTTAATGCGCCCATATAGCAGTATCTAATATTCAATTCATAGTGTATACATGAAAACAAAATGCATCCATATTTCTAGTAAGATGGACAACAATTCGCAAAGGAAATATCACCAAATCACTAGTGCAACATAACAGGTACACCCACATGAATTCATAATTACACACTGTACGCATAAGAACAATTAAACATTACACAGAATAACTCCATTAGGGAGACTGTTTCAGAGAAAATTTATATAAATTGTAACAATCAAAACATTACAGAAGGAAAAGAGGAAATGTGAACATGGAACCGAGATTCCAGAATTGGTAGGATCTTAAGCGCGCTACATGCAATGAAACGTACCAAGAGTGCTAGTCTCTTTAATCTTAAATTACAAAACCTCACTAACAGTGGCCACCAAAATTAACAACTAACAACTTCCAGAAAGGAAAATTATAAAAGGAGTCTAAGAATTGCTGGAGGTTTCCCAATCTAACCATTGAGGAAAGGCAGTCGTGGAAGGAGAGGAATGTGCAAAAGAACTGATCTGGAAAAACAATGTGTCCGAGTTAGTATTCGTCATGCTATGAGAACTCCAAGTGCGCGGCTAGAGAGGAACCACATGGAGCTACCTGTAACAAGAACCATAAGAGGCATTAGAAGTAGGAAAGAAAAGGAAACCACAATCAAATCATCATGAAAGGATTCCGAAAAGGGGTAATACTTGTGAAGGAGTGGTAGAGCTGAAAACTCATCTGGTCCATTGAACCTGCACAAAAGAACCCAACACGAAAATGTGACCATATTAATAAGTACACGAACCCATAAAAGAAATGAACCGAAACTGTAGGGAGAAACTTAAGTAATACTTGTGAAGGAGTGGTAGAGCTGAAAACTCATCTGGTCCATTGAACCTGGACAAAAGAACCCAACACGAAAACGTGACCATATTAATAAGTACATGAACCCATAAAAGAAATGAACCGAAACTGTAGGGAGAAACTTACCTTCGACCATGTGGGTTAGAATGTTGGTCATGAGAACTCCGAGCCAGCATTTGGAAAAACCTCCAGTCAAGCCTTGAGGATGAAAAATGGAAAAAAGGTCAGAACCCTGTAGAACCATAGGGACAAACTACTAACTAGAAGACAAAATCTATAAATACCCGGTGAATGGGGACGACATGAGCACCTCCCCGGTAAATGGGGACAATATGAGCACCTCCCTTGTCTTTAACTGAAATCATCGTACTGGCAATGTATAGCGGACATTTAAATTAAGGGCAAGCAAAATCATTCACCTCGAGGCAAGGCAAGGCCTAGCGCGAACAAAAACCCCGCTAATGCAAGCCATGATACCCTGGCACAACCATAGCCGTTCTGCAACAGGAGGGCGACAGTTGAAACACACGGTGGGGGTTGCACAAGAAGCCACAACATAGGGTTGCAGAGATCTCATCTTCATTGACAAAGGGATAGTCCAAACGAACGACTGTAAAAGATAGGTAATGTGTTTATGCTTCTGACGCATATGAACTATTCGACCCGATGTCAAATGAAACGGTGAAACGCCCAAATCGTTTGGTATTCTTTTGAATCAATGGCTGAAATTGCTGCAATCGTCTAACATATAATCGTGTGGCTTACAGCAGGACAGGTAAGCAGGGAGGAGAGTTGATTTCAGAGGGAAACGCCTTACGGCATAATTACTATTGATCGCATTAAATGTATTTGTAACCAGTTCCAAAAGGCCTTGCCAGTGGAAATCGACGACTTTCACCACGGGATATTCCAATGTCTCCAACTCAATGAGTTACATCTAGAACTACTTCAAAGACTCTTGAAGAACCTATCAAAGAGAAGAGTTAATATGTTCTAAAATTCTGGAATGCAATTCCTGTGATTTGCATGTAATAAGTTATATTCTTAGCCTCTTCATCTGCTAAGTTTGATAACAAAGTATTTGTCAAATTTTAGGTATAGGTATTAATTTAAAAGGCATACACCTGTTTGTGTTAAGATTTTATCCTGTTTGATAACAAAGTATTTGTCAAATTTTAGGTACAGGTATTAATTTAGAAGGCAGACTCCTGTTTGTGTTAAGACTTTATCCTGTTTGATAACTATAGATAAATCAATTTTGCCATCTACTACGTCCATCCTTTACTGCAATGCTCTGCCTGATGCGTCGGAAAATTATAGATTGTAATTCAGATGAATTATATATAGTAACATTCTTTTATAATCATTTTGTTAAACATAAGCAATGTGAATAATTTATTATTTATGTTTCTTAATCATCTTTATTTGGATGATTGATTTTCAAAATATCCTGAAATGGAAGCAAAAAAACTACAACAGAAATCGACATGCATAAATCACAATAGCTAACATAAAAGGAACTTCTCTAAAATGACATCACAGGTATCGATTGTGTTGGGAACTTTTCCAAAATGACATCACAGGTAGTTATTGTGTTGAGATCTGTAGCACTGTGGAAAGCCAATGTGGCTGTTCGTCTTATAATAAAAATGAATAGAAGTAACACAGAGATTCTCCAGACAGGAAGAATGAAGCATATGAAGCATATGCAATCCCCAGAATATGAAGAAAAAATGGCCTTTTGCACTCTCTGGCGCCAAATGTGCTAATAATACAGAGATTCTCCAGATGAGATGAATGGAACTTGCACTGAGCATAGATATGCAAGCCCCGGGATATGAAGAAAAAAATTGTTTTATGCACTATCTGTCCCCAAATGTGCTAGTAAGCATGGTTTTATTTGCATTTATTTTTCCGACCAATTCTTGGATATCAGGAAAATTTTAGATATCTTGCCAGCTGCATGCGTCATAACAAGTCTACCGCTAGGATTTGCATCCAAACACATCACTGCAAGTCGTGAAACTTTCTTAGCACCATCAACCGGGAAAGAATCATTGAGCCGAGGATCGATCCACGATCTCAGTCTGCCCAGTCATTGCCCTGAAACAAGGATCCGCAACGATCACACTGCTGGATTTCATGTATTTGTGAAGGCAACCCAAACGTGCATAATGACGAAAAGACACATCAAGAGCGGTATGCATCCTGGAAACCCATGAATATAGCATTCTTCTACCGCTGAGGGCTTCTCTCAGGCTTGTACCCTCCACATACTCATACACAATACAGACATTTTCCCCTGTTCACACCAACTCAGAAGATTCCAGATACTTACCCTGCTTTTGTCATAGCCCACTTGATTCTTATAGTTATATTTGAATCATGAGGGAGAGATCGATGGACAGAGCAGCAGCAAGTGCCTTACACGGTGGTGCAGCTGATGGCTATGAGCCCTTACAATCCGGATCTTCACCCTGATCTATTTTGGGATTTCACTGAAATCGGTTACTGGTAAGAAGGTTCTACGGAGAAACGCAAATCAGTAATAAGGGTTTTTATTTTATATTGAGAATCTATATGAATCCATGTGGAATATCTGTCATTTTCCTAGACTGTTTTGATCTCTGTACGCCTTCCAACCCGCCTGGATAAGTATTTGGAATTTTGAAAGCATAGCCAGAACAGTATCTCTGCGGAGAAAAATAGATTTAGAGCATTCAAAAGCCTCTGTTAGAAGAGATCCTATATTCATTGAATTTGAATCTATCTCTAGAGTGGAATTTTTAGCTAATAATAGTTCATTTGCAGCAAGACCTCCAAACATTCTTCGGTAGAACGTAAAAATGTTGGACTGGTAATGTATAGCGGACATTTAAATTAAGGGCAAGCAAAATCATTCACCTCTAGGCAAGGCAAGGCCTAGCGCAAACAAAAACCCCGCTAATGCAAGCCATGATACCCTGGCACAACCATAGCCGTTCTGCAACAGGAGGGCGACAGTTGAAACACACGGTGGGGGTTGCAGAAGAAGCCACAACGTAGGGTTGCAGAGATCTCATCTTCATTGACAGAGGGATAGTCCAAACGAACCACTGTAAAAGGTAGGTGATTGTAAAAGATAGGTAATGTGTTTATGCTTCTGCTGCATATGAACTATTCGACCCGATGTCAAATGAAACAAACGGTGAAACGCCCAAATTGTTTGGTATTCTTTTAAATCAACTGCTGAAATTGCTGCAATCGTCTAACATATAATCATGTGGCTTACAGCAGGACAGGTAAGCAGAGAGGAGAGTTGATTTCACAAGGAAACGCCTTACCGGGTAAACATTGGATCTCTAAAATTATATTTGTTTTATATTTATCTTTAGATATAAATTAGTTTACTAACAAAATTATCTAGTTATTACTCAGGAAATATTTCTAAAATTTAATTATATTTATTTTTAAATACAAATTATTTTTCCTTTTTTTTTCGTAGAAAAAAATCGTATTTTTATTCATATGAAAAAAATTACATTTTGTAGATGCTTAAAGCATATGCATGTGAACTCTTCCTGTAACCAGGAAATGAAAGAATACAAAGCAAAAAAAGAGATAAAAAAAAGACATTGCTGGCCTATGCTTTCCTGCTTTTCTTCTTCTCCACTCTTCACCAACCACCAGTGTTGGGAGTGGAAGCAATAATGGCAAGCTGGTTTTCCACTGTATTCATTGATTGTTCCTTGTCAGATTCTGATCCTTCGAAACCATGTGGTCTTTTGGTGCCACCTTCTTCGAGTTGATATACTTGTTGCTGTTTCGTATTGTATTGCCCCAAGTTAGTCTCTCGGGTATACTCTTCCTGTGCGTTTCCCTATTTCATTTGTGTACCTGTAGGTTCTGTCTTCAAATCTTCTTCTTCCAGCGGTTTGGTATGCTGCCAACCTTTGGGCTTTTTCTGTTGTTTCTTGTTCCCTTTAAGCTCCTTCCTAGCCAGTGGACAGGTGTATTGGAGGTGCCCTGTTTGCAAGCATCCGCGGCATTTGAACGTTGTGTTTTCATAATCGAGCGGTTGTGTCCACAGTGAATTATTGAAATTCAGTGTGATGTGATCTGGTAGCCCCTGACTCAGATCCACTTCTACACATATTCTAGCAAATGTGAAGATTCCCCGAATAGCTCTGTCTTCATCCGCTGTTAGGAATTTCCCCAAGGAATTCCCAATGGCTATTAATACTTTACGATGCCAAAAATGTAGTGGGAGGTTATGTAGCCTAACCCACATTGGTGTCGTTGAAACTACCATGGTATTAGCATCAAAATATGGGAACCAGGGGGTGATGAAGAGGCCATCATTGCCCCAAAACCAAGGCCCTTGATTGATGATGTTTTCTCATTCTTGTTCTGTGTTGAATCTAACTATGAAAAACCCCTTTGGACATAGGTAAATTTCACAGTTGGGTGACCAGTTGGCAGAGATCCATTGATGCAGTGCATCTGATTTTGGTCAGTAACCATTAAATCTACAGATAACAACATTTTGAGTTAAATCTGAGTGTAGATCAGTTACCTCTGGCAAGGTTACTGTAAGCATTGGAGCTTCAGGCTTCTGTTCCACGATGTAGGGGCTTGGTAGCTCTGTTGTTGTTGCTGGTTTGTTCTGCATTTGTTCCTTCCCTTTAACTGCATCACAAAAGGAGCCTGAAGTTTTAGAACTAGCTCCGTTGCAACCGCCCCGCAGTCTTAAATTTAATATGATAGTTGAATCGTTGATGACGCCATAATCCTGTACCGTGTGATTATCCTGTAGGATGTGTCCTGTATATATCAGATTTTGATATTCTGGTGGGGTTCCTAGTTTTTTCTGGATCTCCTTTTTCAATTGTTGAATGCTCGTTCCCTTGCAGATCTGGAGGCAGTGATGCCTTCCTTCTATTGATCTGATAAAAATTTGCCTCAGATCTTGCTCCATATAGGAGGGATCGACCTTGTCTAGGTCTCGATCTGTTGGATCTGATTTCTATGTGTTTCCAAGAGCACCGCTCAGTTTGAGATTCTGTCCATGCGTTGATTTCCCCTACCCAGTTTTGCCGAGGTCACCATGCAGAGGTCCAAAACCTTCTTTTAATAGGAAGGCCCAGATCTCTCGTTGCCTGGCAGTTTTGACGAGAAAAACGCCTGCCCTGAGTCTCATTACCCCCTTGATGTCCTTAACCCTCACCAGAAACGCAACATGCCATATAGTCCTCAACCTTTCACACGCTTCCCCATCTTGCCAGCTGCTTTATCCAGTCCTTCCAGTACTCAGGTAATGGTTATGGGTATCATCAAGCTTGGGTAGCTGCCTTCTTCGTGTGTGCTCTGGCTCTGGCTTGTCGAGCGCATTGTTTGAAGACCCCGCCAAATTACCGAGGATACCATTTTTTAGTCCGACCAAGGGCACAACGACTTTGTCTGGATCTGTCATGGCAACAAACCTCGCCTTCCGATCAACGATACAGACCCTCATTATTCCAATGGGAATCAGGGACGCAACATTCTGTTCGGCCCTTATTCGCACAACCATTTCCAGCCAGATCTCTTCTTCCTTGTCTTTAAGCACAGCGAAAAGATCAAAACCAAGGTAGAAATGGTTTTTTGTTTACAGATCTGGTTGATGTTGGGATGCATCGTCCATGTCATGTCCTGTTGCAATGGATCCAAGCGACCCACAGTGAGAAAAACCCTGAAACAGGTAAGGAGAGCACGCCCATGACCTGAGTGAAGATCGATCTACCGCAGGGGACCAATCAACCACAGGGGATTTGTTGTCTGGTTCGCTACGCAGGCAAATCCTTGATAAAGTGTTTGATTCGGTTGATCCAGCAATCAATTTCTTGCAGGGACTTCCTGCTATCACACCCCCATTGTTGATCTGCAGTGTGATGGCAGCACAGAAGAGTTCAGAAACCCTAGCCATCGTGTCTCCCTTTTTTCGTATCAATACAAATTAAATTTTTAACAAAGTTTTTTAACTATTATTTTATTAACAAAATAATATGTATCTCACAAATTAATTTAATGACAAATTTATTATGTATTTCAAATTTATTTACTCATAAAAATAATTTTATTGGAGATTTAACAAGTTTATTTATATATTATAGATTTATGTGTTTTTCATTTCTATTATCATGTCAATGAGTCAATGGTTGCAATGGGAGATTTATTACTCTTCACAATATCTTAAAATTAGAGAAAGGTTTTATTATAGAAAATTTCAATTATACAAAATGATAAGATTGCCACTTATAATAATAAACATAAAACGTATAGGAACAACCAATTAGAAAACGGGAGATACATGGTATGAGAAAACTTAATTTCTATTGAATGGGTGTGTAATATCTCACTTTCTTCTTCTTCTTCTTCTTCTTCTTCTTCTTATTAATGATTAGGAAATCATTAGTCACTTTAATTTCTAATATAATCACTTCAATCAACTTGTTCATTGTTGAATACATTTGTCTATATGCAATTTTAGTTCTTTAATTTTTTTTTTGTAAGTCAATATTATATTAATGTCAGAAAAAGGAGTACATAGAGTCCGTCCCAAAATAGGTGGTCTCATGCCAACCAAGTTTGTTGACCAAAAAGTTCAACAGATGACAAAAATACAAAAAAGTAGCTAACGACATTGTCCATAAATAGTTGGGCTAGAGGCACTAAAACACAGCTAAAATATAAAAAACACCATAAATCATACTAGACGTCTGACGTAATGGATGCAGGGTTGTCCAAGGTCGTTCCAAGAGGTAGAGGAGGGTGGAAGTCACATTGAATGTGTCCTTCATAGTGCGCCATCCATAACTCCAACTTTTCTACTTTCTCCGTGAGTTGGTTTTCCCCCACCAGACCACAACTAGTATTTCTCAAAGTTGACTTTGAAAGGAATGCAACCGCTCTAGAGAGACTATCAGCACCACATGCTCCTTGTGCCAAACTCATTCTGTAGTATCCACCTTGTCCATCAAACTGGCAATGAGAACGCAACAGTTCTCCAAGAAGCAGTGTTGGAGACCCTGCCCCTCTTGAGCCTCGGATGTTGTCGGCCCATGCTTCGCCCTACCGCCACGACTATCACCGCCCCCGTGAGTCTGTTCACAGTCATGCGACCCTTCAGCTCTTCTCACCCCTCGCTTGCCACCTCTGTGGCCTCCTCTCACACCTACATTGCCTTTTCGCACACGCCTAGCTATTTTTCTACCCCGACGGGGTGCCACTGTGACTAGAGCCTGGTCTGTCACCCCTTTAGAAGCAAGGGAAACAAGGGAGGAAGAGCAGCCCCTTCACGTCGATGATTTCATAGCTTCCCACGGCATAGGAAAACCTTGAACAGGCATCAAACACCAGACTTTCCACTCGAAAGAACACTCCCCGTAGACAGAAGACCCGAGCAGCACCACCTAGAATAACACGAATTCACCAAGATGGCTCCTTCTACCCACGAAGGACCACCCCCACCAGATAATCCTAACACCTCCACCTTCCAGAATACCACCAATGATAGAGTGCCACCTAGGGATAGGGGAGTTGTTTCCGTCGCGAGACGAGTGCAAAATCGGCTACCACCTACCAAATTCAACCTGAGCTAGAAACCATAGGCGAACCCACCAGGCCCCGTCGCACCAGAAATCACTATTATACAAGGGCACTTGGGCTTCCTCCTCTGGCTGCAAGGTTCCCTTACTGATGAGCTCCACCACCCTATAAGAACGAGACTGAAAAGGTAACCTCCATACCACAAGGAGTTTTTCTTCTGCGCCCAGTCTTTCCTTCCGCCACCAATAACCAGGATTCCCAGACTCGAGGACCAAACAAGCCCACCGGCCCTATATATTTCCCCAGCAAGAAACCACAATATGTTTCCAATGAGCATTGACCTTTGGCGTGTCCTCCTATGTAATTCCCACGAGTTGCGGTTTGTTTGGTGGTGGGCGCACGATGGATGAGCAAGCGACGAGCTCGGTGGTAACTGGCGAGTTGGGGCGCGCCCGCATAGTACGA
>APFE031547786.1:38328-104364 GCA_000404065.3 Pinus taeda
AACTTAGACCACTCCGATATGGTCCTTACACCATTACCAAGGTTGTGGGAGACAATGCATTTGAGCTCAGCATTCCCCCATTCCTTGGCATGCACCCAGTGTTCAATGTGGACCACCTTCGGCCATACTTTCCACCATTACTAGACACGTTCGACATTGCAGAACAACTCACACCCACATAGTTAAATCCAAATTGCATGGAACAAGCTGCAACTGATCGAATCATGGACACACAAATCCATCACACTCACCAGCAAAACATCCAACTGTATCGAGTTGCCAAAGCAGGCCAACTCTTTGACCAGGGAAGTGGCTCACCAGGGACCAAGTTCAACAGAAGTTTCCTCATCTCATGGAGGAACTCAATGCAATGGGGACCATTACTTCCTAAGGGGGGAGGAATGATCCAGGTGGATATTGGTGGCCACTCGTGAAGTCCACTTGGACCCCCACCATTGTTTCTTTCAGCTTTTCAGTTTCCTTAATTGTAGCACAGTTTATTATTTTTAGCAGTTTTTTCGGGTCCTAAACTTCCGGAGCCGTTTTGAGGCCCTAAACAATGTTTTTTGGGAAAAATGGGAGCAACATGGGTCCATGGACCATGTTGCTCTTCCCAAAGTTGTATTTCTCAGATAGATCTTTCTAACGAGATATTGTATGCGTCAAACAGAGATCGTATGCCAAAGTTACGACCCCGGGAAGTTGATGTACCAATTTACCCAAACAGGGCTCACGGTTTGGCGTTTCATCTTCTAGGGTTAGGTTTTTGGATGTTTAGGGTTTTCCATTGTTTCTCAACAATAAATAGGCCTTCGAGCCTCATTGTAATATAGTTCAGAGGCATGTAGCTACCACATCTCTTCTCAGAGATAAGCTACCATCGCCTTAGCTGTTTATGTCCATTTTCTAGTTGTAAGCATATCTCAATATTTTACATTAATGAAATGAAGTATTATTTCCACTGCATCTTTGTGTTTATGGCTATCCCTATAATTTGTTGCGTTCCTATTTAAATCAGGATCAGTGGTTGGCTCACGCGAAGATCTCGTCCTTGGTGAAGCCACCCGATGGTGTACGGTTGTGGATGTGCTGTGGTCAGTAAGCCCAGCCGCTTCACAACCTCTATCGAAATGAGGTTCTTTTGGCTCCCACTATCGACAATGAATTGTAGCGGGGATCCTTTTACCCACATCTGGGAGTGGAAGAGACGCTCCTCCTCCTCTGGATCTTCAGGTTCCTCCTTTTGGATCTTTGTGGTGGCAACGGTGGCGTTGGGCTCCGCATCGATAATCTTCTTCCCTTTGTCATTCCCCTTGTCGGGTTCTAACTCAGAGTTGGAACATGCATCTAATTCTGAAACCTTTAGCTTAGCCACCAGTGACTTCTTGGCCCAACACTCACTTGTGTTGTGAGTGGAGCTCTTATGGAACTCACACCATTTTCCCATGTCCTTTTTCAGCTTCCCGGTGCTATTCTTTGCTTGTAGCTTTGGCGGGTTGTCTTGGGCCACCCCGCCTTGGATTTGTCCTTTGTTCTGTGGTTTGAGGGCACCTTTCCCTTACTTCAAATTTGTAGATCCAAAGTCTCATTTCTTCTATTTAAACTTTTTCTTGACCTTGATAGCATATCAGTATGTCGTGCCGAACGAGGAGATGTTCAGGAATTCTATTTATTCCTGGATGTACTTGTGCAGGCATCTTTGGTATTTGAGTATCAAATGCTCCTCCAAATCCTTGATACCCATCTTTGTGCGAAGGGTATGGAGAATATTGGTAAACTTCGGCACGTCTTGGTCCCTTCCCTGCTATAGCATGGTCCACTTTATGTATTGATCCTCATAGCTTCCGACAAGGTAGTACTACTCCTTGATGGCATCCTGGAACGAATTCTAGGTGGATGCAGCTAAAAATAGTGAGTCGGTACTTTCATTATTTTGCTCGCAGTAGGTTTCCCACCAGTCCTTGACGTGGGGGGCTACTTTGAGAAGAGCGAAAATAATCTTTTCTCGACTGGAAAAATCATGAATAGAAAAATAACCCTCTAGCAGATTTAACAATTTATCGACTGCGTTTGTGTCTATCTGACCCTCGAATATGGGATTTCAAAATTAACTTGTACCTTAAACGGTGTGGCGTTTCTAGAGTAGTTGTGGGAAGCCGATGCGTCGCCCCTGGGTAGCCGCTGAAGGATCTGGGAAAAGTTGTCTACATCACGTTCCTTTGTCGCTCGAGGGCTTCTTTGAGCAAGATTTTGATAGGATCTCCTGCTCCCTCATCTTTCTTTTCATCCGCCATTGGAGGCCGTTGGGTTTTGCTAGGCTGATCTTGCAAAGGTTCAACCCGTTCAAGCCCTAACTCCTTATATCATGACCTCTTTGGGGACATGCAAAGAAAAACAGAGAAAAAGCAGACCACTCTGATACCATTGATTCGGATTTAAACTAGAACGCAACAAATTACAGAGATATCCATAAACACAAATATGCAGCGGAAATAATACTTCATTTCATTAATGTAAAATACTGAGATATGCTTACAAACAGAAAATGGACATAAACAGATAGGGCGATGGTAGCTTATCTCTAAGAAGAGATGTGGTGGCTACATACCTCTGAACTATGTTACAATGAGGCTCGAAGGCCTAATTATAGTTGAGAAACAATGGAAAATCGTAAACATCCAAAAACCTAACCCTAGAAGATGAAACGCCAAACTGTGGGCCCCGTTTGGGTAAATTGGTACATCAACTTCCTGGGGTCATAACTTTGGCATACGATCTCTGTTTGAAGCATACAATATTTCGTTAGAAATATCTATCCGAGAACTACAACTTTGGGAAGAGCAACTTCGGTCCATGGACCTAGTTGCTCCCAGTTTTCCCAAAAATCGTCGTTTAGGGCCTCAAAACGGCTCCGGAAGTTTAGGACCCGAAAAACTGCTAAAAATAGTAAAATGTGCTACAATTAAGGAAACTAAAAAGCTAAAAGAAACAATGGTGGAGGTCCAAGTGGACTTGGTAGGTGGCCACCAATACCCACCTGGGTCGCAAAGCATCCATCCGAAATAATTTGTTGTTGAAGGGTGCTCATTTCCTCCTCAAGGCAACGCTTCTCCCGATGGATATTTCCAAACTCAGTTTTGTACCAATCCTTTAGTCTCCCTTTAAGATCTTTGAGCTTAAGTTGGAAGGTTTCCATCATGTTTCGACCCATGACCCTAGAAGTTCATCATCATTCTTCCATTTTTGGCACGATATCAGGGTTCTCTAGCCAAAAGGACTAGAATCTGGACAATCGATTCCGAGGGGACATGCATAGATCTATCTATAGGTAGATCGACCAGTGGTTTAAACTCATGCACAAAAGTATTTCCGCCTGGAAAAAAAAATCGTAAAGCGGAATATTCTATGAGATAAGGAAGAGGTCCAGTTTTGAGACGATTTGGGCGGGGTCGCCTCTTTGGTTATTCCAAGTGAAACAACCATTTATGAATTCCAAGTCCTCCAACCCCATATCTTTGATGGTTTCCTTGAAGGCCACTGACATCTGATCTAGTATTCTTAGGCCTCCCTTTTTCTCACCGAGCTCTTTGATGAGATTGAAATCCCCAGCCACTATCCAATTTAGATCCTCCACAAAATCCTTTAGGTTTCTTAAGCTTTGTAGGAATCAAGATTTTTGACCAAGCACCATGGGTCTGTATACCCCAATTAGCCAAACCTTCTCCGTTGATCCCACACATTCAAACTGACCTGAGAGAGTGTGGGGAATTTCTACCCATTTTCTAAAGGAAACAAATATGGGGTCCCAGAGGATACCCAGTCCTCCCGCACTACCTCGTGCATCCATTGCCATGCATTCTGTCAAGTCCAACTCCTACCGACAATTTATTACAATCTATCCATAGTCACCTTAGTTTCCTGTATAACAATTATATATATTTTTTCTTTTTGAATTATGTTTCTGAGGTACCTCAGCTTCCCTTTGGAGTTGAGGCCTCTAAGATTTCATGAGATTAGCTCCACTAGAAAGGGGGAGGGAGAGATCGTTGGTAATATTTTGTTAAGACATTGGTTTGTCCTTAATTCACCAAGATTTCCCCTACTTCTCGAATCACTTCCCACGTTGGTCTTCAACCTCTTTTCTTAGAGCCTAAGGTGAGATCTATCCACTGTGAGGGTTGATCTTCATCCTGTGGTAGTAGTGAAAATTGATTCTGAGGTTCTGTCATAGCAATGTATTTCTCCCATTATTTGAAGATTTTATGGAACCGGTCTAGCTGATCCTAGGGTATGTCCGGTGTGCCATCCTTTGGCCCAGATCTGAAGGAAAGCAACCAAAACTCTCTCATCTAAGTGAAGTTGTTCCAGTTTCACATCTTGTCCTAGCACTTGGTGGACCTGGGCTAGGACTTGGAGGATTTCCTTCATATTCGATTGGGCTTCCAATGATTTCCTTTTGCTCAATTGTTTACTCTTTGCCGCTTCTAGATTCTTTTCTACTTCCCCAATTGAGTGACCTGTGGGGTTGTTCTTGGGGCTTCAGGGTGTATTTTCTCCTCCGGCTTTGATGACTCCGCAAGGATGGCAAAGCCATTTCTATGAGGGTTGGATGGAGGGGGCTGTGAATTCGAGGTTGAATGCCCTGCATGCACAAGCTTGGGTTCGACTGGGCGGGTGGTGGAAGCATGTAGGGGCTTTAATGGCCCCATAAAGGGGGGGAATTAGGTCGAAGGGGGGTTACGACACTAAAATTCCTATAATTCATCTGAACTGGGAGTCGGGGTGGCTAATTGTGCTTGTTGCAGACAAGCTTGGAAGAGATGGGTGTGTTCGTGGCATAAATGGAATTTGAACGACACATGTTCATAGTCCAAGGGATGGGAGCATATCTCGTCCTGGTATTCAATTTTGACAGACTTAGGGAGGGGCTGATAGATATTCATGTATACATAGATGTGGTCATATGACAAGAATCATTTATGTTGTATAATTTCATAGACTTGAACAAAGTTATTGATAGAATTACCTATGAGTTCTAGGATTTCCAACTCCTAAAAGTCCTTTGGGTGGGAGTAGAGATGAAACCAAATCGGGGCAGCAAGGAACAGTTCATTGTCAATGTTGTAACAGGGTTCTCAGTGCCTCATGAAGAGGCCAGTGTTGTTCATGAAATAAGGGTCATTGTCTAGAATTTGTTTCTTGTCTTCAAGATCCTCGAATATTACTGTGAAGAATTCCTTGTCCCTAAGGCATAGGTCAAAAGGAGATTTGGGTTACCATTTTAGTTGGATACAATGGAGGATGTCCATTTCCCGTGGCCAAATGCCATAGACTTGCATATAATTGCATGATACTGCATAAACTAACAAGATTGTTCTAGGTGGTTGTGGGGGACAACCACCTTTAGATTCTTATTAGCTTTCGGCAGGCAACGACCTTTCATCCTTGCTTGCCATTGTGCCCCTAGGGCTGGCGATTCTACCTGTACACGCCTTCTCGGATTTGAGTTCGATGGTGTCGAAGTTGGCCTCGCAGCTCCCATGAGGATCGATTTGAAGGAGGGGGTTGTTCCACCTCCCTTGGCGGCCCCATCCATGGGGCAATCAACTTAGCATGCTCTGTGGAGGCAACACCAATAGAAGAGGCGTTGGCGATGGGGATGCAGCAGAAGAATTCAGGGTATCACAGGAACCTTAGCGCGATGTGACACATAGAGGAGAGCACCCGTAACCCATGACGATTTAGTTCTTTATTGTTTTTACTTCAATTTAAATATCATTTTTTTTCATAAGAGGCAGGTACTAAGCAACAACATGCATATTATACTTGTTTTTTATATTTCAATTTGTTGTCTTTTAATTATGACTTATTTGTTTTACCTTTTTTTTTCAATTCAATTTTTCAATAAGACTTCAATTCTTTTTAACAATTAAAAAAAAATACAATTTTAATATATCAAAAAAATTTAAAAATATTAACTGAATATTTTATGTTTGAATAGTAAATTTATAGTCAAGCATAACTAATACAAGTTAACGATGAGTGGATTTCTATAATCTTTATATTTACAAGAAATAAAATAATATTAATTTTTAAAAATATATCTTAAAATATATAATTATTTCATTTTTTTATTGAATTTAATAAGATTTTTTTATATTTTTATTTTTTATCAATATTTTCACATTATTCATTTTTAATTTACAACTTTCCACATTATTATGCAGAGAGACGCTCTCTAGCCCAGTATGGTAGATATGTTGTAATGTAATGTAATGTAATGTCGTGTAAGCATTTAACTAGGTTAAAAAACAATGTTAAAATAAAAAAATCTATGTTTTTATTTTTATTTTTATTAATTTTTGTTGGGAAGTTAAGATAAAATTGACTTGGTCAAGTCACTTTTGGTTTTTGAGCTCCAGTTTTATAGAGCCCATGGTTTATATTAATAATATAGCCTATTTAAAGGGGGAATTAAACAAACCTAGATCCATCTTAACTATGGATCTACCAAGCCTCGTGAGGGATCAATTCTCTTTGCATATAAGGAGATTTTATCCCTCTCAACACTCTGTAGGTACGAAGTTAAAATGGATCTAGGTTGGTTTAAATGAGAAACATTTTCAAATTATTCATTATTTTGTTACTTTTATAAAATTTATCCTAATTTATATATGTGTGTTAATTTAACTCTGGATCTGCCAAGCCTTGTGATGGATCAATTATCTTTGCACCTAAGGAGATTTGATCACTCTCAATGCTCTATAGATACAAAGTTAAGATGGATCTAGGTTGGTTTAAACGAAAAACATTTTTAAATTATTCATTATTTTGTTACTTTTATAAAATTTATCCTAATTTATATATTTGTATTAATTTAACTTCTCACAATGCTTAAATTTATCCTCCAAGTAAAGAGAATTATTTTTTTAATGGGAACTGAATAAATTTGTATCAAAAGAAGCCTAGGCATAAGACTCAGGTGTGTTACATATTAGAATTTATTAGTGAGGCTCATCTTAGAGATGCATTTTTTGTGTGCACCCATTATATATTTTATGCATACATCATAGTTAAGCATTATGGGTTGTTGATGTCCTTACAACATTTGTAAACATGCCAAAAACAATAAAAACAAATTTTGTAGTTCACGAGGATGAAAAAGTTTGGTAATATGGCTGTTGATGCATAGGGACGATTATGTCTTCATATTGCCTAAAGATTCTTCTCCTTCTGAGTATGGATCTCCTCCAAAATAAAATGTCAAACTTTAACATTAAACTTCAATTTATAGGTGCATAATTGATTAAAATGGCTTCCTTCTAGAGTGAGAGTTATTTCCTAAAAATATAATCTAAAACGATGTTCATTACTATGGCCATCTGGAGCAATTACCTTCTGAGACACTATAGTCACTTGGAAATAGTGAGAGGGAACAAAGATATTAATGTCCAAAGTTAACTCAGCCCTATGAATAGGAATCAATGTGGACATCTTATGCATCGCCCCTACATCATGCATAAATACCATAAACATCAATCGGAAAATAAGCAATAATGTCTTCAAGTCCACCATAATGATTCTAATACCATAGAGGCTTAAGATAGGGCAAGCGAGGTTAGCCACCATAGGTACGAATAGAAGCAAAGATTCATGAAGACAATGTGAGAAGAGTGGAGGACCTAGAGAGTCAGATTCTAGACCACCAAAGAGAGTAGAAAAGACTACAAAGAGGGTCTGGTCAAACCAAAAGACAAGCATCCAAAGAACATAGCAGAACTCAGAGGCATATGAAGACAAGAGAACAAAGAGATAATAAGATGGGATGAAAATAATAGGAAAAGTACTTCTAATATGAACACTCTAGAGGGAGTGTCATTGATACGAAGAAGGAGAATTCAATGTTCCAGAGTGAGGGAGAGGGAAATCTAAAGAAGAGGCTTTATAAATCATACATTGTTGATGTGTTTCCTTCAAACTTTGTCTTCCACCTACAAGAATCAATGGCATCAATTACTTCCTCTATGACCGAAATCATAAAGTGGGATTTCTCTCCCATGAAGTGCCAATCCACATCTAATGCTCAAACTTGTAATTCGCCCTATTCAAATCTGTTGAGGTAACTGAGAATGATTTCCCATCATCATCAATAAGAGAGAGGTATTGTATGCACATAGGTCACCCCTATCCCTGATGCACTTTTGATGTTTATATAGCAAGTTGAGAAGTTTATAAGATGGCCTATGCAAGTAAGGGCATAAAAATGCCTCTTTAGAGTTATGAGGCACCTAGGGGAGGCTTTATGGAATACTCACCTATAATTAAAAAAGTTAACTTTGTATCATTCATTTAGATCATTAGGGAAGAGGGTCCCTCTGTGTTAAACCTTATCAAACTATTTCTCCTTTGGGGAGAGTAGCTCCAAGATTAGCCATTTCATCTATTGCCAAATTTTTCACCCTTGGGACATGGAAGAATTGATTTTTGGGGATGAGGAAGAGAATGTTAAGGGTTTGTTTCATTATTTGAGTGAGCTTGATATCATTAGGAAGAGATATATTTGAAATCCAGGATAAAATGAGAAGGGAGTCCCTAATCACTATGATATCTTGAATTTTTAGTTGCGTTGCTTGTTTTATGCCCTAGTAGAGAGCATAGGTTGCAACGATGTTGTTGGTCATCTCTCTTAATCGCCAAGTAAATTTGATTTCCTAGTTGTTCTCAGGGTGAGTAATCCCCCCTCCCTTGCTCTTGTCACCCCTAAGTAAAGAGAAATGTATTAAACATGTGTTAAGTGTATACTTTTTGGTTAACTTCTTTGTTAAATATTTTTCACTTGGTTATTGGTTATTTTACTACTATTTTTTATTTAATTTTCTAACTAGATCATCATATATATAGAAACTTATAAAATAGGGTAGTTGTGCCAGACCATAACATACATTGATATGAGAAGAAAAAAAAGACTATCAGTGTTGAAAGAAAAAAACTAGGGAGTCATAACAACTATTGGGTAAAATCTCCAAGCATATATGCTAGCTAGTCACTACTCTCATCCAAGAAGAAGGATATGTTGGTTGATCCCTTAGCTAGAATGGTCATCTTGCGGTCTATATTGTCAAATTTTTCCTCCATATCTGCCAATCTGATAGAATTATCTTATTAAGTCCTCCCATACTTCCCTATGCCACCTACAATATTCAAATGATGTTTAACCTTGTGTCGGCTTTGTGCCATCATCGATGAAGTGATGGGAGTACATGAAATGCGCCAAATATAGTGGGATTTGCAATTGTCTTTCATCTGATCTAGCATCATATCAAGGTGAGGGAAATGCCTGCTCCTAAGAACCCTCCTTGAAAAAACATTATAATAATAACTAATTAAATTTATACTTTTGTAATTAATTTTTATTGCGTTGAGAGACACACTGCAACCCAGTATGGTAGAGATGTTGTAATGTAATGTCATATAAACATTTTGACTTAGTCAAAACAAAATAAAATACAAATACTAATAACCCTATGTTAAAATAAAAATAACTTCATACTAACAATAAAAAAATAAATTCTACACTATTATTATTATTTTTTATATTTTTTGTTGCGTAGTTAAGGTAAAGTTGACTTAGTCAATTTATTGGTGGTTTTTTAGCTCTATATTTATGAGAAATCATGGTATTCATGTGGAATATATCCTCTTTAAAGGGGGAAATTAAACCAGCCTAGATCCATCTTAATCCAGATCTACCAAGCATTGAGAGGGATCAAATCTCTTTTCACTCTAAAAGAGGTTTGCATCTCAATAGAATTGATCCATCTCGACGCTTGGTAAATCCAAAGTTAAGATGGATCTAGGTTGGTTGCGTCAAGAGGTGCTCTCAAGCCCAGTATGGTAGAGATGGTGTAATATAATGTCCTGTAAACAATTTGACTTGGTCATAATAAATAAAAATATAAATAACCCTATGTTAAAATAAAAATAACTTCAAACTAAAATAATACAAATAAAATTTTATGTTATTATTTTTATTTTTATTGATTTTTGTTGGGTAGTTAAGGTAAACTTGACTTGGTCAAGTTATCGATGGTTTTTTACCTTCAGTTGTATGAGAACCCACAATTTTGACCCATGGTAATCAGGTGGAATATAGTCTATTTAAATGAGGAAATTAAACCAACCTAGATTCATCTTAACTTTGAACCTACCAAGCACTAAGTGGGATCAAATCTCTTTTCAAATCATTAAAATACTTAACATACCTCCCTCCTTCTTATCTCATGTGAATTATTGTACAACCTTTTCAAATTGAAGAATGGTAGTGGTATCGAGTTAATAAAAAAAAATCCTACAACCATTCACAAATATACTAGCGAATCATCTAAATTTCAAAGGCTTTGTTTGAATGTTATATGTTTTGAAGTTTTTGGTTGGAATCTAACCAAAAAAAAATTTCTTAAATTTTTATCTTTGTTATTTGAAATAGGTTTTGGACTACATATATGGGTCCTGTTAGAATCCGGGACAATATTGAGAGGGGGGTGAATCAGTATTGTAGGAATTTTAACAAATTCATTTCCCTTGCAATGCTATTAGGACACCAACAAACTTTCCAACACTTAATATGAGCATAGAAATAATCAATATAAATAGCACAAAGGGAGCAAACAATTTCTTCAAACTTTCTTCAAATTACTTCACAAGGCAAGCTACTAGTTGTTGTTACAAAGTTCTTTGGATATAACCAGAAGGAAGAAACTACCACCTGATTTATCAGCTACAACTGAAAGGAGCTCCAACCCCTAACTTTTACTAGCACTATTGGAAGGAGTGTTGGCTTAAGGGGGCCTGACCCAGATTCAAATTTATTCGCGCCAACCAACAAAACCTTAAGTGTTGGCCCTTTTAGTAACAACCTGTGTAGCGCACATTGCAGTCTCACCCGAAGCAGTATTGGGGGATTCTAGAACCAGGTTTCTACATCCATAAGCTTATATGATGGTGTTTCGAAGGTTCTTATAGCTTAGATATGCCTTCTCGCAGATCTATTCCTTTCGACTGTCAACTACTGCAACTCTAATGAAAGGACCTTCAGATCTTCATGAGGGTACATGATCATACTTAACTTGCATAAAAGGTAATGATTCACTTATTTCGGCAATAAATTGTATCCCTAAATATACCTTCATGTATATCTACCCCTTTTTGAAAATTTAATTACAACAGATCTATCTAATACTTCGTGAAGGTAGTTAATTACTCTTATCATGCATAAATATTATAGATCCCACAATCTCGCACAGAAAATACACTTTAATTCATATAAAACAGATCATTGAACGAAGATGCATAAACTTAAACAAAGATAAGAAACAAGGCACATGTGCAATAGATTCAATCCAAAACAATATTTATTAGATTTATCATTCAGTTACAGATTCTTTCCTCCCTACGCACTCAGCTGTAGGGGCCCGTGCACTCAGTTTTGGACTTACCAAGGTCTCTGCGCACCCATCTACAAGAGCCTTCCCCTTTCGCCTAAGTACAGGAAACAGACTTTTCCTGCCTTAGCACCTTGCCCTTATAATGATTCTCTATCAAAAATTTGGATAATTAGACTCGCTATGACTCAACTATATATAGCCTTTCCATTGCAATACCATGTACTGCGGACCATGGGTGAGTCTCAAAATTGGCCTATCACCTACCCATACAAGGGGCTAAGGCCCCTTTGACTCTCACTTTTCTTAGCGCTCTACTTCCACATTTCATGGAGTATTTACATTCTTTTCCAAAAACTATTACAAAACTTGAATTTTACTGAAAAGAATTGACCCTAGGGATCCCATCCCAACAGGTCCCCAACACAAATATGGTGACTCGCCCTCGAGTCACTCAGTTGGCTTCTCCACTTTGTGATGGATTTCTCTGAACTCCATATTTAAGAATTCAAGGTCCGTTATGCTCTGCATGGCGGCCTACTGCACTTCTTCAACCAACTTCTCTATAGTTGGCCCCTCCAGCGTGAGGCGCATGGTCCTCTCTGTCTATTGGAAAGTTTTCAACTTCTCTTGGATAGTTAGAGTAACCTCGCTCACTTCCTCTATCCATGGCTAAATCCAAGCCTTCAAAATTTTTTCCTTGTGTTGCAACTCGTCAACCTATGCATGTAGTACTTTCATTTGCTGTAAGTACGTGAACCACTAAATTGGCATAAAACTACGCGTAGTCGCCCTGATCTCGTCAACTTTCTGTTGTGCCTCTCTGACCTCTATACCCAATGTCTGCAAATTTTAGTCCACTTGGAAAGTGCTCCATAGCTCCATTGCATGGTCAAAGATAGAATTGCAGCTTGTTATTACATTATCCAAGGTAGTCATATGTTCCCTGATGGCTGCACCGCGCTACTCCCTGGCCTCTAATGGAGTAATCAGCTGCATTTTTAATTGAAATTCCAATATCTTCATTTGAATATCAAAAGTAACTTTGCATACCTCCTCTTTGGACTGTCACACTGCAGTGACCAATTTTTGAACCTTTGTTGACGCAGCCGCATCCTCTGGAATGTGTAGCTTTGTTAATGAGTTACATGCTTGTGTAATTGCAGCTTCTAGGCTCTAGCTTCATGTTGCAAGCTCTTCTTTTTCCTTAAGATATTGAACCTTCTCGATGAATATATATTCATTATTCATTTTAACTTCATTGATCAACGATAGCACATGTTTTTCTCTGATCCAAATCTCATCTAAGACCCCCTAGTGAAGTGCGTGGAGTGTCTAAAGTGGTAGCACGGTTAAATTCATACCTAGTCTTTTGATCTTTCCAAGTTGGATGTTGTATTCCTCGAACTTCACGCACAATGTTCCTTCTGGAGAGAAAATGTCTCTAAGGTCTAGAGTCTATTCTAGTTCCATGACACTCATGCTCGCTTACTGTAGGCTCTCTTGAACCCCGCTCGCTTGTCCAACGCTTGCCTGAATTCTGCTTGTGTGAATCTGTGACTCGCACAAATCCTTCTAGACACTCCCTAGTGTCTGCAGGTGTTGTTGCTCAAACTGTTTCCATAGTTCCACCATTGTATCATGGACCTTATCCCTGATCTCGTAGAAATCCCCTTAGTGAGGACCATTGGATTTGCGTGCACCTATTTATTTGATTTTTTCTTCTTCTTGGGTCTAGAAGTTGTCTCTTTTTGGCGCTTTGACAACCTGAAAGTAGTGCTCTATGTGTCAACCTTACCTCCTTCTTGATCGAATTGTTCCTGATATTTAGTGTATTGGGAATCTGATGCTTTGTCTTCCACTCTGTCATCTTTTTCGGCGTGCTCTTTCTCAGCACGCTCTTTTTCAGCAGTTGCCTTAGTAGCAACATCTTTCTTCTTTTGAACAAACCTCTCACACACTGTCACTTGCTCAACATCCTTCTTCTTCTTCCCATACTTTGTCTACACAGAGGATCTCTCTCCTCCTTCAGTGGTTCCTATGCCAAGGTATGTGGGCTCCCGCCACTCCACTAGCCATAGTCCCATGATTTCCAGCACATCGACCTCCATAACTAAGTAGGCAACTTGTGCCATATCTCCTTAGGGTCTCGCCTGGCCCAGATAGATACATTATGAAAGTCAGCCTTGAATTTCGTGAAGGCCCGCAATTACTCAAACAAGGTTGGAGACAACCTTGGCCTCTGACTTATGGTTTTGCGGAGGTCCATATCAACCAATATCCAGAATACCATTGACTCTGTGATCCTATATGGATCCTTTGTTGCCCACAACGAAGTGAACTTCACTACTTTTGGTAATTCTTCATCCTGTGGAGGGAACTAACTATCCTCCAGTAGTCACCATGCAACTAGTACAAACAACAGCAGGAGCCAGGCATAGTGAAATGCCTTACTTTCCTCCTATGCTTCGTGACAGTTTGCTAAGAATTCCTTGCAAAGGTATTGCGCCTAGTTTTATTGCACCCCTTAGCACACTGCGCAGCTAGTGAAATTACAAGTGTCAGAACCTCGTTCGCACAACATTTACTCATGATTTTCCTGGCCAAAATTTGAGCGGCAAACTACACCGCTTGGTCTATAATTGAGAATATGGAGTACCTGCGCAACTTCTCTACTAGCCCAAACTCAATTTTCATCCTATACGTAAGCTCCTTCTCTTTTCTCTTGCCTCCAAACTCTTTGGTTGGGTCTGCCCCTTTATAGGGAAACTTCGTAATTCAATGGATCAACATATCTATTATGGGGATGGGTTCGCCTAACCACAAACACCCATCATGAAATAGCGCAAGAAACTGGCGCACATAGACAGTATTCATAATTGATCAACGGAAGTGTGGCATACACGGCATATGCAGCAATCTAGCCTGCTCAACGCCTCTTACCCATTTCATCAGTTCCAGTCTTGTGACCCCAGTCTCTTCATAGTAAATCTTGATCATGTATTTATTGGTGTCCAAATGAGGAAATCTCTCATGGTCAGCAATATCCCAATACTCCAGCTTTAACACCAGATCCACGCTAAAACGTGCCTTTAAAAACTACTTCTTCCAGTAACAGTGGCGTAGAGACCATGAATTTGCGTGAATCTGGGTCCTTGGTTACCTTCGCTTTCCCTTTTTGTGGAGGGACATATGTCAGGATCCTCATGATAGGCTCACCCTCATCCACATCCAATTCCTCAACTCCATCGCAGAGTTCTTTTGCTTCCAAATCCACTGGTTCCTCTGGCTGCTTTTCCTTGTCCTTCTTTTCTTTATGTCGAACCTCCGGGTTCTTCCTCGGTGGCTGCCTCACCAGTATAGTTTGTGGTTTCTTATGCTTCTCCTTAACAGTTGATTGCTTTAGCCAAAGCAACGTCGGTGCCATAGGCACACAGGGCATAGCTTCCATTGACACAACTGCAGGGGTCTCTGCTTGAGAGACAATGGCTTCGGAACTTGTTGGCGCAAACATTTATTTAAGGAAAATCTTGTTAGAAAATTATATATTACAGAGCAATGGAACACATAAAATATTGCAGAAATATAAACACAGAAAATGCACAAAACAAGAGAGACACAGAGATACGTGGTTCACCCAGTTTGGGCTACGTCCACGGAGAAACAACCAGTCCTTCCTTTTATATTATCTAGCAAATTGAAGAGATACAACCTATAGCAGATCTATAGTAACACCCTCTTCACTCTCAATCTCCTCTCTCTTCCTCACTCAGAATATAGAGATACATAGACGCAATACAATTCCCTCATATATAGTGAGGGGTTGCCTTCTAGGGCAAAAAACCCTAGACTAAACATAACTTCTACTGTCAGATCATTCGCTTAATGAACGCCCTAGATTGACTAGAAATTACTATGCTTTTACAAGGCAATTTTACATCTATTTTTAGCTTCAGGGGCGCGACCCCCGAACCCCCGCCGGGGGACCACTGGCCCTCGGACCCCCCGAACCCTCGTGGGAGGGACAAGTCCCCCCCGCACCCCCCACATGGAGGGGTGTACAATCTTCCTGGGGTATACATCCGGCTAAGACCTTTGAATACAGAAGATAATTAGGCTCCACACCCAAAAAAGCTTTTTGCTATACTTAGGTAGTTTTGCGAATGTGGGACTTGCAATGAAATCCTCCCAAGTTTGTCAATTCATAGAGTGAAAACAAGAGGGCTTATACTAATCTTTCATAAAGCAAAGCGTTATATCCAATCATGACCAATTACTTCAATGGCTATTTTTGGACCTGGCTACGTGGCACCAACCCCCATGGCACAGCTCATCCATCACAGCTTCTTTTGTCGCACCTGCTTCTGACGTAGCTTCTTTTGTTGCACCTACTTCTACCACATCTTCTTCTACATACCTTTTTCATCCGTCGCGCATCCTGCATATTGTGGTTTCCTCTTCTTCGGGCAGAGTAATTTATAGTGCCGCTCGCCCTTGCATCTAACTGGAGCGCTAAGACTATCCTGCTACCATATAGTCATTACACAAGGGAAGGATCCCCTATATACAACTTCAAGTAATTGCCACTCACCCCTCCTAAAAATATTTTTCCATTCAGCTTTGCGATTTGAACTCCGTCGCCATCCATGATTTCCTTGACTACATAGGGTCCCAACTAGTGCATTTGGAATTTACTCGAAAACTTTGTGAATTTACTATCATAGAGCAGAACCAAAATTTTCAACTTAAACATGCGCAACTTAATATGCCTATAATGTCAGGCCTTATCACGTTCCTTTTGCACTTGCTGGTGAAATCCTGCAAGAGACTGGTCTTCTTCCAATTCCATCAACTGCGGGAGTCGTTCCTCCAAGGTCTCGTGATCCGTCATCTCTGTTAAAGCAGAAATGCGCAAGCTTAGCAAAATATATTCCATGGGCATCATGTTAGGCCCTTGTACTACTAGTGTAACCCCTTATTGTTATTAGTAAAACCCACTTATTATATTGATGTACCCATGTAGTGCCCAGATTGTTACTATTGTGCCCCATAGAAGCCCACTATTGTTATTATTGTGCCCTTACATTATTATTGTTATATCGGCTCTGATTATGTTATGACCCCTTAGACTCCTATATATAGAAAGGAGGTCCTTTCATTTGTATCATCAAAGAATTGTTCATTTATGTATTGTAAAGGAGGTTGTCCCCTCGAAGAGGCTAAATTATAAGGCGTTGATCTATCTTTTCTATCTTTTTCTTGAGCTGGTTTCATAACATTTGGTATCGGAGCTTTGGATTCTAGGGTTTCGCTGCTCCAAACAGGTCATCGTGGAGTTTTTGCTATAACTTTTTCTCTGCGATGTTTCAGAAGCTAAAACAATAACCCATTTGATAAAAAATCACATTGAATCTCAGGTTCGAATTTCAGAACTTTTCACGCTATATTTACGGAGATATGATCTAAGGAAGTTGGTCTTTTTGCAGACTCCTGAATTGCATTCCAAACAGGTGACCTGGGGAAAATCATCATAACTTTCTCTCTAAGCATCAGATTGAAATTTCGTAACAAGGTATAAAAAGAGGATGGACTTTAGTTTCTTGCATTTATTTTTTAGAGCCAAAGGTCGAAACAGTGACTCGTGGCACGTCGTACAAGTTCGCTCTACTGAACTAGTCTATAATCCGATCATCTTGGGAGATTGTGCATAACTCCTTCTTGGAGAATCAAATTTGGATCAGATTGGTGGCATTGGAAAGAGGACGCAAAGGGCTACTACAGATCGCAATTTTAGAACTTAAAGATCCGAAAGTATAGAGTTACAGTCGTTTCAAGATAGAGCTCCTAAAATCAAGAAAAAGCAAGATGAGGAAGTTTGATGGCAAGGATCCGATAAATTAGATACTTCAGATGGAGCAATATTTTGATCTACATGGTGTACCACTGTTACAAAAGGTATGTATTGCATCTTCATTTTTAGAACCGGATCAATTTTTATGTTATGAAGGGCTTTGTTCTCGTAAACAACTTATTACGTGGTCAATTTTCACGGAGGAAATGATAGCACATTATGAGGATACAAAGAGCAACACCTTCTTTGAAGAACACCACAACAATTGGAAAGAGTAAAAGGACTTTGTGACATAGTGGAAAGCAAAATTATGGCAGCCAGGAAGCATACCGCTCACAACTATAAAGACGGAAGTGTTGTTTCTCCTAGCCTTCCACAACCTATAAGGGTGACACCACAACAATTGGAAGAAAAAAGAGAAAAAGGACTTTGTTACAATTGTGATAGCAAACGCACTAAAGGTCATAAGTGTGCTAAGAAGAAATTATTTTACATCGAATATGAAGAGGAGGAAGAAAAGGATCAAGAAACATCAAAAGAAGAGGATATACACCAGGACCCCACCCCAGAGAAAGAAGAAATGAATCAGACCATATCTTGTAAGGCATTGGCAAGAATTACCACTCCTCAAACTCTCAAGATAGAAGGACATATCAAGAAGAAAAAGGTGCAAGAAGTGAAAGATCACATCGAGAAAGAAGAAATGATTCCAACCATATCTTGTAATTCATTGGTCGAAATTACCACTCCTCAAACTATCAAGATAGAAGGACATATCAAGAAGAAAAATGTTCAAGAAGTGAAAGATCACATCGAGAAAGAAGAAATGATTACAACCATATCTTGTAATACATTGGCTGGAATTACCACTCCTCAAACTATCAAGATAGAAGGACATATCAAGAAGAAAAATGTTCAAGAAGTGAAAGATCGCATCGAGCATCAAGAAATGAATCTGACCATTTTTGTAAAGCATTGGAATAGCTTACCACTCCTCAAACTCTCGAGATAGAAGGACATATCAAGAAGAAAAAGGTTCAAGCAGTGAAGGATCACATCGAGCATTAACAAGAATTTCTCAAACTTTTAAAGGATAATACCACTTTGGTGCAGAATTGAATGGAACAACAGGTAGATCAACATCACAGTGAAAAAGATTTTGTTGTGGGTGATTGGGTATTTTTATGGCTACATCTCAAGCAAGCTATTTATGAGAAGGAAGTGTTGGCAATACTACATGCACTTAAGAAATGGCGACCTTACCCAATGGGAAGATGCTTCAAGGTAAAAATGAATCATGATAGTCTTAAATACTTTTTAGAAAAAATATTATCTTTAGAAAAACAGAAAAAATGGGTCACAAATATGTTGGGTTATGACTTTGACATCATCTACGAAAAAGGGAAGTAAAATTTTGTTGCAGATGCACTCTTAAGAAAGGCTGGCGATGTGGAAGCATTGTTTTGTGCTATTTCTATTACCCAACTAGATTGGATAAATGAAGCAATGGATGAATGGAAAAAGGACTAAGAAGTGTGGCTGCTCATTCAAAAGTTGCAAAATATCCCAATTCAAATAATATTGCCAAAACTTAAAGAGGAAGGAAAGATCATATTGGAACCTGGAGCAGTCACAAAAACAAGAACTTGACAACTACGAAATCGTTCAATTTCAGTGTATCTCATCAAGTGGAAGAACTTACCCACTGAATATTACACATGGGAGGACATGAAATTTATACAGAAGCATCAAGAGATACTCAAGCATTGAGGACAACACTTTTTTAAGGAGAGGGGTATGTTAGGCCCCTATACTACTAGTGTTAGCCCTATTGCTATTAGTAAAAAACCCTTATTATATTGTTGTACCCATGTAGCCCCCATATTGTTATTATTGTGCCCCATAAAAGCCCACTATTGTTATTATTGCGCCCTTACATTATTATTGTTATGTCGGCTCTGATTATATTATGACCCCCTAGACTCCTATATATAGAAAGGAGGTCTTGTGATTTGTATCATCCAAGAATTGTTCATTTATGTAATGTAAAGGACGTTTCCCCCTCTAAGAGGCTTATTTCTAAGGTGTTCATCTATATTTTATATGTTTTTGTGAGATGGTTTCATAACATTCAGCTTCCAATGGCATAATTTCACAAAAATTGATAGAGTTCTATTGAAGGGGTAAATAGAGAGGGAATGTTTTGATTAATTTTCCTAATGGAAAGGTGTCTATTTCACTAAGGTTTAGTGAGCAATTACTAGTAGAAGAATATAATATCCTTTTCTATATCTTGATGATTTTCCAATTTATTACCTTGTTGATCTTTTATGTAGGAGATTCTATTGTGTTGAAAATGTTGGATCAATATAAAATAAAAACATTTTGTGTTCCTTTCTCCTTCCTTGATCCATAAACTGTAATGGATATTCCATTGGATAGTTTGCCACAACAAATCTAATAATATTATATTAAAAAACTGAACTTCTACACTATTACAATTTTATTAAACTTCAAGATCTATATATTTAACTATAATTAGTGCATTCATGCGAATGGAAATTATGAAGAAAAATAGAGAATGACAAAATAAGATCAAACACACACACAAGATAGAAATTATGCTCTTGGAAACCCCTTTGGAAGGAAACCAAGCTAGAAGGTGAGGCCACTTCACTCTCATTCTTTGTCTAGAAATATGGCTGCAGGTACAAAGAAGTAAGGATTGTGGCCCATGGGCTACTACAATGCACTAATACTCCTTGTGTTCTCTACCCCCTATCCCTTTAGGCCATATTTTCTCAACTATGGAACAAAATTATCTCGAAAGAATGCAATGCCTCTTCCTCCTAGTGGCCCAATTATAACACAACTCGATAGCCTACTAGTGGTTAAGTTCGACTACATAAAGTCTTAACAAGTGTTATAATATAGGCTCTTCTAGAGTATTTTACATCACAATCACGTGGCTAGCCCCTTTTCCATGAATAACGGGGGTTGACAGGACATCCTCCCAAACTATAGGTATGAAAACCTGAAGGTCAACTTCTAAGTAGTATAACTTTTGCATACAGACTCTCATTGACGAGCTTCTTGTACCGTTGGAAAGATATCTATGTGTAGAACAACATGAAAATTGTAGGTCTAATGACGCAAGTTTTTACCCCAAAAAAAAATTGTTTGATGCCTAAAAATGCTTCTGGAAGGTTTCAGGCATATCTTTCCATATTAGCAATCACACCAACATTAGAGTAAATTGCAGATAGAACATAAAAATAAATCGTAGAAGACAAGCCAAGACAAGAGGACACAAGATGCGGCGCTAGCCAAGGACAAACCCGAATGTGGGGAAACCCTTGATCAATTCTTTTTATATGTTCTTCAATATTTCAGCAAAGAGAGAGAGAGAGAGAGAGAGAGAGAGAGAGAGAGAGAGAGAGAGTACATTTACAATAGAAGTCAACACTTTGACTTATCTAGATAAGAGCATAGATCATCTCCAAGAAGATCATACATGAGATCAGTTGAAGACAAGTTGCTTCAACTAATTCTCCATTGTGTTGCATCTCGTCATCATGCTGCACCCATTCACTGAGCTTCTCTTGTCACGAAAATGCAACTAGTCATGGTTGTACCCATACATGCTAATGTAAACATTGCCTCCACTATGCAACAGTTGTACCTATACATGCTGTTGTACATAGTGTCATCACCATGATGCAATCATTACATGTTGATGTGCATATTGTTCACTAACTATCATACTACATATAACAGATGCATCTACATGTGTAGCTCCTCAGTCTTCATTCTTCAATTGGTTCTCCAAGATGATTACACCACCACTCTTCTCCTTACTTAGCTGGCCGATCCTCAATGAAATACTTTTAACATTTGACAATGGCATTGTCTATTTCTTATTATAGCAGCATTATACAGCCCTTAGAACAAGTCTAAGGCAACCTTTCTGGAGCACTGTTCCATCCTTTATGAGCTCTCAAATAGCTCCATCTATCCTCAGCCTTCTAGCAAGATAAACAACCTCCTCTTTAGCCCTTCAGTATTCCTTTATCACAAAGACACCTACAACAAAGACAATGTCCATTCCTGTACCTTTAAGACAATTTCTTGTTGCATTCTAAGGCTACCTGTGTTGTACCTTAGGGTCTTTACATGGTTAAGTATTAGGGCTCCATTGATAGTGGCTTTAGGATTCTTTGATTATGAATATAATGCTTATTAGGATAGCAAATTTAGGGCCTCTTAGGACATCGAATTAGGGCTACCTGTTTGCTGTGTATTGGAGCTTTCTTGACAGTAAGTAGGACCACCCTTGACAATGGTATAGTCTCCTTTATGACTCCATATTAGGGGATCCCTTCAGCTGTGTTTAGGAGCTCTCTTTACAATAGATTAAGGCCTAAGATTAAGGCATGCTTGACTTGTGTCTAGGACACTTTTAGGACAACACATTAGGGCTTCTCCTTTAGCTATGCACAGGCTTATTTTATTGTGGCTAGATCTCCCTGTTTGGATAGTGCCTAGGCTTCCTCCTTGAGTTGCGAATATGCTTCCCTCTTGAAAACATATAGGGGTTTCTTTGAGCTGCATATAAGTCTCCTCTAACTTGTGAATGGATCTCCTCATAAGACTGTGTCTAGGTCTCTTTAGTTGATTGCATCTAGGGCTCTCTAAGAAGACCCATTCCACTACGTCCTCTTTGAGAGAGGACAACCAAAACAAGTGGAGAGGAGAGATCAAGAGAGATGAGAGTGTGTTCTGAAATGATTCAAGGCACCTTTATTTATACTAAAAAGTTGAGCACAAGTGGGGTATATTTGGTTGATGGCCAACCTTGACGAATTGCCCATAACACAAATAAATTCATATCTCCACGAATACTTATCGGAACCGGATGATATTTAGATCAACCCTACACCTCTCGATGAGAGGGATCCAAGAAAAATATTAGTTTCCATTAATGAGATGACCCACATGTAGTTTGGCCCTAGTTTCCAATTTTAACACAGTAAAAATGGTCTTTTTATTTGATTCCTCCATATTTTCCACTCTGAATGCATCAATATGGATGAAAAACAATATAATGATACAATCTAGATCATTCCTTGAGCTATCAAACTTTGAAATTTTTCATCCATAAAATTTCTTCTTAGTTGTAATGTTTCTCCAATTGTCCTTAGAAGGTAATTTCCCTTTGTGATAATTACTATGTCTTCCATTCTATAATTATTATTTGTTGTATTTTCTCCATATTTGTACCAAGCTCTTTCTCTAATCATGAATCTTACTAAATTCCTTTTTGTTCCAAATATTGAGTCCACTTTTGAAATCTTAAGCATTGTTGGAAACAATGCATGGTTGATCCATTATATGTGTGGCTTCCTTCCACCAATTCTCTATATTTTCCTTAAAGGAGGTCCAAAATTATTTTGACTATAAAGGGTGATTTTTGGGGATTATTTCCAATCCAATATTAATATGATAGGACAATGATATGAGCCATAACTTGGTAATATAAAGACTTCTTCCCCAAGCCTATAAACATTAAGGATTCTGAGAGTAGGAAATTTTCAGTGTGAGAAGCTACTTAGGTATTTCCCCCTCTTCCATTATTCCAACTATAGATTACATCATTTTTTCTTGATCCACATGTTTTATATAGTCGATAATATCCTTGAAATAGGTTGATTCTTCATCCAATATTCTTCTCCCCCCTTTGTTTTCACTAGAGTAATTTATGATATTGAAGTCCCCTCCTAGTACCTAAGAATTATTTCCTATCATTCAGTGAATGCTTTATAGGGTTTGCAAAAATATTAATTTGCCTTCTTGTATATTGGGAGCAGGTTAGGGTCTTAGGGTTTTGAGGTGAAATAGCTTTGTCTCATTCATTCATTTTTAGCTTTTGAGCAATAGTTTAGCCTATGAACTATTATTTTTGTCATAGTGTAAAAGTAATTGTCTGACATCCTTACAAGTCTTCCATAATGGGTTCATACAAAGTTTGGCAGAGTCTCAGTCAATGGAAGTCATGAGGTCATTTGTTTATAAATTCATTCAGAGTTCAAAGGGTTATGTGTCAATAAACACTGGTCAGCACCATTAAAAATAAGTTTGTTTTAGTTTAAGGTTCTATTGATTGTGGAGTATGATTCATTAAGTCATTCCACCATTTACAAATTATTCTTCTATTCATATCTCTCTACCATAAATTTTTCCATCCTACATGCTATTTAACTAATTCCCTTCATACATACACTCCCTACATGAACATTTCCATCAAACATTATTTACATACTCACCCCTCATCCTAAACCCACCTCCTAATCATCATTATCCACATTCCTACACTCATCTTCTACCATCATCGATGATATACCTCCATATCTAATAACTATCATTCATGTATCATATTCTAACTACTATTATTCCCATAACCCCTTGTCCTAGACCTACACTCATAAAAAATAAATCAAAAGACAAAGTGATCGGATGAATAAGAATACAAAGGACGAAATAAACACAGGCACATTTCAAAATTTTTTCATGCCACCCTTATCTCATTTTTCACTCGGCAATGGCTCTCATTCTAGAATGCAATAACAACATACCAGTTCAGACATTGAAACCAAGTAGGCACTGTGAGAGGACAAAGTTTGTTTTCGCTGTAGAAGACTGCTACACAAACGCTACCCAGAATTTGGAAATTTCACAGTTGTTGTGCAAATGCTACGTCATTTGCTCCAACACCTTGCAGAGGAGACACACAATCACAAATTACTTCTCCTTATTGTTTGAGGTAGGATACGTCATCCCCGACCACAATTTTTTTTTGAAGCTCATGTTTAAGTCAATTGAGAGATGTTGTATGTGTTGCTATATAACTACTGTGCAAAGGACCTGTTTACATTTTGTTCAAGTTTGGGGATCATATTGAAGGCTTATGGTTTGTGTGAATGGTTTCAAAGCCTAAGTGTGTTGATTCATAAGCCTTTCAAGTGCTTTTAATAAAATCTCACTTATACCTACCCCATTACTTCGATTTCATTATATGCGTAGCTTGTTTTAAACGAATATCACAGTTGATAGGCAGAGTCTTTTTAATACTTATGAAAAATTCAAATCACTTGTTTCTCTATTACATTTTCAGTGTGAATATAATGTTGTCATAGCACCATAAAGTCTCATTTGGTCATTTGCGTTGTCATTTTTTCCACAAAGTTCAAAGTTTTTGTTCATCCCTCCACAAAGTTAGTGTATCACGAAAACCTAGTTCCATGTTTGTTCATTGCACTATCAGTCCTCCACAAAGCTGAATTTTGTGACGTAGTTTTTAAACAAAGAACACATGGAGACTACTACTAGCAAGAGAAAAAATAGAGGGGAAGTAGTGCACATTGAACCTAAGAGTCTAGACATTGTAAATTCTGATCCAACCATTAGAGTGGCCTTTGAACACACTGGATATATTTCTTTCTGTGAGAAAATACAGTCTCATGGCCATCATTTGCAGCTTGCAAGAATGCTTTATTTTAATTTCAAAAGAGATAGAGTCAATTTGGATGACCTGGAGTTTGTGGTGTCTGAGGATACCTATCACAAGGTCAACAACTAAAAGTAAAGAATAGGTGGAGGGAACCTTTTAGGCAACAAAAAAAACTTGTGTTTGATGAATGGAAGGAGTATTAGAGGAGTATCATAGGTTGTTTGAAGAGTTTGAAGTTTGCTAAAGACAAGTTGACTAGATAGAAGAGAAAATACAAGAAGGCCATCAATGAGACTGTCAAAGAAGATGATACTCAAATTACAGAATACCTGGATGTAGTTGATGGAGAAAAATAGTTCATGAAATGCATTCTTCCCCTACACATGAATTTAAAGAATTATTACATGAGAAATTTGATTTCGAAGAAGAGGTTGAGGCTAATGAAGCAAAGGTTGTCAAAGGCTAGGAGACACTTGAAGAAATAGAAACAAACATATGGAAGTGTGCCAACATAGCTATAGCCATCGTCATAGCTAGCCAAACAAGATGAGGCAACCTCCTACAAAGATACTAAGTCTTCATCCAGTAAGCCTTCATTTAGTAGAAAAGGAAAGAGGTAATGTGTTTGAATCACAATGCTTTGTCAGTTGTTGAAGGTTTCACCTTGTGTAGCTGAGTTCATTTTTCAATTTTGAGGAGAATTATGGAAAAAAATTGTAGTTTTGAATGTTTCTTGGGGGTCATAAGGCATAGGTGGTCATTATCTAGTCTTGGTTTTGTTTTGGAGTGGGGAGGACAAACCAAATTCAACTATTCATTTTTTTTGCACAATTGTTGTGAAAGAGTTGAATTAGACAAATTTGAAGCTTGCATGTGTGAAAAGTAACATCAGATGGGTCCCTCTCCACCTCAGCCACCTTGTCATCATCCTCATCAACTTATTGTCAACTAGTGAAACATGTGTACATGCCAAGTTGGATATTACTGTGCAACTATTGCACAAATCCTTCACTTGTTGCACAACTCAGACTGCATGCTTTTTCTTCTTTTGTATCAAGCCTGAACCCTGTTGTTTAGATGATTGTGGATAGAGATAAAGATAAAATGAATAGATAAGGCATTAGCTAGGAGATAGGATAAAGTTGTTTTTTTAAGGAAAAAGTTGTAGTTTTATTTTAGTTTTTGTTCAAAAAAACATGATGTTTCTAAGTTTAGTTGGATTCGATCCACTCAGTGGATAAAGAATACAATGTATCTAGTCATACTGATCTACTCTATTGAAAATGTATTTTAGACTACACAAATTATGGAGGAAGGGTTGGAATCAAAAGAGGCCGAGTGTGTTTGAACTTATAATTTTGAATAAAATCTCAATGCCAGTGTTTGTCACTGTTGTTTTAGAGATTCATGTGGTATGCGTTCCAAGTTATTGTGCGTCTTTTCATGCAATTGTTAATTTGGATATCTTATTACAGTTTAGTTTTAATAGTATATTTTTGAAGCAGATTTCTAGAATTCATTTTTTGATGCTCTGGATGATCGCCCATCTTTATATATGATGGAATTCATTGTTTCTCTTTCATTGTAGTTCTTCCAAATATTTGGTCATGAAAGTATGTGACAAAATTCATAATACATTCTGTTGCATTTTATTAAACATTGTTATGTGTCTCTGTAGTTTCTTTACTATACTACAATTGATGTCAACTTGAAATTTGTACCTACCTTGCCTCTGCTTCTACAGATGGCCAATGTATGCACTGATGTTATAGTTTAGAAGTTTGAACTATGTTATTGGTTTCATACCTCAGTGACCCTTTTCATAAATTTCCTAACAATTTTCATTGATTCTTAGGTTCCTTTTCCAGATTTTTTCTCTACAGTCTGTGAACTCCAGTTTTATTTATCGTTAGATGGGTTTTTTAGTGAGGGAGCCCCCTTCAGTTAGAAAATACCAATTTCTAGCCCAAAAGAGGTTTGTGGTTATCCCTATAAAACCTTTTCTCAACATAGAGGTTCAATTATAGGGTGCTAACACTCTAACACCGTTTTCGGGGATCGAAAGTCAAATTTTCCTTGGGAATATTTATCATTTTTTGGAATATATACTAGCCCTATGGATGACAGGTTGCTAGATATCAATAGGTTGAAAATCACCTTCAAATTGTGTTGTGATCAGTTGTATGCTAAGTTGTCTGAGAAAATCTAACTTCTAAGAGGCATACTCGGAAAAACCATGATCCAAATCATCCCGAGACTATAAATAGTCCTAAAAAGATGCTTAAGAAAAAGAGAGCATCCGAGGAGAGTCAAGGGAGTAATATCCGCCTTTAAAGGTCTTTCTCTTTACCTCAAATTTTGAGTATAGATGATCAATTCCAATTATCTTTTGAACACACTATGTCCAGAACTAAGTTCAAGCCTGGTATTTCCAAAGCTATTGTGGATAAATCCACTTTCAATGCTTATATCCCACTTTGAAAGATCAATTTTGATAGAAATATATTGTAGCAGTTCAGAGAAATTAAAGGTTTAATCAGTAAAGTGCAAAAGACTACTAAGAAGGGAACTCTTTTCCAGAAAACAGTTCATTCACTATCTACTGCTCCTACTTCATTTCTTGTCCCAACATTTGTTGTTTCTTATTTTACAGTCTCTAAAAGCTACCTTTCAGTTCAGCTCCTATATTATTCATTGTTCTGGCATCAGCTACAATAGCCACCACTCAAAAAATTATTTTACTTCCTTATATTTCATATATACAAATTGTCACTACATCGAGTTCATTATCCATTCAAACAACACCCATGGAAGCTAGGTATGCCCCTTTGGTTTTACCTACTCAGTTACCTGATTTGCCTCAGAATTATGGGCAAAGACTCCCTCACTATGATTAAATTGGTGAAATGTTTGCCAAACAGCATGTAGATAAAGTAAATGTTTTGTGGATCTTGAAGAAGTTGACCATGAGGATGTGAAGATGAGGTTGTTTACACAAATATTCTCTGGAGAGGTCAAAAAATGGTTTAGATGTGTTAGAGTCAAAACATTTTGTACCTATCAAGAGCTGAAGGATGCCTTCATTGCAAGGCGGGGTGAGAAAATAACCCTTTGCAAATCCTTGTTGAATATGACAGTTTGAAAAGACAGTCTAGTGAAACAGTCCAGGACTTTTCAAAATGATTCAATAAGGTGTAAAAATCCATCCCAACATATATAAAACCCCCTCCCAAATTAGCTTTAATCCATTACCCCGATGGTTTCGATCCTGAGATGGCATACCAACTCAGGGAAAGGAATCCTGCAATACTTGAAGACATGCAGAGCAATATAGTGAGTGTGGAGGCCAATATTTTGGTGAAGAAGTCTAAGATGAAATCGAAGAGGAGAGTAACCATAAAAGAGGAACTTGCTACCACATCTTATGGATTTCGTGTTGTTAGTAGATACATGACAAGTATAGGTAGAGAGAATTGGACAATAGTAAAATGTGTGCTTTAGTATCTTAGGGGCATAAATTATTATTACATCACCTTTAATAGTTGTGCATCAATTTAGTCTATGGTCATGTTCATTCATATTTTGTAGGTGATTTGGACAAGAGGAGATCCATTTAAATTCAAATCTTTATAATTGCATAAATCATTATTGTGTAACTAGGGAAAATTTTAGGGGATAATTTTCAATGTCTTTTCCAAAATCAAATTTGCCAATATCCATTTTTTCTAAACATGATTCGCACACATTTTATAGCATAAAAGTATTTTACCTTAAAAATCATCAAAATTTTATATAGACTAATATACAATCATTAGAAATATAAATATTTTACAAAAATATTACCAAACATTTTACAATTTGCATATTATGAGCTAGTAAGATTGGCCAAGGTTTCTAAACTAGATAAAATTCCATGCTTAAAATTTTCCTTGTGCATAACCTTTAATGGTTGTATTAATTTAATATTGTGGTCATGTTGATTCAACATTTCTAGGTGATTTGGACAAGAGTAGATTGACTTTAGGTTAAGCCTTTATAATTGCACGGAGATATACTAGTTTAATATATAAGCTTCACGAAACAATCATTTTATCTACTATGTCTATCGAGGCAAGTAATATAGTAATCTCACATGTGTGCAACTAGGAAATTTGGTTGAAAGGTCTATTGGATTTGGAAAAGTGTAGGACAAGGTGAATGTTTCTTTTTATAGTTAAAATGTTAATCATTTGTCTACCAATATATCTTATCACGATAAGACGAAACATATTGATATTAAATACCATTTTGTCAAGATAGTGATTGTTAAATGTGTGATAGAGAGAAAGAAAGAGTCAAAAACAAAATTTACTTTATTTGATAATTTGGGTAGTTTTAAAACTTATGGTAGTTCATGTAACAATGTAATGATGCGATGATAATTATATATTCATGTAACTTGAGAGTTATTGTGGAGAGAATATAAGTGTGGTATGAGAGAATTACAATTTTATTTTTTGAATCATAAAAATATTGATACCTTATTACGTGGAAGTTTCATTAATTATAAATTTGTGTTATTTTGTTAAATACTATTCTTTATATTGTTTTATTTTTTAGTATTTCATTAAAAACAAACAACCACCTCCTTTATATGTGATTTAAATCTATTTTAAAAAATGTCAAGGTGTTTTTGTTATAATGTGAATAGATGCTTACAAAAATTATATAGTCAATGATAATGCACAAAGTTAAGATAATCACAGGAGAGAGGCCACACAAATTAATTAAGAGCATAATGAATATGATGCAATGGAGTTAAGTATAATCCAAAGTAGTATATTTAAATTATAGTATATCTAGAAGCAAGCTTTTTTTATTACAATAGTTTGTTGAGTCAGGCTTATTTTACAGTCCAACCTAGTTTGATGTGTAATATTGTCTATTGGTTATCAAAGTTGAAATTTTGCTCATATAGACCAAAATAAAAATTTTAAAATCTAAAAAAAATAATAAAAATTAAATAATTATACAAAACATTTAAACAATATTACTCATATAAAAAAATTGTACAGTTGAAAAAATTGCATCCGTTTCTAGACTCAAATTATATCATTATTTAAAATAATTTTTTAATGGTTTATGAAAAATGATTTTCCAACCAACCTGCAGAGAGTGGTATGTAAGTATGAATCTTTGAAGCTTTTGGAGTCGATGATAAGCTTCAAAACCGAGCTACCATTCTTTAAAACTTTTGGAGTCGAGCGCGGATATTTCATTCTCTTCCAAAATCCAATCAACTGATTTCTCCAGACTATCAACTAAATTCAACCATCCCAAACTGAAACGTCATGGATACCTCGGAAAATTACCTGCACACTGCGGCCCATAGTTTTGTCTTACTGACATATCATATCAGTTTAGGTTTCATGTTAACGACACCCACCTAGATACGACACTTCAACTGAGACCTGAAAAGGAACTAATGATACCATTAGCTAATGATTGGGAAACAATGGCACCCAAATTGCAATGAATTGATATTATCTCAGCAAAAATCCAAAAACATAATATCTAATCCCAATGGCACCCAAATTGCAATGAATTGATATTATCTCAGGAAAAATCCATACCATTGATGATGATCGTTTATTCCCCTGATTAGTAGGTTTATGGCCTTGATTAAGTTGAGATTTGTCTTATATATCATCTACTTTTTCTTATGTATCTAGTGTTGTTTCTTTGTGATCTTAGGGTGAAGTCAATGGTGTTACGTTGACTCACTTCGTTGTTGGTTTTGCTGTATTATTCAATAATGGGTAGGTTTATGGCCGATGGAGTTGTGAGCATTATTGGCAATATCTTTTAAGTGTGTTTCCAATTATGTTGGTATTTATTGGATGTTTTAAATAGTGGTTTTTTCTGAGGTAGTAAGTGGGATGAAAATGGTCGTTGTGATATTTTGTATTGATTAGGTTTAAGCGAGATGTTTTATGGAAGGCATAAGGCGTTATGCTTATTGAGATTAGTTTTTAAACTACAACATAAATATTATATATAAATTATTTTAAATGTGTTATTTTCTTATATTTTAGGTTTATAATTTAGGTGGAGGTAAAAGTAGTATTGTTTTATGTTATTTAGATTTAAGTTGAATATTTTAGAAAAGTATTGTGTTTAATTGAAATTATTAGTTAATATATAGTGATTATTTAGTTTGAAAGTTAAAACATTATAATTATATTAGATGTTTTATATATGTGGTCTTTTTCTTGTTTTATGTTCTATTTTATGACTAGCAATTTTATTCTTTCTAATATAGAAAACAAAATATACATAGTGGGCATTTAGCTTGATGGACAATCCACATAAATAGTGTAATGTGTTATTGTGTGCTATTCTAAGTTGGAGAATTTCAAGTTAGCAACTTTCTTCGCTATCATAGATACCTTGTCATTGAGTTTCCTTAATTGCAATTGCATGTTATCTATACTCAAAAGGATTTCATGTCGGGCCTCTGATTGTTCCACAAACACCTTTCTTATAATGGTCTTGAGCTACCAATATAATTCTATAGTCTGCAGATATATGCTTTGTCTAGTGCATGTGTTTACAGTTTCTAGTATCCAACTTCCAACCTCTTCCTGAACTTCTACATCCAATATAAACCTACATTCTATCCTTGCTTCCTTGTTAGCCTAATTTATTTCCTTGTCAATCTCCACAAGGATACTAGCTACAATGGTTGTTTCTAACTGATATTTTCTAATCAAGCCCTTAAAAAAGGGAAGTGTTGAGCGCCTCATCATCCCCTACAACCAAAAGAGAATTGGACACACAACATAGTGGAACAAGGGAGAGGAGATAATTTAGGAAAACTAAAAGAAAAGAAATCTTGAAGTCACTTGAAGTAGTGACACAGGCTAAGAGGGTTATGAGGGATAGAAAGGGACACAAGGGAGGTTCCAATAAAAGCCTCAATAGAATAGCTAATGGAAAACTAACTTGAACTAGAACAGAGACAACAAAAATGCCAAAAGTAAGGAGAGAAAAAGAAGAACAAAAGTGCCTGCCCCTTGTGGAGGAGACTACAAACACTAACCCAAGGAAAAATAGGAATAGATCAAGAACTCTCCTAGAAACTAACAAATTAAAAACCCTCAAGAGAGAAACACCCTAAGTAATAACAAAAATCTTAAAGCCAATATTTATCTTATCCTTATAAAAGTTTGAGAAAATTCCATAGGCTACGAAACTTGCGAAAGCGATAAGACAGAGTGATGACCAAAACTAACTACCCCCTATGGAGGATTCTACAAGAACAAACTGGAGAGGTTTTTGATGTAGACCAAAAAATCACTTACAAGTGATGAATGTAAATACAATCTAGAGAGAGACACTTCATATGATCACTAGACACATAAATCTAGAACTCTTCTTGAGCTTGACCTTATAGCAATTCAAAAAATCATTACTATTTTTCTATTGAAGCATACTAGAAACCACATAGGAAGAATGTCAAATATGAAAGGGGTAATCATTCCAATCCTATTTAAACTTCCTTACCTTCTCCTTCCTCAGATTAACATCTACCCAAACATTCTCCATCTTCTTTTCCATAACTGCTAGGTCACCAGTGTTAGAGATCATGCAATAATTATTGAACATGGAGGAGGTCATCAAACATTAACTAGATTACAAAAATTTTAGCATGAGAACCATCATAAATCTTTTTGCATAGCCATGAGTGTAACAATATTCCAAGTGTGAGGAACTTTAAACCATTTCTCATACCAACCACCACTTCCCAGAAAGTAAAATATTGACAATATAGTTTGACACCCCCTGTGGGGAAGAAATATCTTCCAAGGCAACATCCTAACATTGCTTTCTTAGGGTTTCCATTATTATCCCAGTCCACTACATGTCAACATGAGTCTTTTAAAAATAAATTCCTTCATTAAACATTCTATATGTAATCTTGCTTCTAGTTCTTCTTACATGTGAAAGGATTGTTGCCATAAGTTCTAGGAGAACATATTTAATTATTTCCAAGCTCCCTTCTAATTGCCACAAATTGAGACATTATAAGGAGAGGATCCATGTTGTAGTTTTTTTTTCCACTTGGATAATGATACTTTTCTAATTGTTTCTTATGGCTACGTATAGACCATACTCTATAGAAAAGAGTTACATTGAATTGTTATTGTCTATTATGATTGAGTCAATATATACATGTTGAGAATAATTCATTTTTCATATGTGAAAATGCCTTTGAAGCTTGCATGGCTTGGATTGCCCTTTGAGGCCCCATTGAAATTGAGCTTGGTAAAACTTATAGGGGGTAGACTTCAATCATCAATACTACTACATAGAGGGGGACAAAAATGGCCATATCCATGACAAAATAAGGTGAGATTATAAAGGAATTTAGAATTGAGGCCTCTTGTGAGTTAGAAACCTAGCATTGTGGAGACTAGTTTGAGGCTAGAACTGTTTCTTTGATACAATTGATGATTTGGGAAGAAGTTGATAGGATCTGTTAAAAATGGGTTTAGTGAAGGTTGTATCTCTCCATTCCATTAAGGTAATGCTTATGAGTTCCCTTGAGCTATCTATCTATTGAAAGACCAGGGTTCCTTCATCGCAAGAAGTGATCAGAAAGGACTTTAATTATGAATATGTTCAACTGTCTCAGAATCAAAGGAAAAAATATGATATAAGGAGGGCCCCTAGAAACCTTTTCAATGTAATTTTTCCCGTTCACAAGGAGCTAGAGGAAGAGGGTGACTTTTGTCCATAATTATAATTTCCATAATTTATTCCACACACTACTATCTAAAATGGAATAAACAGCTATGGAAATATTATAAGATTCTTTTAAGTTATAGTTTTTAGTGGGATTATGACCCTACTTGAGTTTGTCCAACCCTCGCCAAATTTTTATTCTTTTATTCATAAGCTCTATCCAAAAGTTATCCCAGAATATGTTATTGATTGTCTACTTCTATGGCTCTTTTTGGAGCCAAGATCACCATCTTCAATGCACTATGGAAGGGAGCCAACAATGAGCCTTGTTGGAACATCCTTGTAAGATAATACTATCTTGTAACCCATGTATATTTTTTGCATCTTCTTTTTTAGGTAGTTGATTCTATGAATCCTCCAGAAATAAAGTTGAACATTGTCTTCAACTTCCCATAAGCTATGATTCTATATCAGGTGATGATTTTTCCATGTTGCGTTCCAAATGCGGGAAAATTTTATTTCACCTTCCAATATGATTAAGTTTCATCTATCTATATTGGGTCTGTATTATTTTCCTCCATAATTTACTCCATAACTCGTTTGTTATTTGAATTCATTTCTGCCATGTTTTGGCTACTAGGATTTCATTAAGTATGTTAGAATCTTAAAGACATGATCCCCTTTTCATTTTGTGATGTCATATATTTTTTTCTAGGAAATAAGGGCCCAATTATTTAGATATCTCCTCCCCATAAATATGGTCTTTGAATATTGCAAATATTCTTGATGATTTCATTGGGGACTATTAAATCTGAGAATAAGTAAAAAGACATTGCTTGAGAAAGTGATTTGAGAAGGGTGAGTCTTCTAGCTACGTTTACATTCTTGAAAGTTTTTCTAGCAAGTTTCTTCTCAAATTCTAGTACGATATCTTCCCATGCAACATGTATATGAGCATTTTCCACAAGTGGGGTTCTTAAATATTTGGATATAAGGGAACTCCTTTGAAATCCCAATATTTAGGTCATTTGAATCGAAACCATTTGTGGAGTGTTGAATAAGAAGATCAAATATTTGTCACGTTTGATAGTAGTTCCTAAGGTAGCAATGGAATCTTATAAGATCTAGTTTATAGCTATAGCTTCTTTGATAGAAGGTGTTCCCATTAGGAGGGTGAAATCAACAAATTATTGATGTAAGGATTTCAAATCACTTCCGTGAATTTTAATGCATTCAATTTTATTAGTAGCTATTGTTTTTTTTATATCACATCTTATGCATTTAGCCATAAGAAGAAAATGAAGGGAGAAAGGGGATCTCCTTATCGAATTCCTTTGGAGAGGATGAATGTAGAGTATGGTGACCCACTAATTAGGATAGAGAAAAAATATTTTGAGACCAAGGGAAGAAGTTACATAGTGAATCCACTTGTTTGCAAATCCAACTTCCATGAGGATGCAATAGATATATTGCAAACTAACACAGTCAAATACTTTTGACAAATCTATTTTTATAAACATATTAGGTTTGTAGAAGACCTACGAGAGTGGATTAATTCATGAACTAAGAAAATACTATCTATAATTCCCCTAGCTTTCAAAAAACCATGGTTTTTTTAGGAAATGAGCAAGAGGAGAAAGGGCATGAGTGATAGGCCTAAAAGACCTAGGATTTTTGGATTCTTTTTCTTTGCGAATAAGAGTAAGGATGATCAACCAACATTCCAAAATTAAGAGGAAAAAATCCTTCTAGAGTCTTATAAAGTTTCTTGTACACCTTATGGATGACCAACCAACATTCCTAGAAGAAATAAGAGGTAAATCGATTGGGTCCTAATGAATTTCCCCTAGTAATCTCCATGACATCTTGTTCAATGTTAGGCCCCTATACTACTAGTGTAACCCCTTATTGTTATTAGTAAAACCCCCTTATTATATTGGTGTACCCATGTAGTCCCCATATTTGTATTATTGAGCCCCATAAAGGCCCACTATTGTTATTATTGTGTCCTTACATTATTATTGTTATGTCGGCTCTGATTATATTATGACCCCTTAGACTCCTATATATAGAAAGGAGGTATTTTCATTTGTATCATCCAAGAACTGTTCATTTGTGTAACGTAAAGGAGATTTCCCCCTCGAAGAGGCTTATTTCTAAGGTGTTCATCTATATTTTCTATCTTTTTGTGAGTTGGTTTCATAACATTTGGTATCATAGCTTTGGATTCTAGGGTTTCGTTGGTCCAAATAGGTCATCGTGGAAGTTTCGCTATACCTTTTGTTCTGCTCACATTTCAGAAGCTAGAAAAAAACCCATTTGAGAAGAAATCACGCTGAACCTGTGGTCTGAATTTAAAATTTTGTATCGCTATATTCTCGGAGATATGATATGAGGAAGTTAGGGTTTATGCAGACCCCCGACATTTCGTACAAGTTCAATCTACTAAAACAGTCTATACTCAGGTCATCTTGGGAGATTATGCATAATGCTTTCTTGGAGAATCCAATTTTGATCAGACTAGTGGCATTGGAAATATGACACAGAGGGCTACTACATGTCATAATTTTAGAACTAGAAGATCCAAAATTACAGAGTTATAGTTGTTTCAAGATCGAGCTCCTAAAATCAAGAAAAGGCGATATGAGGAAGTTTTATGGCAAGGATCCAATAAATTGGATACTACAGATTGTTGGGCCATGAATACGACCACTTTGTAACACTTATCCCATCCATTTTTATTCTTCTCTATTATATCATTTGTCATAATTTATCATATAATTCTATTTTACAATGATTTATGCTCTTATGGATGAATATTATTTATCTTCCTTTATTTCTAATAAATTGATGATTATGCATGATTTTATCAATGATAGTTTCAATAAATTGGTTATAACATTGTTCACCATTTTTAGCCTCCAAGATAATTTCTAGATTGAAGATTTGATCATTAAAAGTGCCAACTATGAAATGCGCTAGAATAAGAAGTGACCGTTTTGCAGTTGAGATTCTGAGCAAATGAAGACGAATATGGAAAATCTGGAACATGGGTTTTGTTCAGAACGGACCCAAATAACTTTTTTATGGAATGGTTTTCCCAAATTCAGCTTGTACTAAGAGAAATGCAGGGTTCTTTGAGCATGATTTTCTCAAATTTGTTGGTGCGGCTGTCCTCCAAATCTCAGCTGCAAAGCCAAATTAGTCTTGCTCTTGTTGAGAGATGGATGGAAATATATCTTCTTGTTGATCAATTGGTTGGAAACAATCCAATTTTGTAATAATGATCATATTGTAATTATCACAGTTGTAACCACTTTCTACTCTCTTTGTATTTAAATCAGAACAGAGATCAGAGAGGGGAATGACTTTGGGATGACTTTGGGATGACTTTGGGGAGAGATTCAAATGATGGAACTGAGGATGAATTAGAGATTCAGAATTGAGGATGGCAGAGAGAATGGATAATGGCTGAGAGATGGAGAGATTTCTTGTTGTAATCCATTGTAACTCTGCTTTGATATTTTAATATAAATTTGGTTGCCATTCCATCTTTGATCCTGAAGTAACCCAGCAGCATCTGATGGCGGCTAAGGGCCCAACCTCTAGTGGATTGTGCTGCTGTTGTATATTATCTCTTTGGTTTATGCATGGTTTTCCTTATCAACTTGAATCAGTAATCTGGTGTGTTTCGTTATCTTATATTGCAGCTCTGTTATATTTCATATTTCGTTCTCTGCAACAAGAAAGTTGTAATGTGCATTCTAACGTATTGCTATTCCTTTAAAGTCATTAATGTAACATTGTTGTTCTCTACATAATGCTATTGTTGTTTAATTGCAGAGTAATCAAGCTGTAATCTTCTTAAGCTGGTATTACTGTATTTGTCCATGGTTTATACTTCATACGATTGTCAATTAACATTGTGGTTCCATTATGAATTGTAATCGTTACCCTTTCTAACCAGGATTAATACTTGCGGTATCAGACTCAGATTACTATTAATGTGTGCCTGTGTTAAGTTATTATGCATTTGTATTTAGCTTTCTAGCGTTGTTCATTTCCATTAATTAGAGTTTGTTGTTCAAATTCCTTTAATTACAGTTTTCTGCCCATTTACTTTGTTCTTCATTTATGTCAATTAATTGCAATAGTTTTCTTTTAAAGAGTTTTCCTAGTTCACTTTCAATAGAAGCTTTAGTTCAATTTTGATTTCCTTTTAATTGCTTTAAAGCAGGACTATCAACTGTAGAGAACACTGGATTGCTTCCTCGTTCCCAAATTGATTGTCTTGTTCCAGTTTGATTTCAATTGCATCAATATCCAGAGCAATGAGTTATTGCTACTGTATCCTCGATTGATGGTTGTTTGAGTGAATGATTTAGTTTAGAACATTTTAGTTTCTTCTTCACCGTTCCATTTTCTCTTATTTGCATTATTGATCGCTTTGGTGTGTAGAACGATCTGAAACTGTAGTGGGCATTGGCATTTGCTGTCTAGTCCACAGATTGATGATTTGTTCCTTGATTACTTTTGGTTACATCAGTTTCTAAAGAGATGAGTTATTGTTACTGGACCCTTGACTGATACATTGCTTATTTTTCCAAATAAATGATTTAGGCTTCAAGGTATTTTGATGTAGTTATATTTCTTTCCAAGAATTCATTTAATTTTGTATTTTAAGCACTATACTGCAAAACATTACTCTTGAGTAAATAGCCGCCTCAGACTGAGTACAACTCTTTGAAATAAAAAAGTCCGTCCGCCTGGGTTGACAATTAATGTGAGGTAATTAGGAGTTAAAAGGACACCTTTTTATCGCTCCACATTTTGGCGCCGTTGCCGGGGAGAGTGTAGCCATTTTTAAAAGAGTAGTGTACATCTGATGAGTGTCTATTAGGAAAGAATTGGGTATTAAAAACGGAAGGTAAGAACCTGCGTACGGAGCATGTAAAAGCCATGCTCCCCCGTCCGCTTTCCAACAGAATTGTTAAAGAACCTAGGGTAGAAATAGATGTTTGAATTTTTGTGTGAATGATTAGGAAAAGGATAGAAATTTTTAAAAATGAATCACATGATCTCATTGAAGTGGTGATGTAAGCACCACCCATTTCACTAACCGATTGATAGGAACATTTGAAGAAGGAGCCTTGAAGAAACACATGAAGAACATCTTCTACTATGGTAAGAAATGGCTTACATTTCTACTTTTGAATTTCCTATCGAAGATCTAGGAGGAGTGACACAAATGCACATAATTCTCCCATCTTTACCAAATTTTCATGGTTTAGGAAATGAAGGTCTAGATACATTCTTATTTGAGTTAGAAATACTTTGTAGAGGATATGATTATTGTACTAATGATCAAAGATTGAAAGTGTTTCCTCTTAATCTAAAAGGAGCAGCTCTCCGATGGTTCATGAGCCTAGGTGGGAACTGCATCCAAACATGGGAGGACATGAAGAACATATTCTTGAAGAAGTACCAAGACTATTGCAAATCCAATGAAGATATTTTCAATATGATACAAAGGGAAGATGAATGTTTGGAGGACTATGTAGATCGATTTCAATACAACCTTCAAAAATCAAAATATAAGCATTTGGAGAAAGAGATCTTAAAAACACTCATTCTTAAAGGAATCAAAGATGAATTTTTAAACCCTTAAATCTGATAGGAAAAGGTGATGTTTTTCAGTTATCATATGATGATGTTTGTGAGTTGCGCATAAGGTATTCAAGAGGAATCTCCAAGGCTGGTAAGAATTTTAGAGATGTTTGTTCTTTCTTTTCCAAATCTGCTACAAGAATAGGAGACATAAGAGCTGAAATCAATGTTTTATTTGAAAATTTTAAAGTTGATTTTATTAGCTCTCTAAATGAAAAATTAGATGTTTTGAAGGTTCATAAAAATGAAGAATTTGATGAAGTGTTTTGCCCTCATGACCGAAAGGAGCATCCCATAGATACTCACTCTTCCTTATCTACGATGGACGTAGCATATCAAAGAGGTGAGAAAGTTGCAACAAAGTCAAAACCATGGAAATCATGGCCTACAAGTATGCTTCAAAACACTTCTTCTCCATTCTCTTACATGCATAATCCATTATGGAATACTAATGTGTTAGGGCAGCCATGTCAATTTCAATATAACCACCAATCTTGTCTACAAGTTTGGCACGGTTCACCTTATGATTGCATGACTACTCTCCCTCCTCTTGTAGCACAAGCACATTCTCCATATTCTCCACCGGCTATTTTGCAACATCCTTCTTGCATATCATATTCATCCACTCAACCCAATCAACCACATCATCACAATGCTCCATTCTTTACACATTTTCCTGTTCAACTAATTCCACACCCTCACCACAATAAACCAGTACAACATGCTTACAATGTTGAACTGCCAAATTTACCCACCCTTCCCACCCATTCTATCTCACATGTGCCATTAGAGAAAACTTACAATGAGATTCAGAATGCTTCAAATTCAAAAATTGTAGAAGCTATAGAAGAAAATGAGGTTTCTTTTACTATGCATCAACAAGCTATTTTAAAAGCTCAAGAACTTCATGATATGATGGCTATGCGAAATCAAGAAAGTATAGGATATATTGAAGATTGGTTTCACTCCATCATATGTTTGCAACATCACTCTATGCTTCAACAATTTTTGATACCATTTTTTGAAGGGAAGTTGGCTTCTCATACCCTAATATCCATTAATATGCATTTTCCAAATTTGGGTATGTGTATACGTGAAGCCTTACTTCGAAAATGGCTTCACTGGAAGTACTCATATACGTAGTCATATTCATTTTTCAAATCAAAATAGCTTAGTGTAGAAAATAAAATAAATAAGGGAATAAATAAATGCATTTTGTTTTTTTATGTAAAACTAGTTGTTTTTTGTTGCAACATGCTATGCAAATCAACATTGGTGATAATTTTTTAATTCATTTGTGTATGTAGATGAATTATGATTGAAATAATAGTTCTACAAACACCTATATTCATTTTTATCATCAGTATGAAAAAATGCTTGAATATCATTTTTTGGCTTGCGGGCTTGATGGAATTTCTGCAAAAACAGTCGGGACAGTCATGTTTTGAGGGACCAAAAGAGAATATTTTTAAAACTTGTTTCTATCCTAAGTAGCCCTTGATGTCTACTTTCCAACCCAATTTGAATCACTCAATTTGGATTTGAAACGAAAAAGTTAGAACCAAAACATTGACAAGGTATCTAGTGGGCAGCTTAGGAACAGAGTTGGGACAATCAGTTTTTGGAAGTTATGATCAAAATACCGACTGTCTATCATAAATCAGAACTCTTAAAACTCTGTCTTTCCGGTTGTTCTTTACAGTATTTTACCTATCAATTCTTCTTTTCTTCAAAACTTGTTTCTATTGGAGATAAATAAATGAATCTACTTTCATTTCCAATTTGAATCATTCGAATCCGACATCAAACGAAAAATTTATGCTTGAAATATCAACTGTTGGTCTAAGCTGGGTAATCGAAAATGACTATGTTATGTAGGTTGTTCTAACTAAATTGACATATCATATTATTGAATTTTTAAAACCTGTTGCTACTGGAGAGATAAAACTTTGAATTAGCTCTCATTTGGCTTTGGAATCACTCAATTTCGATGAAAAACAAAGAAGTTGTGATTAAAACACTGCAGGTTAGCATGATTGGCCACTGCTCTCCCGCAAGTGACAAATAAATTTTACTTTGTTATTTTCTCTGTGGATTTGTTATACAGAGTAACTACTTGTTCTTTTTTGCATAATTCTTGGATTAGGGGAGCCTGATCACCTCTCTTTTTCCATGATTTAATGTTTTATTGCAGGTAGACACTCGTTTTTTTGCAGGTCTTGGGAAAATAAAGAAGGTCAATTTATGGACGAGTCATTTTTGAAAGAAATTTTATGAAGCAAAGGGAGTTTCATCCAACTCATTACGCAACGGATTCATAATAGAACAAATGAAGAATTGATTTCCATTTGAAGATTCATGTCATGTCTTTGCTGCCAAAACATTTTTCAAAGAGATCATTTTTTTACATAATATCATAGAAGTTGTAACTTATTTTATTTATTTAAATACTGTTTTTTGTTATTTCTTTTCTAATTTCTTTTATATTTTGTGTTTCAGGTGTTACTTCATTCAAAGTGTAACTCATCCTCAGCATCAATGCCATGAACAACTAATTTGTTTTTTTGCATGCTTACATTTTATGATTGTCCATTTTGCTGTTCCTTTTTCACATTTCGTTGTTCCTTTTTCACATTTTGCTGTTCCTTTTCGAAATGGAACAACTGTTGTTCCTTTTTTAATGGAACAGTACTTCTACACTTTCACGTTTTGTTGTTCCTTTTCGAAATGGAACAGCACTTCTGCACTTTCACGTTTTGCTGTTCCTTTTCGAATGGAACAACACTTCTGCACTTTCACGTTTTTCTGTTCCTTTTCGAAATGGAACAACATTTCTGCACTTTCACGTTTTGCTGTTCCTTTCCGAATGGAACAACACTTCTGTATTTTCACGTTTTGCTGTTCTTTTTCGAATGGAACAACACTTCTGCACTTTCATGTTTTATTGTTCCTTTTCGAATGGAACAACACTTATGCACTTTCATGTTTTGTTGTTCCTTTTCGAATAGAACAACACTTCTGCACTTTCACGTTTTGTTGTTCCTTTTCGAAATGGAATAGTATTTTTGCGCTTTCACGTTTTGTTGTTCCTTTCCGAATGGAACAACACTTCTGCACTTTCACGTTTTGCCGTTCCTTTTCGAAAAGAATAACACGTCGACACTTTTGATTTTTGCTGTTCCTTTTCCAAAGGTACGACACTTGCATTTTTTGTTCATTTTCTAAAGGAACAACACTTTTAGTTTTTGCTGTTCTTTTTTCCAAAGGAACGGCATTTGCATTTTCACGCTTTTTTGTGTGTATTTTTGCTTTTTTGGTATGCATTTTCTTTGTTGTTCCCTACACAAAACACCACTTTCTTTTTGAGTGTTTTTGTTGTTCCTTCAAAAAAGAAACACTTTGGGAGTATTTTTAAGAGCAACCCTTCCTTTCTCTTGTGGGATTATTCCTAGTTCATCTCAACCACATTTTATTGATTCCCTTTTATGATATGAAGTACACTATTTTTATGAGGACAAGAATTATGGATTCTATTGAAGCAAGTTAATATAATTTACGTTATGATCTTTAACAGGACAGTTCCTTGATGATAGATTCCTTTCAAAAAGGACACAATTATTTCTATATTACTTTACTGCATTGTTTTCTGTTGAACATGATATTGATTGATCATCTTAAAACCATGCTGGTTCCACCCTTCCCGGTTATAATCTGCTCTGTCTGTAATAAATGAGATTATGGGTATATTTATTTTTCTATTGACATGTTCAACTTCTTCCGCCATCCCTGCTCTTAAGGAGTACTGAGCCCTCTTTTTATCATAAAAATGTGTAATAACAACAAAATTTTGTTCGCAGATGGAGGATAGGGGGTCTCATTACGAGCCATCCTACCATGTTCATAAGGCTGTAACAAAGTGACATTTTCATTATGGCCACCACACCAGGGTTATGATCCATTGGATAGCCAAATTATCCTTGGAATAAGAGGTCTCATCACGAGCCAACCTGATCACTTTTGCTACCTCCTAGTGAATGACAGTGTGGTTATCTGGTTACCACGCTAGCACACTGATCTCTTCTGTAGAACAACACTAAAACTCTCCATTTATAAATTGAGGATCCTGGCTCATATGGGTTAAAAAGCAACCCTACCGAGGCTATGGACGCCTGCTAGCAGCAGAGCTCTGCTTATGATATTGAAGTTATATCTTATCGTCAATTATTACTATAATACCCTTTTCTTATTTTTTCTTTTTATCAGAGAAGTTATTTCCTTGATTTTTATCCCTATTTTGAACCTTTATGCATGATAAATTGTTTTATGATCAATCACATCATTTTTAGCTAGAATACAGTCAGCAAAGCATCTTTTTGGCATATTGTCGTTCTTTTTATTTTCACATAACTTATCATCAATCCAAAACATCCTATCTTTTATTCATAACTATCTTTATACACTCTGCTCTCATTCTAACCATAACTCTCGCCGTTTTATCATTGATTTGTGTACTCTACTGTTGTATTGTTCATTCCCTTGCCTTGCCATCAGCACCACACCTTTCATATGATTTATGGTCATGGAATCTCTTTTCCAATTGGAGAGGGGAATGTATGCATTATGGGATAGCATGTGATATGATTACTGCACTCTGCCATAACTTGTTGATTTGATAAGTTTTTCTGATTGAAATTTTTGCATGCATTTTATGCACAAGTGTGATTTGTTTACAGGAGAACAACAAGTATGCAGGGGAAATTCTATCCACAGCATGACCACACTATTGCAACTAACAGAAGAGGCTTGAGCAACTCGCAAACGTGAACAACTGTTTAGACATGATGTGCTTACCTGGATTCCACCTTTTGCATCATTTTCAGCACCAACTTTGCCTACATCAGCTTCAACAACTGTCAATACATATATGTCATTCCACATTTTTTGTTTGGAGGTAAAACTTGAGGTAAAATAACATAATTTTCTGATTTATTACGACTTTAGGAGAATTTCATGAAAATCCATTTTGAGCATTATTTATCATCCTTCATTTCATAGTTTTTACCATTTCCCATTTTTCAGCGGCATAACATCTCTCGGTTTGGGGGAGTGTCTCTTTCATTCATTTCTTTTTTTACGACCATGTCATTCATATCCTTTATCATCCATTTATATTCTTATTCATTCTCAACACCTCCCTTATTCCATGTTGTTTTACACCAAGCATAGAATTCAACCGCTGGTAACAACCGCCTCTATTTGTTTTCTAGCATTGCATGAGGGCATGCTACTTTTTCAGAGAGGGGGAGGAATTGCTACGCATGATGGATGTTTTTTTACTTTCTTTCTCATTCAAGGCATACAATTTCAGTGAAGAAATTGATTTCCATAATATTTTTAAAACTATGAACTCAATTCTTGTGATTTTTGGAAAACATAGACGTATCATTAACATATACAAACCCAGACAATTTCAAGTAATATTGGTTCATAAAATTTCGGAAATCATACACTTTCACCTACAGCTATTTTGTTTATATCTCATGATCCGTACATTAAAACGATCTGATTTTTGGATCATAGAGGCATTTATTTATTAAAAATTTACTTACCACATTTCAACAAAATCTGGTTTGTAGTTTTTGGGAAAATGGTTAATGAAGGTTGTTGTCACTTATATCATATTTTGCTGCAACTTCATATGTAGATAATTTGAACATCAATGTAAAAGTTGTTATGCCTTCATCAAAGACTGCTAAAATTGAATATTCATTAAGTGAGGAAGAATTCATTTGTTCTATCCATTTCATGAGCTGAGATGAACATATTTTTTTATTTCTTGGTTAACACATGGTTTTTGCCTTTGGGTTGCATGAAGACATGCAATATATTCAGTTTTTGTTGCATAAGGACATGCAACATATTGAGTGTGGGGGTATGTTGGGCCGTGAATACAACCACTTTGTAACACTTATTTCATCCATTTTTACTCTTCTCTATTATATCATTTGTTATAATTTATCATTTAAATTCATTTTATAAATGATTTATGCTCTTATGGATGAATATTATTTATCTTCCTTTATTTCTAATAAATTGATGATTATGCATGATTTTATCAATGTTAGTTTCAATAAATTAGTTGTAACATTATTTACCATTTTTAACCTCCAAGATAATTTCTAGATTGAAGATTTGACCATTAAATGTGCCAACTCATAAATTCGCTGGAATAAGAAGTGAGAATTTTGCGGTTGAGATTCTGAGCAAATGAAGAAGTATTTGGAAAATCTGGAACATGGGTTTTGTCCAAAATGGATCCAATTAATTTTTTTGAAGAATGGTTTGCCCAAATTCAACTTTTACTGAGAGAAACATAGGGTTCTTTGAGTATGATTTTCTTAGATTTGCTGTTGCGGTCATCCTCCAAATCTCAGCTGCAAAGCCAAATTCGTCTTTCTCTTATTGTTGATCAATTGGTTGGAAACAATCCAATTTTGTAATAGAATCATGTTGTAATTATATCTATTGTAACTGCTCTCTGATCTCTCTATTTAAATGAAAACAGAGATCAGAGATGGGGATGGAAAAGGGAGGGATTCGAATGATAGAATTGAGGATGAATTAGAGATTCAGAATTGAGGATGGCAAAGAGAATGGATAATGGATGAGAGATGGACAGATTTCTTGTTGTAATCCACTGTAACTCTGATTTGATATTTTAATATAAATCTGGTTGTCATTCCGTCTTTGATCTTGAAGTAACCCAGCAACATCCGCTGGCAGCTAAGGGCCTAGCCTCTAGTGGATTGTGCTGCTGTTGTATATTATCTATTTGGTTTATGCGTGGTTTTCATTATCAAATTTATTTGGTAATCTGGTATGTTCTATTATTTTACATCATGGTTCTGTTATATCTGATTTATGTTCAATTGAAGGAGTGCCATATTGATTCATCTTGACTTGGTAACGCATTGTTGTTCTTTTAATCATTGATATAACATTGTTGGTCCTTACAGAATGTATTATTGTTCAATTATAGTGTATCCATGTTGTAACACTCTTTAATTGGTATTACTGAATTCATCTTAGAGACTATATTTCCTTATGATTGCTAAATCTATGAACGTTGTTGTTCTATTCCAAAATACAGTCGTATTCTTTATAACTAAGACTGATAATCGGATTACCAAGATCAGATTACTACTAAGGTGTGCCATGTGTTAAGTCATTATGTATTTATATTTGACTTTCCAACGTTGTTTCATATTCTATCATTAATCAATGTTGTTCTATTTCTGTGTGCTGTTCGATTTATTCTTAGAGTAAAGATTGCTATTAATTTAGCTTTGTTGTTGTTCATTTCCATTAATTAGAGTTTGATGTTCAGATTCCTTTAATTACAGTTTGTTGCCCATTTACCTTGTTATTCATTTCTGTTGATTAATTGCAATAGTTTGCTTTTAAAGAGTTTTCCTAGTTTACTTTCAATAGCAACTTTAGTTCAATTTCTATTTCCTTTTAATTTCTTTAAAGCAGGACTGTCAACTGTAGAGAACATTGGATTGATTCCTCATTCCCAGATTGACTGTCTTGTTCCGGTTTGATTTCAATTGCATCAATATCCAGAGGAATGAGTTATTGCTACTGTATCCTCGATTGATGGTTGTTTGAGTGAATGATTTAGTTTAGAACATTTCAGTTTCTTGTTCGTTGTTCCATTTCAGGTTTGTTGTTCTATTTCTTAATTGTTGTTCCATTTCTTATCTGTCGTTCCATTTTCTGTTATTTGCATTACTGGTTGCTTTGGTGTGCAGAACGATCTGAAACTGTAGTGGGCATTGGCATTTGCTGTCTAGTCCCCAGATTGATGATCTGTTCCTTGATTACTTTTGGTTACATCAGTTTCTAAAGGGATGAGTTATTGTTACTGGACCCTTGACTGATACATTCCTTATTTTTTTGAATGAATGATTTAGGCTTCAAGGTATTTTGCTGTAGTTATATTTGTTTCCAAGAATTCATTTACTTTTGTATTTTAAGCACTATACTGCAAAACATTACTCTTGAGTAAATAACTGCCTTAGACTGAGTACACTCTTGAAATAAAAAGTTGTCCCTGGGTTGACAATTAATGTGAGGTAATTAAGAGTTAAAAAGACATATTTTTATCGCTCGACAGTAATGATGCCTTCAAGAACTTTGTTTGTAGACTCTACTTGACCATTTGCTTGCAGATGGTAAGGAGTAGATTTTCTGTTCTTTTTGTATTCTTCCATCAGCTTCTCCACCAGGTTGGATGTGAATTGGCCTCCCTAATCTGTCACAATTTCTCTTGGAACACCAAAGTGAGTAAAAATATCCTCAAAAAGAAAACTAATAATTGAATGCTGAGTAGCAGAAAACAATGCTTTGGCTTCTACCCATTTAGTGACATAATCAACACATACCAATATATACTTTCTTTGTTTAGATGGTGGGTTAATAGGTCCAATGAAGTTTAAAGCCCATTTTTCAAAGAGTTCGATGAGTACCTGTGGCTGCAATGGAATCTCATTTGAAAGGGTAGGTTTCCCTACTCTTTGGCAGCTGTCACGCCTTTTGACATATTGTTTTGCATCTTTGAAGAGGGATGGCCAATAATATCCTAAAGGGAGGATTTTATAGGTTGTCCTTTTGTCAGCAAAGTGTCTGCTGCATGGTTCATCATGACATGCTTTGAGAATATTAGGCATTTCATCTTCCATAACACATCTTCTGATCACAAGATCTGGCCGTGTTTTAAACAATTCGTTAGAAATCCATGGATATTTTGAACTCTCCTGAATAATCTTTCTTCTTTCACTAGGAAATAAATGTGGAGGTAGTTTCCCTGTAACCAAATAATTAGCTATATCTGCATAACAAGGGGTCTTAATAGTTACTGCAAATAAATATTCATCATGAAACTTGTCCTCTACAGGAAAATCTTCTTTAGTATTCTGAATCCTAGACAAGAAATCAGCTACTGTATTTTGTTTTCCTAGTCTATCCAACACAGTAATATTGAATTCCTATAAAAATAGGAGCCACCTTGTAACTCTGCCATTAGTAATAGGTTTGTTCATTAGATATATAATTGCATAGTGATCAGTATGAATAAAAGTTTCATAGCCTGTTATATAATGTCTGAACTTATTGATTGCATGAACAATAGCTAAGAACTCTTTTTCAGTCACAGTATAGTTCAACTCAGTGGGAGTTAAATTTTTACTAGTATAGTAAATGGTATAAGGAACTAAATATTTTTGTCCCAACATAGCCCCTAGAGCTGTATCTAAAGCATCTGTAGAAATATGGAAAGGAAGTTTCCAATTCGGTCCTCTCAAGATAGGTGCTTCAGATATTCTTGTCTTCAAAGTTTCAAATGCTGATTGGCAATCAGGACCCTAGTTGAATTCACAGTCTTTCGTAAGCAGTTTGAAGATTGGAGATGCTATTTTGGTAAATTTTTCTATAAATATTCTATAATATCCAGTAAATCCCAGAAAACTTCTAACATCTTTTTGACAATTTGGAATAGGTAACTTTGAGATGACTTCGACTTTTGATTTATCAACTTTAATCCCATCCCCTGAAATATGATGTCCTAAAATAATACCTTCAGTAACATCATAAAGCACTTTTCCTGGCTTCATGAATGGTTTGTTTCTTTCATCTTATAAGGACTTTTTCCAAATTTTCTAATGCCTCTTCAAACGAATCACCATAAACTGTAAAATCATCCATATAAACCTCTACACAATCATGGATTAGATCAGAAAAAATTCCTAGTACTGCTCTTTGGAAAGTTGCGGGTGCATTACATAATCCAAAAGGAAGCACTCGATAAACAAAATTTCACCATGGATAGGTAAATGTGATCTTATCTTGATCTTTAGGTGCTACCTGAATTTGATTATAACCACTAAAACCATCCAGAAATGAGAAGTAATTTTTGCCTGCTAATGTATCTAATGCTTGATCGATAAAGGGCGAAGGAAAGTGATCCTTCAAAGTTGCTTTATTCAATTCCTTGTAATCAATGGATACCCTCCATTTACCATTCTTTTTAGGTACGCTTCTTTTATGATCATTCTCTGTAATGTTTATTTCAAGTTTTGATTAGATGTTTTGTTTCTCAATCCATTTATGTTCTTTTGTAGATCAAGTGAATTTATTTCATTTCCCATAAATTATTTCATAGCATAGTTTTCTTCCACAAGCCTTCATAGGAAAATCATGGTTTTAACTTATGAATGAACTCTAATCTTTTAACACACATTGAATTTCTGAATTTATTTATAGTATTCAATGCTTTCATAGTTAAATTGTATCATTTTTATAGATTTAATTTACAAGCTTTCATAGATTATATTTACTCACCTTCCTAGATTAAAGGTTTTCATGCTTTCATAGGCGAAATTTCAAATGCTTTTATTATATTAGATTTACTACTTTAACTAGCATAAGTGACTTTGTTTTCACTATATTAAAAGTTCTTTTCTTTCCTAGAATAGTTTGTCTTAGATTTTAGTCCATTCAAGGATAGTCATTTTATTGCTTGCATCATAATTATGTGTGTGTCCTTTCACTAGATTTCATCTCATAGATTTTCCTTGCATTTGCAAACTTTAAAATTCAGTTTCTTTTTAGATTAAGATTTTTTTTTTTCCAATTCATTGCATTCTCTTGACTCATTCACACAGGCTTACCATTCATTACTTGCTATTACAATTCTTATTTTATAATTAAAGTTAAAATTTTATTTCCTATCATATATTGTGCAAGTGTACTTCACAAGCATATGACCGTGGATTGTCATTCAATGAAAGTAATTTAACTCATAATTAAATTACCCAACACTTAGCAAGTCAAAAGTAAAACTTAATGACCTCGCCATGGTCCCAAAATTCCATTTAGCATACAAGTGGAATTTGAGCATTGGTGATATCATGGGATTAGTTGCTTTTAAGATCGAGAGGAAGTATGCAAGTCTTGTCCAGAACACGTAACCCCAGAAGGGTCCACTCCAGAAGTTACAAAGGTTGGTGCAAGGTGAAGTTCCAGGGGCACAAGGCTCCAAGAGGACATGGTAGAGGATGTCCGTAGGCAAAACAAGAAACAATTGGCTAGCAAAGGATCCTACTAGGCATGTCACCCTAGAGTTCTAACCCCGAAAGATCCAAAGGGAGTGCAGGTTTCAAGTTTTGGGGATAGGGGAAGCAGGGTGACCTGGCATAAATAGGTTGTGGAGCAAGTGATCATTGATTAGCTAAAGGAGGTCCCCATAGCCACATCACTCCAGAAAATCTCAAGGGAGTGAAAGGAAAAAATTCTAGGGATGAGGGATTTGAGATAACGTGGAGCCTGATGAATGTGGCAGAGGATGTTGATAATGGTGAGTAGGCATAATGTCCACATGGTGCATTACAATTGAATGAAGGAGATAGGTGGTAGAATTGGTGATAGGTGATATAGGTAGATTAAAGGCCAGGGATGACGTGAACATGGTGTAAGGCGTGGACACGTGGAGGTTCAGGATATTGATACATGGCATTCAGATTTGGCACTTTCATGTACCTAAGTGGGCCTAAAATGAATGAAATGTGGCACTAGTTTGAGTTTGAAACATGGCACTAGTTCAATTGTGACACGTGGTAGTTGGCACAAGTATCAGACATGCTAGGATGGTGTTAGATACAAATCATCTCAAGTGGTTTATGATTGGTGTGACTCTGGAGAAAGGGAACCACCAAGACACATAACCCTGAAGGCCTTACCTTAGAGAGTTTGAAGGCACGCCATTGTGAATCATTGAGGGTGATGGGGTGATGGGCTGGCATGGCATACTAGTTGGTGCATGAAGTGGAGCACTGACCCAATTAATATTTGTGCATTGGAAGTGTGTTAGACCTCGATGGACACATAATCCTAGAGGCCTTACCTCATAGGTTATAAATCTCATTGCAAGAAGGTTATCTAGGATGGAGGAGAAGTGAGGCATAGTGGTATAAACAAAGCAAGGCCCATTTACGAGGTGGTAAAGCCACATAACTCTGAAAGGATTCAGATTGGTGTAGATAACGTAGATAAGTGGATCTATCGGGACACATAAGCCTTGAAGTCTTACACTGGAGGAAAACGAAGGTGCACAATTGATATTTGTCAGTGGAAAAGGTAAAGCTCCAGGGCCTGGTTTTGTGTGAGCTAGAATTGGTTTCATGGGGCTAAGGTAAGGAAAAAAAGCATTGGAAAACCTCTAATAAAACCTTATGCTCTAATTAATGGCATCTGCAGAGATTTTAGATGCAAGGAAAAAAGGACCAAAAAAACTCAAAGAATTAATGGTGCAACATCTACATTAAGGATTTCCATCGTTGATCTCTACATTAATGCATCATTTCATTTAATGATCAAGGAGATTAATACTGTGATATTATGATCATTTATAGTGTTTCAAATATGGAGAAAAGAATCGAACAACATAATGAAGAGGTTGGATAGAGTAATCTCTTAGGCAGAGTGATCAGCTCACAAGGTTGACATCGATCTCTTTATTATAAAGGAAAAAAACTGAATATTTCATGTGTGTGAGTGGGTGAATGTAGTTTATGCTAAAGAGTGAGGAAAAATGTTTTTTTGTAGAAGAGAAGGCCAAGAGCAGAGTGTGCTTAATGTATGTGGCTGAGAATATTTTGGAACTGTGTATGCTGCAAGAAAGGAGAGAATAGTGAGTTGTTGTAGAGTGAACTAAGTGTATGAAGTTGTTGAGAATGATATTGAAGAGTGGCCAGTTAAAGAAAAGGACAGAGAGCTAAAAGGGTTGAGAATATAGAGATAAGTTTCTAATTACAAAGCTAAAACAAGACAAAGTGAGTGCTAACAATATAAAGTATCAAGTTTGTTATTGAGTGTAGGTTTCTACCTACAAACGAAGGAGTGAGGGCTTCCATTGGAGTAGGTGTTTGAAGGTAGCTTGGAGGTTTTGCAGGTTGGTGCTTACACATATATTGAAGTTGTTGCTTCAAGTAAGTTAAACAGATGTCTACAAAGAAGGGAATTGAGGCTTATTGCTAGTAGTGACTACCAAAGACAATATAAGGGAGTTAGTGCTTCTTGTGAGTGGTGGATAAATAACAAATTGATGTAATAGACTAGGAGCTCATATTTACATCACAAAACAAAGATTGGAGGTTTTTGCCTTTTGGGTTTCCACATTAAAATTCTATTTGTCATATGTTTATGTTGCTCATGGTGTTTTGGTCTATAAATGTGTTCTTTTATATTATTTTTACATGATATGTTGTTGATGATTACATCAATGATTTCAAAGTTAAAAGAGAAATTAAGAATTAGCATTAAAATATAAAATTATCCTTAACATTGATTCAAGCCCTCTCTGCATTAATATGTTTTCCAATACTTTCTAGATGATATTTTCAAACCATGAACTTTATCTTCCATTGGAAATAATAACTTTGGATTAATACTACCCTATCTTTATTTATTGTGGTTGACAATCAGGGCATCACTAATTATTTTTCCAACCACTCTATAATGATTAAATTCAAGAAACCTTAATGCGTTATCATCTCCATATTGACAAAGAATGGAGAGAAATCGTGGAGCAGAGGATTTTATCTTCTCAATATTACAAATTAGTTAAATAATATTACATTGGAGACATCAACAATAAATGACTATAGTGAGAATGATGTAAACTGGACTATCTGAAACTGAACTAGGACACTTGGATGGATGATTTTGACACCTAGCAGGTGGTTCGAATTAGATTCTCCAACACTCCCCCTTAATTACAACCACATAAAAATTTAATTAAGATGCTTTTTGGTCTATGTCTCATCTAGGCTTACAATTTAAAAAATTGACTTGAATTAGATTTACTTTTGTCCTTCTCTTCTTCTAGATCCCGTAACCCATAAATTGTTTCAACTTTTTCTTCTTGTTATATCCTTTAAACATTAGTTTCTTCATTTTCTGGTGTAGGTATTCTATTTTTCGAGGTTGTATAAGCATGTCCTAGACTTCTTCAAAACTCGGCTTGTATGTGGAATGCTTCCACGTGTCATCTCATGTAGTTTTTTTTCATCATCCATATTTTCCTGCAACATAAGTCCATAATACAATTACATAAGTCCATAACACAATTTCATCTCTTCAGAACTCCAAAGCATGAAAATTTCAATAAGATTTTGATCTTCCATGTCGTCTTCAAAAATAATTGTTGCAATGTCTAGGCATACCTCATCTAAACAAGTTGTTGCAAGCCATGTTTCAAGGAAACTTAATTCTTCTTCATAATCTTCATGTGTACCTACACACTGGAAATCAATGTTAGAATTAAAAATATTTTCACAACTTTCTTCTGTTATGCTTCATTCTCTACCTCTACTTCTATCTATATCTCTTCGAATTCTTCACTAAGTTGTGCTATTATAAACATGTTTTCTTCCACTTGGTTTTCTAACTCAAGTGGGCTCCTCTCGCTGAATATTACATGTTAATATTGTTAGCACTGCGTAATTCCTCCAAGCTGAGGAGAGGAACACAGAGGTAACCCAAACCACTCTTTAGAACTAGAAGCTAGCCCTTTGGATCTTAGGCTAGGCCTGCAGATCAAGGTAAAATAATTGTGATAGTTTGACGGCATGCGTGAGGTAAAATCCATTGGGCATGGAGTCAAAATCTATTTCAGTTCTATGAAGGGAAAATCAAGAATCCTTAGATAGGGGAAAAGAAGGAAATCATTTATGGTTTCTTTGACAAATTTCATTGTAGAGAGGTGAGAAGAGGAATAATGAAAATGATAATATCTAAATCTAGCTGAGGATGAATTTTGGATATTATGGTGGAGGAAAAAACATTGAAATATTTAGTTACTTATAACAAAGCACCTAAAAGTGAATTCTGAAATAAATTCGTTTAACTAAACATCGAAGACATAACATTTAAGCATGTCCATAACAAAAGATATAAAACAAAAACATAAGATAAACATCACCATAAATTATTGACAGGGGGATCCACGAAAAAGTCACTGAAATTTTGTAAATAGCGTTGCACAATGCATAATGTCTTTTTTATATCACACACCAACCATTTCCTTAACTAAAATTACATCATATATACATCAAAAAAATATTAGTTCCTCCCTTTAGGAACTGAATTATACAAAACGACTTATTTTTCTACCTGTAGCAGCCAATATAGAACCACCTTCTACAAATTAGGAAATTGTTTGACTAGATTAATCTTTAACAAAATACATTTAATGGTTGTAAAAAGATGAGGTTTGAATCTCTAAGAAACTTAATGGAACTTTTCATAACCATATAAATCAACTTCAAGAGGTCTAGAGTCAAATTAAAAGGTCAAACCGCTGACTGTGTAAAAATGCAGCAAATCTGTTGCATTAATTCCTCCATTATAAAATGCAACAAAAATGCACCAAATTCATCATTTTCATACTTATGATCATCTCCTAGATTTTTGAATGTGTTAAAGAGGTGGAAGACAACCTCTAAAAGATCAGATACCTATTAGAAAACATTTGTTCAAATTACAAACCTCTATTCTTGAAAATCATCAGTTGTCAAAATTAAACAATAGCTGCCTCAACTAACAGGTCCAACGTTCCCTTTATTTCCTTTTGTTTTTCCTACATTGCCTCCTATAATTCTTGTTTTGTAGCCCTCAATTCATTTTTCAAGCTGAGATGTTTCCTGTAAATATTTTTAACTTGTCTATGTAGGGTTAGTGTTCTCTTCAACAAATTTCTAGCCTTAAATAGTGTTGATCCATAGTTATTAAAGTGATCATGTATCTTCTATTTAGCCCTTTCATCCTGTTCTCTAAGATTGATGATTTCATCCTGAGATTTATTCAATTGCTTCCTTAGCCTATTGAATGTTTTTTTTCCCTCATCCAACTAATGTTTTTTTTCCCTCATCCAACTAAGTCTTTTTCTTCCCTTGCATTAACTTTTATTTCAGCGGGCTTTCTTTTTGTAGCTTTAATTTTCTTTCTGAAGATCTCGTTACAGGGATCCTTGATTATGAGGTCTCTAGCTCATGGATTTCCTCAGTTTTTACCTTCCTTTTACCTTTTGATATGGAGAGAAGTGAATATTTCTTAATTACTAGTTCTACATTATCCGTTTCAGATGCGTTCTCCAAAATATTCTTCTTCAACTCCCTATTATCATGTTGAAGTCGATCAATGACTAATGGGCCCTTTTCAACTGCTCCTATAGCTCCATAATCTATTTATCCCTGACATCTAAATAAATATTCTCTGGTATGTTGTATTGAACTTCAGAAGGTTGTTAAGGTATTTTTTTAATGGGTAGCCTTTTTATAGGAACTCTTGTGTGTGGTTTTTTGGAAACCCCCATCATCTCACGAGAGAAATGAATATTTTTTCCTTTGTTCCTATCATATTGGTCAACTAAAGTCTATGGCCTTTTGAATGAGCCTTCCACTATTGGTTGAACATCCTTTTCCGCTAATGAGGTTGTATCATTTTTTCTCCAGGGACTATCTGAAAGTTCAATTGTCAACTTGGATGAATCCAAAAATGCTTTCCATGACTAACGTTTCTTCCTCAAATATTCGACCACTAACAATTTGATCAAGGGGAAATGAAAGATACCATGCTCCACTTCACTCTTCTTACCTTGAACCTTATATTCCATCTTACCAATGCTCCTAAACAAGTAAAAAGGTATATTTAAATGATTTTTACTTGTAAAATGCATCAATAACCTGAAGTGATATTGATAAACCCTCCCAAATTTTCCTTTACAAGTGAAAAATATTTGAATCCAATTGAGTAATTTGTTGTAAGGTTCAAGAAGATATTCCCTTGGCACGATAGTCCCGCGATGATCTGCTTCTCCCACCAAGAGAAGAAATCTTCGTTGAAAGTTGTCCACAGTACGTCCCCGCCTTCTAGTCGTTTCATTAGATCAGCCCACTTCCCCATCCGTGGATCTCGTGGGCTACTGATTGGAACTGGTACTCTAGGGCGTAGCACTGAGACCCTTTCAAAAAAGAAGGAGCACAAAATGGTCCCATACCCAAAGTTTTTGTCCTGGCCCTTTTTGATAGATGATAGCTGGCTCTTCAAGTTGGTGAGAAGAGGAGTACACCAATCAAATACTGTGGTGAGACAGTCTACCGCCAAGCTCATGGAAAGTTGTGAAGCCTGGTGTAAGGAAGCTAATCCATTCACTCTGGCTATAGTGAACAGGATGATCCTCAATGATAAACTCTCCATGTGCTTGATTGGAATTTGACTTCCAATCTTTTCTACATGACCTGAGAAATATATATGCACATAGTCTTCGATAGAGAGGCTACCTCGTGATCTGCCCATAGAATGTACTACCTCTCCCCTCTGGGAATGCCCTGTGATGAAATAGATATTCGCAATCTCTATCTTCAGTGGCATTTAATCAATCATGAATGAGTCATCCTCGATGCTCTAGTAGTGAATGATCATTTCAAGCAAGCGAGTGTTTGCCTTCATATTTGGAATTTTGAAGAAATTTAGCAAACTGCATCCTCTTAAGGCATCCAAGGCCTATGGATCATTCATAACCTTGTCATCCATTGTGGCATGCTCTCTTTCCCTCCAAGTGACTAGCATCCTGAGGAAAAAAGCAAGTTTGGACTGTTAGTTTTTTGTTTTGAAGTTTTAACGGCATATACGTGGGTCTGTTTCATACACAGTCGCGTCTAGGGACTGCGTATACACAAGTTGCATATAGCCAACCCGCGTATACGTCGCAACAAAATATTTGACATAAATTCAATGGTGAAACTTGAATTAAAATTTCTAAAACCAATCACAAATGAATGAAAGATAAGTTTAAGGGTTACCTGGTGATTTTGGGAAGATTTGAACAGTCGAATTCGGCAAATGGCAAAGCTTGCTTCTTTTTCTCCACTCATTGTGCTCTCAACTCAAATGATAACAATGGTGAGTCAAAAACCTATTTTATAAGCTTTGAAAATGTCAAATTTTTTCAGAACCTGGTTTTGTTTTGTCTCATGTAAATTTTAACTTGGGAGCTTCGAATGTCGAGAATGGTTTGTTTTTCAAGACATCTTGGATGATTTTTCAACAATTTCGAGACGGTTCCATGACTGCTGACTTGACATGGCAGGTATCGTTTTCTCACTGGCATATAGGTTAGGGAAGCCATTTTTCCATTGCATTATGCCTACTACCCTCCATTTGTTGATACACTTTCCATAGGGTCGATCCTATTGTGTTATGGTTAGTAAACCATCTTCACTCGCCGATTTTTTTAAATCATGGCATGATGGTAGAGCCATCCTTTTCATGGGCATTGTAGTTAGCACCTCACTGACATTTGTTTCCCATGCTACTTCATTTGAGTAGGCTCGAGAGTCCTCTATAGTCTCGCCATGACTTATGCGCTGAAGACTCATTCCTCTTTGCTTCTTCGCTTCGTTCTGGCCTTGTACCCTAGAGGCCCCTTCGTGTTGAGTTGTACTACTGCATTGCATTTTGACCATTCTGGCCTTGAACCATATTCACTTGGACTCGTGTTTAAGCCACTTTTTGACCATGTCGTCTGCAAAATCAAACTTGCAATCCCTTAGCTTATGCAACTTGACACCTTATAACCTGTGGAAGCAACATACCTTTGAGTGTCTTCGACCAGTTTTCACCTCCCTGCATTGAGCATAGGATCTTTCCAATCCCAGGAACTAGATCATCTATTTCATCGGCACTCATTCTTTCCACTGTACTATAGCATTCTTTTATTCTTTTTATAGCTTAAAGAAAAAGACAGAGAAATTATATATTCCAAAAACAGTGGGAATGGGACAATATTTCCATTTATTGTTGGCAGCTAGAGTCAGTCATGTCGCCCTTGAACAAAGCACTCAAAACAAAGTCTCCTCCATTTGGCCAAGATTTAGTTTGACTTAGGTATGCCTTAACCTTGTTATTGAGTCAGTTCTCCTCCGATTGGTTATCTATTCCAATCATATGGAGAGTTCCTTCATGCCTCCTGCATGACGAACTTATAGAGAGTCATCATATGCTACCACATAGTCCTCATTGAGTCATGCTTTTGTTCAAGGGAAGTTAGCCTGAGTCTGCCTCTCTGCGGTGTCTCTTGACTCATTTTTCAATCGACCATCCGTGGTTGGCAGTGTCTTGTCTATCATCACATCAGTTATATTGGTCCTTTACTCATGCCGGTTTGAGAAGGTCTCCATTTACTTCTTGCTGGTGGGTCTTGTCCTTATCGACGACAACATCATGCTTTGAGAACAGGCCTAAAGCTGCACCCTAGCCCTATTTTCATTATTGATAGGTCAACTTGTTCTCAGCATCGATCAGTATCATGGGTCTTTGACTGAGTGGTTTTCCTTGTGTTCGACGTTAGCTTACATTATCACACATTAGGATTCGTGTAGTACCTTGGTTTCCATTTGAACCTATTGGTGGATATCTTGCCTCTGTGTCAGCTTTCATTATTGGTTGGTTGAGAGCGTTTCAGTCATGCGCTAGCCACATCTTGTGTACACCGGAAACGTGCTTTGGTCGGGTTACTACATCTTTTTTGTCTGATTCCTTCCACATTATTGGACTGCGGGTTACACTCATGCTAGATTGATGAAGGATGCCTTAATGCCTTCCTTCTAGTGGATCTTTCCCCATCGACTACGACTCATTACTATGGGGCAAAGGTCTAGAGTCCATTTGGCAGTACCTTGGGGTTTGCAGTCATTAGTGGTAGATCCTTCGCTATCGACAGTGGGAAACCATCATTGTCTCCTAATTGATAGATTCTTGAAGGTGTTTGACTCCAGCTCATCTATTCGCACTTGTTAGATTGTACTGGGTACCTTGACTCTCATTATCATTATCGGTGAGCAGTCTCATTTTTGTTAACAGTATACATCAATGACCAGTAATCAAACGATTTTTCATATGGTCGACATCATATCATTTGTTCCCATGGTGTCGAAATGTACCACAACGGTCGGTAAACACCTTAGGTTGCATCAGCATTCATTGGTTCACTTGACAGTTGCTGTTATTGCTGCTAATTGATACAACTCCACCTTATATGTTGCAGTCATTCATGGCGACATTCTATATGCTAGCACCCAAGTTTGTAGTGTAGTACCATCTTATTCCATCATGTTCATTTGGTACTTTTGAGATCAGTCTTTGATATCAGTGATTAGTTTCATCTTTCAGCATCATTGACATTCTTATATGTGATATTTAGACATGTACTTGTTCGATCGTAATCACATGATCCATTATGTATTTCCGGTCTTCTATACTTGTATACTTAGTGGATTCGCTTGTACTTAATATGCAGACATGCTTTACTTTCTTTGAGCATGGGTATGCCCACCTCAGACAGTGTTTCTTTCTGATCTCCTTTTGTGGCTTGGCAGGCTGAAATCTAGTGAAGTCCTTCTCAGTTTTGACAGGTTTCCTTTCCATGTACTTAATACATTTCAGCCATCATGTACCCCTTCTGACCTCATATATTAGGGGGCATCTGTTATAGCTCCAAATATCACTCTTGATATTTGTGATGCTTCACTTATGGCCTAGGGTAACCCCTCCTTCCAGACCTGGTCCAAATACTTAAAAACAGTGTTTACCTCCCTATATGTGACATTGCCCTGAGCTAAACGCATGTCTACGCGGGTTTGTGTATACCCAACCCGCGTATATGTCTTAAAAATCTTAAAAAAAAAAAAAATCTCCTTAATTTCGGGCAGAGATCACGGGTTTTACCTGTTGATTACCTATTAACGCCCATGGCCCAACTGTTCCCAATGAATTCCCAACTAAAAACCTACTCTGGGAGAAGCATAAAAAGGCTTCAATGGGAAGGCCTAAGGAGGAGAGAATAGAGAGAAAATTACTCTGCTGAGATTATCCCTGATCAAGTTTGAAGATCTTTATGCTTCGAGCACTGCGCCCATTACAGGAAACCCTTGTTTCCTTGAGCTTTGATGTTATTTCACTAGTTGAGATATCTTTTTATGAGTCATGGAAGGAGCCTTTTGAAGACTTGGGATTAGAGGGATCCAGAGGATGGTTCCGCTTGGAGCCAGCGAGAGGAAGATTCAAGTGATATCATTCATTGCTTTGTTTTAGTTATCTACAATAAAGAAACAATTGTCTTGTTCCCGAAATTAATCTTCTTCATGCATATGATGTTAATGTTATGGTTTATGTATGAATAATTGTTTCAATTGTATAACTAACTACCTTTTCAATATGTTATGAAGTTGATTTCTATATGATACATGGTCCATATATTTTTATGCTTCTTTGAATTGGTTGTTTTGCAGGTTCAAGGATCGAAAGGTTCAAGGATCGAAAGGAACTCCAAGAGGGTTTGGACCCTAGCTGGATCTAACTGAATAAAGGACCCCCATGTGCACCTCTCTTCACTTAGTTTTCTTATTTAAGTATCATGGCTATGTGGAATGCTTGTCTTTTTACTATAGATAACCCTCGCTCTGCTAGGGTTTTCACCCCAAACCCTAGGGGACTTTGTCCTTCAATAGAGATCCCTTTTTTTAAGTTGGAAATATATATTGCCCCCTCAACAAGCTTGTATGTTGATGTCACCATCTCTTGACATGATTTTAATGGTGAGATGGGCTAATGTATACAAATCATGTATAGGATTACATAACACAAAGCCTTAATTTGTCCATAAATTCATCCACATTAGCTTTAGAACACCTACAATATCAAACTTTCTCCTAAAAATAATATTAAGGGTTAGGGGTTAAAGGAAGGGCTCCATGAAACCCCTTTTCAACCTAAAACAAAATATAAGTGGGCATGCCATGGGCTCTCCACCACCCAAGCTTCAGTTCAAATGAATGGTTTACAAAAATGAATAGGAGGAAAGCTGATGAGCTAGAGCTATTGGCAACCTAAATTCATCACACCAAACCCACAAAAGTCTTTAATAATAATCAAGGTTTTGATTTCAAAAAAAAATCCTGAAATATTTCCATTCCTAATTTATTTATAAATCCAACTAGTATTATTGCATAAAAAGTCTTGAAAATGCTATATATTATATTACAAGATAAAACTATATGCATCCTTAAAGACATTAACCACCAAAAAAGTATTTCTAAAAAAATGAACAAAGTGATTTTGTTCAATTAGATTTTCAATAACTAAAAAAGGAAAATTATCATTAAAATGACTACCAAAACAAAAGTATGTTATGAACAGAGAGTATAAGACCCATAAAATATACTAATCTTCCTTAAAGAGTATATAGTGATAAGTGATACCATGCAAGATTATGATAAAGGGGCACTCAAAAATAAGGGTTGGATGCAAAATTATGCTAAAAAGTCATTGCAAGAAGAGAGTCCAGTCCTATGATAAAAGTAAAAGAATAAGAGTTGCATGTGAAACTATGCTAGAGGTCACTGCAAGAGAAAGGTCCCCTGATAAAAGGAAACATAAGTACTTCACCCCAAATTCTTACTACCTCCAATAGTTCGTGACTCCATTAATTTATGTGTGCTGATTTTTCAACGAATTACATGACATAGGCAATGTTCTAAAACAACTCCATGCCAAACTGTAAAAGAATAAATCATCTGATCTAAGTCACTGTACTATTTATTTCTAGTAATAGAGTCATTAGTTGTCTCTTGAAAAGTGTGTGTATTATTTTCAGTGCACCATTTACTTCGAATAACATAGTGATTAGTCACTCTATCCGGAAAAGTGTACTGATTTTTTCTATCTATTCAAAAGTGTGTGCGCATTAATTTTTTAAAGTAAAAGAGCTGGCATCTTTTCACTTTTATTTTTCATTGGGTTGAAGAGGAATAACTCGTCTGCCCAATTGCACGAATGCGAGTCATTACATCGGTAGATAGGGCAAAGATTTTGGTGTCTTTTCGTTGAATAAGAATAACCCGTCTCTGTAGAGGGGCCAAATTTTTTGTTTTTTTAAGCTGAAAAGAATAACTCGTGTGTCCAATTGCTAGCTACATCGTAAAGAGGGCAAGGAATTCTTTTTGGCTGAAACTCGCCTACCCTATTGCACCAATAAGTGGAAGTAGCTACATCTGTAGATAGGGCGTCCATCTATGTCATCCTCCTGAGGCTGGACTTTGCATGATTGATGATGTCATTATCGTGATACTCTTGTACATTTTCTCAACTCTAGTGGGATGAGAATATCGGGTTCGACTAGAGCACGGAAGAGGCCACCAAAACTTGACCCTGTTTGGGAGTGTAGATGGTTTTCAAATCTGAGTTTGGAGTTCGCCTGCTTCTATATAAAGCAGCCTATGCCATTGTATTTCTCACCTCTTGCTTACTGAATTTGACCTACTCCATTTGTAGGTATGCTTGTATATTTCGTGTAACCTAGGTAGTGTTGTATATTTCTATTACGTGAGATATCAATGATTTTCTCATATTCTATGTCCATGTTATGCATTGATGCATAGTTATTGTTGCGGAGGTAAATCCCCTCTGCGGACAGAGGTGGATCCCACTAGCCCCGAAGGGGTCTAACAACAATCAATCACGCTGCATGCAAGTTTCTAGCTATATAATTTAAAAGTTGATCTAGGAGACCAACCTGGGATCCAACGCTTGTTTGTTGTGGGGGAAAGTGTCGCTCCTATCCTCTATCTCCGGTCGGTCGCTATTCGCACATAGATACCTGCACAAGTGAAGAATAAACCACAACAAGCATAAAATCCAAAAATATACAGCTATGTACCAGTCAAGCAAGATACAAGTCACATATCACCGATGTAACACATAAATGAAACCATAATGACAGTCGCTTTGCATTAAAAGAAATGAGAGAAGAGATTACAACCACTTAAGGCTTGACACTGTAAAACTCCTCTAGCTGGGTGGGCAGTCAGTCCGACACATCTCGCAAAATCACTTTCTCTCTCAACAATCCGGCAGCATAACCTTACTTTCAACTTTTAGCTCAAAAAACTATCTCTCTCACACTAGCTTGTTTGCTCTTTTGCTTTTGCCTCCAAAAACTCTGAACTAGCCTGTTCATTATGGGGAAACAGGCTTTTATAGATAAAGGGAGAGGAGATATACATCGTATGCGGACACATTCTGAGTTTTGGTAATGTCTCACAATAGCCATTGCCTTGGATAGAAAAGCCGAAACCTGGATGCTTTTGTGGGCTTTTTCCCTCAGGGAACTGAGTGAGTCGCAAGGGAAAAAGCATTCTAGCATGCGCTGGCCAAAAAATCATGCCTAATTTGTGTGGCGCGGGCCGCGCTCTGGGACAGAGCACTTATGGGCGCGCCCTCTTTGTAAGGACTGAGCCATTGGCGCGGGGTAATACACTGTGTGCCCGTGCTAATGGGAAAAAGGCATTTTCCAAGGCTAATCTTCAGAAGGTGTCTTCAGGGTTATTGAACTTCATACTCAGGAGGCCTCAATGCAAGTGTTTTCAAGTTATGTCACTGGTCACAGGTCCGTAAATGTGTCCTCCAATGTGTGACAGTGGGGGTGCGACAAGGACAGTGGCCGACGGTGACAAATTACTGCGTAACAGATGCCCGCTAAAGCATGAGCCTTGAGAAAGAGAGAGAGGTGAAGTGCTTTACAAGATCATATCGAACTGCCACCGAGAACCTGCATAGAGAGATACAGTATGATAGTTCAAATACATGAAGTATGTGGTATGGACGCAGCCATCCATTGACAGAGTGTATAATAATCAAGATCCGTAGTATGGACACAGCCATCTAGTTGGGATCGATGAATAGACTCCGGTATGGTTGCAGCCATCCAATGAAAGAGTCATGTATCAAAATCACGCCTGGATTACAACAGACACAATCCAGGGTCTTGCGCTCCATCTCGACCCGAACACAAGTACAAGTCCAAGCATGTGAACATGTAAGCTGAAGTCGAACATGCTTGGACATCGTCTGATTACCAGTCAATAATGAAAACTGTTAACAGACGCGAGAGGTACCATCAATAATGACAATGGCCCTCAATGTACTACAGGTACAGTCTACGGCGTGTGAATGTATGAGCCGATGTCGAACACCCGCAGAGTTATTCGATCGGAGGCCAATGATGAAAACCTCACGCCGAATACGAAGAACCTGCCATTAAGGCATGCAAGCTCTAAGGTACCGGAAGGGAGTCTCTAGGCCACTTTCCTGGATAATGAGCTGAAGTCGACAGGAAGTGGTCATTGTCGAAGGTGGGCCATAATGTTTCCCACATCATCGACGCGGGACAGGAAGATACAATGTTGTGAAATGAGAGTTATGAACTATCAAGCGGAGGCAGTTTTCTTTTTGCAGAGGTGGACTTCTCTTGAACATATTGACGGCACGACAGTGAAGTTGGCAGTATTTTGACATCATTAGATCAGAGGTCACGATGACGAGGTAATGAGCAGATGAGAGGTCAAATAGGATCACCCAAACCCACGGAGGCAAGTGAAAAGCCAAATCAGATATCCCCACCCTGACGCGAAAGCAGAGGAGTGCCATGTTCAAGAGCGACATACTGCCGACGCGACTTATGATTATGGTTCCAAAATTTTTCCCCCGCCATTTATGGCGAGTACCCCGATTATTTTTTAACAAGCTTGATGGGGATAGCATATGCTTGTAGTATAAGTTCGACCTTCAGTCGAATCCAACCTAGTATGATTTAACGAGCCCTAGGGAGGAGAGGCTCAAATCTCATCATGATGATGAGTCCAATGTCGTCAGGTTTTAACGAGTCCGACATAGGTAAAACTCGGAGTCTTTTTCATGTTTAGAGAGTCTGAAAAAAAACACGGAAAAGGAAACTCTAATCCACTATCGTCAGGGTTTAACGAGTCCGACATAGGTAAAACTCGGAGTCTTTTTCATGTTTAGAGAGTTTGAAAAAGACACGGAAAAGGAAACTCCAGAGGTCCTTTTTCGTACAGTTTGTGTCTCTCGGGTCCGAAAAAGTTTAAAACGATACCCGAAAGAACCGCCCGATTGTTACGATCGAGGAGTACTTTTCATGAGTAGTGACTCTGATCTGAAAAAGTAAAAAAGGGATCAAAATCACATCGTTTCGCAACCGTTAACGAGTTTGAAACGACAAAAACCCGGTAATCTTTTAGTGTTTAAACAGTCGATAAAAGAACTTAAAACGACCGCCTCTTGGTAACTGTTTAACGAGTCAAGAGGTACAACTCGGCAATCTTTTTCGCTTTAAGGTCAGGAAAAGAGCTGAAAGCGGACCATGAGGTAACATTTCCCTGTGTTTTTTACGAGCTTGAAAAAGTCAAAAAGACGCTCGTTAGAACCACACTAAGCCCTGTTATCATTCGATCAACAGTGGGAAGGCTATTTTTTACAAAAATACACCTAAAAAGACATTCTTAAGGTATTTTTGGGCTAAAATAGTGCTATAAATAGTAAAAAGTAAAAAATAAATTTACTTTTCACTTTTTACCCTACAAGTGCACTGTTGGAGGGCTTTTGGTGCGAAATTTCAACTGCTGATCGCGACCAATCCAGGACACCATTTGAGTTGCCGTCTGTGACAGGTAAGCGGCCTCATCCTCAGCCTTATTTTCATTTATTTTTATTGATTTCCATCCATAATTTGAACCTCTGCAAGAGGGTTTGCAAAATTTTAGGTCGGCGTCATTGGCGCGGGATTCCGGCATGGGATCGCGCTAATGGCGGATTTTTAACACGGAGGTCGCGCCATTAGCGCGACTGTTTTAGAAACAGTCGCGCCAATG
>APFE031547787.1:0-45891 GCA_000404065.3 Pinus taeda
AATCAGGTGAAATTATTCCTTTCTGTACTTTATTTGTCTATAATAAAAGAAACACATGTCTTTGTTCCTGATATAGATCTTCTTCATGTTTATGATATTCATGTTATGATTCATATGTGAATGGTTGTTTAATTGCATAACTAAGTACCTTTCCTTATAATATGAAGATGGTTTCTTTATGATGTTTAGTCTATATACTGCTGTACTTTCTTGAATTGATTATTTTGCAGGTCAAAGGAGAAAAAGGAACTCCAAGAAGAGTTTGGACCCTGGAAGGCTCTTCTCAAACATAGGACCTCAGGTACGCCCCCTATCGTAGAGTTTGCTTATAGTAGCATTATGGCTATATGGAATGTGTGTTTCTTTGTATAGATAACTTCCAGTCTGGTAGGGTATCCACCCAAGACCCTAGGGGAGTTTATCCCACAGCAGAATTGGCGACTCCACTGGGGACAACACTATTGTTGTTCCTAGTTTGGGTGTATTCAAGCTAGTCAGGGCTCAACTGTCTGTTTACCTTCTATTGTTGTGTAGTTAGTGCCTGAATTGTGAGTTTTGATCAGTTTTTTCCAGACTGTTTTTTTTGTTTTTCTTGAAAAGCTTTTATATACGCTGTTTTTTCTGTTTATAGAAGCGTATATACACATCTTTCCTTAAGTGAACCTGCATATACACATGTTTCCTTAAGTCTTGTCGCGTATACACGCATATGTGTGCAAACACAGTCACGTTTATCTTTAATTTTCAATATTTTTAAAATCTTTTTGTTTTTGGAATTTTGTATGCTGATCTGATTCAGTTTGGAACAGCTATTGTTCTGTCACAGTCTTTAGTTTTTTACAGCAAGCGTCTTGTTTCAAATTCTCTCTGATTGTGAAAAGGTTGGTCTTGTTTGTTTTTCTTGCAAACGTCATTTGTTTTTGCTTAAGCACACAAGGTTTCTCGCAAGGAATCTTGGCTACTCTGTGTCTTCAGGGCAGGAAGATTGATTTCAATCTTTGTGTTGAGTTTTGTTTTGGTGACTTTTTGGTTTGCATGCCCAAACTTTATTTTTATGACCATTTGCTTTTCTTGCTTTCTGAAAGTTGTTTGTTCACGCTTTCTTGAAAGTTGTCTTTTCAATCTTTTGATTGTTATTGCCAAGCTCGTCTCGCTGCTTTTTTATTGTTAAGAGCATTTCAAAACACCTTTTTTGTTGATTTCTCACTTGTTTTGTGTAGCAAACTCGCAAAGTGCTTCATTGCCTATTCTTCGATCATAAAGTTTCAGTCTTGTTAGAGCATTTTTGAAAAGTCATCTCTTTTTGTTTTGTTTTTTAAGGAAACTTGAAACTTCGTTTTGCTTTCTTGAACTTTGTTTTGATTGAGTTTTCCTTTTTGTTGAGTGAAAGTGTGTTTTTGTTTGTCTTCATCTTGATTTTAGTGCTTAGACGAAATAAGCAACAAAAACTTATATTCCATCTAAACATTTAAGTGGCAAATCTAAAATTGATACACAAGCAACTTTCATCTCTTGATTTAAGAGTAGTTTTGAATTTTGCATCGGCATGTACTTGTTGCATTAGGATTAATTTGTGCATTTTTCTAGGCATCTATAGTTTTGTTAGCTTTTGTGAGTGTGAAGTTTGAAGAAAAGAAAAAGAAAGGTTGTAGCTTTATTTGAAGTTCCTCTGAACCCTATAGAAATTTATTTTCATCAAAAAATGAAAACAAGTGCATTTGCATGTAGTTTGGTTTTTATTAATTTCTTTTGCGTCAAAACACCACTAGTTTCACTTCCATTTATCCCTTGACTTAAATAATATCCCATTTAAAATCAAGCGCTAATTTAAAATATACTAGAACTTTTTATATTTGTCGAGTTAGACACATCAACAAGTCTTAGGATATTTTAGGGCCTTGGATTAGGTGAGTGGAGAGTTAACTCTCCAAGGCCATTTTAAACTGTTAAACATAGGAGTCTGAATAGTGAGTGAAAATCCAATAACGTTAGGAAGACCAGGAAAGCTCCGGATCTGGGAGTTAAGCGCGAGGGTCTGTAAAGACAGGGAAGAGAGATACCCCTTCTCCTACTTGTCCGAACTTACCTCACGACTGTTCCGCCTGGCTTCTGATACGAGTTGGTAACCTTAGTTGCTACTCCTAGGGATCTACACAGGTGGCTGCGGAGGGGAATCCCATGGCACCTGAGGTCGACGTTGTATCACTCTCAACGGTACTACTGGAGGGCACCCTTGCGAAGCTTGGGGTCTTGCACCGACGCAGGCTGTTGTGAGGAGGTCAGCATAACTTCCTCTGTTACCTTCGCTGATAGGACTGGGCCGTCATTATCCCAAACTATCTTCGGAAGGCCCCTTACTTCAATTTCTCGTATTTTGGTGTCCGGTCCTAATCACCCAGAGCGGAAATACTTGGAAGTTGTTTCACTGGCTGATATCTTTAGGGACTTTATAATGTGTGCTCTGTGCTCCTAGTTGGCCTAGCTTTCAATTTTTTGGAGTCTTTAGTTAGATCTTAAAAAAAAATTCAAAGTGGCTGACCGATTGCCTAGACGGTCTCGAAGACTTTTTGGTCTTTCACCACCACGTTTAGAGCCTTCACCTAGAAGGCGCAGAGGTAATACTGCCGGTGGGTTTCGTCCTGTGGCAGTTGACACATCAGGGATTGATCCTCCCCTCGAGGGCATCAGTGTTCAAGATAGACTTGGTACTTCCACAGAACAAGAGAGAAATACTCCAGTACTTTCTTGAGTTCTCTTTCAGGCGGAAGATAACGTAGAGGTAGAAGAACTCTCAGAGTCGTTAGCGGCTCCGAATTCTCCCCTACCTTCTAGTCATCTAGAATTATTACAATACGTTGGGTCTCCAACGCATCGACCGTCAAGTCCAGGTCACATTACGCACTTACCATCGATGACCACTACTGGAAGCATGGCTTCTACTATAAGTTCTATGACTATGCAGACTCTAATATCTGTACAAGGGGGAGGAACTATTTCCATCCCCTCTGCTTCTTTATTCGGGTCTTTTTCTAGCACATCTTTAGTTGGGTCTACCTCCATTCCTTCTACGAGTGGAAACTCCCAAACCAATGCTTTTAGTTCTAGATTTTTCCCATTTGGCACCCATTCACAGGGTATTCCATCAATTCCATTTAGTGCCGCCACATCCATGATGGGTGGATCAACTTCATTCCAGGGTTTTCCTTTTGGAAGTGGTCATATACCACATTTCAACCCAAACATTGGATCTATGCCTTTCTCTTCTTTTGGACAAAGTAGCAATCCTTTTCAAGGTTGGACTAACCCTGTGGTTAGTAGTGTGGGAACTGGGAATCCATTTGTCGGCCAACAAGGGAATAGGCCATACTCCACGGTTAGTTCATTAAGAAGTATTTCTCCCCTAGCCTCTACTTGGAATCCTTATCAGGGGTTGTCAACTCCTTATAATCCTTTAGGAGGAAACTTCGCCGGTTATGGATGTTTTGCGGCCGGAGTTGTTCAAACTCCGAGTTATGCTGGATCACAAGGCTTGCCTTTTGGTTCAGCTAGTTCTACTGGTTACATCGGGAAGCCTAGTGCCTTCCAAAATCCAGGCCAATGTTTACAGAGCTTTTGGGGCTCCGCCTAGGATGGGTGGAATCCCCAAGGTCCTCCTAGGCTTCCGTTTCTGGAAACTCTGAATTTGCCAGAGCTCACAAAGTTAATGAATGATCTAATCAAATACAATCCATCCTGACCTCCGGTCCCAACCAAACTCCTTTGGACATTCCAAAATTCAAAGGAAAGGGCAGTGAATACCTAGGTGACCATGTAACCACATTCCATTTGTGGTGCTCATCGAACTCCCTTATTGATGATTCAGTGAGGTTGAGACTTTTTCAATGCACCTTGATTGGGAATGCAGCCAAATGGTATATAGAGTTTCTAGGGGGCAACTTTACATCTTTTGCCGACTTAGCTAACATTTTACTAAATCATTTCCGGTTGCCTATCTGTTATGATGCTGGAACCAAACTTCTGGCCACCTTTCGTTGGGACACGACAACTCACATTTCTGACCATATTCAGGAATGGAGACAGAGAAAGAGGCTGAAAAAGAAAGGACGAGGTAATAAAAAGAATCAGGATGGGAAGGCTGACACAAATTCGAGAATAATGCTGGTGGGGGTAGAAATGAGTCTAGAAAGAAAGTCAAGTTTCCATGCAAGTTGTGTAGTGGAGACCATTTAACTCATCTCTGCCTAAAGATTCAGGACATTCATCTCTTGTTAGGGCAGCAAGGGGCTTCTAGTTCTCAAGCTGTGTTAACCAACCCTTTTCCCCAAGGGTAGCAATTGCTTGCTGGCGCGAGTTCAAATCCTGGTACCTCCTCTGTGGCAACCAGGAAGGGGAAAAATCATCGAATGTTTTCATGATGGGTTCTAATGTCCACGTGGCTACTCGGTCATGTGATTACGGTGAAGCTAAAACTTCCAATGAAAAAACTTCTCCTGGAAATACCGACCTTCATATTGAGGGACCGCCCGTTGAGACTATACCACAGATACCGCAAGGTTTCGCTAAACACGCGACTATTAATCCTAATGCTAGGGCCGCCCAGAATTATTCCATTGTGGAGGATCTGGCCCTGAGCCCATGCGCCATGTCCGCTTTAGAGGTTCTCCAATCGTGTTTGGCTCAATGAAGTGCTTTACTCTCGGTAATTGGGGCAGTTGATCCATCCAACACGTTAGTGCTCACTTTTGACATGTTAAATGTCAAAAAGCGACTCCCTCATCACACAACTTTTCAGATAAAGTCTACATACCGAAAGATTAACATTTTTCGCACTGTTATTGATGAAGGAGCTTCCACATTCGTCATGCCGATGTCATGTTGGAAGGCCATTGGATCTCCTTCGGCTGTTCCTTCACCTACCCTCCTGACTGCATTTGATGGCCATTCTCACAAGACGCATGGGATTATCCCTACCTTTCCTATATGTGTTGGAGGAAAGGTCATCAATATTGAAGTAGAGGTCATAGATGCTAACCTAGACTATAATATCCTCTTAGGAAGGAACTGGGTATACGAGATGGATGCCGTCGTTTCGACTCTGTTTCGTGTCATCTGCTTTCCTCGTGAAGGGAAAATCGTTAAGGTTGATCAGTTGGATTATTGTCTAGTTGATCCTCAAGCAACTTTTGACTCTACTGTCCCCTTAGTGGATAACCCTCGCCTGCCTACTGAGAATATAGGAGTTGGGATGTATTCCTCATTGATGGGTACCTTTGATTTTCCCTCTCCTATCGCTAGAATCAATGTCGTTTCATCATCTAAGGAGTCCTCTCGAGCAGATTTCTTCAGAACTCATTATTTTTTAGACCCTTGGACCTTGCCTTCACCTATGGCCACATTAGCTGAAGGACAAGTTAATGGAATGGCATACCCTATGTCTGCGATTGAGCTTAGATATCAGTCTATCGTTAACTCTGCAAATGACCATTCTACTCCTTTTTCCGAAGAGGAGCTAGATGGTCATGTGGCCCCGGCTTGGGCCTTTAATTCCACCTCCACCTTGGACTACTTAGATACGGTTTTACCTTCTGAAGAAGCAATTCTTGAAGTGATGATGGGTGTAGATCGACCTTGGGAAGACTTACACCATCGTTCATATTTCGTTCCTCCATTGCAAGAAGTGGAATCTAGGTTCTCCAAGCTATTCATTAGTGATGTTTGTAAGATATCAAATCCTTTGGCTCCAGCACACTTTTGTGCCGAAGGTAATTTGTCAGTGATTTCGGAAATGATATCTATAAACATCTCTAGGGACCCTAACGTGATCGAGAATCTCTTCATCAGAATTGAATGTTCCCTTGAAGAAGTTCAAATTTACACCGACCTTTTGAAGGAATTTCGAGATGTATTTGCTTGGTCTTATGAAGAAATGCCTGGCATCAATCCTTCTATAGTTCAACATGAGATCAAGACGTATGAAAATGCCAAGCCGGTTCGTCAAAGGCTTCGACCGTTAATCCTAGGAAAGCGACAACCATTAAAGCTGAGGTAGAGAAGCTACTTAAGGCGGGTTTTATATGCCCTGTTCCTCTTACCGATTGGGTTTCTAATCTAGTCCCTATGGATAAAAAGCAAGCTACAATCCGAGTATGCATCGAATTTAGGGACCTAAATAAGGCTTGTCCAAAAGATAATTACCCCATGCCATTCATTGATTAGATTATTGATGAGTGTATGGGTAATGAGATTTTTCCCTTTATGGATGGTTTTTTAGGTTATAATCAAATTTCTAACCGTCCCGAGGATCAACATAAGACGACTTTTATATGTCCTTGGGGTACTTTTGCATACAGAAAGATGTCATTTGGTCTCAAAAATGCTGGAGCTACTTTCCAACGGGCCATGTTATATGCTTTCCATGACGTCAAACATATCATCGAAGCATACTTGGATGATCTCGCTGCTCGTTCTCGAAAGAGAACTAATCACCCCAGTCACCTTCGAATGGTTTTTGAGCAATGTCATTTTTATAAAATCCGGTTGAATCCCAACAAGTGCGTTTTCGCAATTACGTCTGGTTGGTTGTTAGGGTTCATCGTGTCAAATGAAGGGATTAGGGTTGATCCCTTCAAGGTGGAAGCAATAGTCCAGTTGCCTCCCCCGTCCTCCATTCGACAACTTCAAAGTCTTCAAGGGAAGGCTGATTTCTTAAGACGGTTTATAGCAAACTATGCCGAGATCACTAAAGGGTTTATACGTTTGCTCCGCAAAGGGGTTCCATTCATGTGGGATGACTTTGCGCAGTGATTGTTTGATGCTTTGAAAAAGGCATTAGTCTTTGCCCTGCTTTTGAGTCCATTGGATTATGGTAGGGACTTCCTTTTATATCTTGCTGCAGCAAAATCAACCATTGGTATGGTTCTCGTTCAGGAAGACGATACTCTCACAGAGCATGTGATTTATTATTTGAGCCGAGGCTTGATAGGTCTTGAACTTTGCTACTCTCCGGTTGAGAAGTTGGCCTTGGAAGCTGTCCATGCTGTCCAGCGGCTCCGTCATTATATTATGCTACACAAAACTTTTATCTTGGAAGCATTCAATATGTTTCAGTTTGTGCTAAATAGGCGAGTGATTGGGGGCAAATATAATCGATGGATTGCCATTTTACAAGAATTTGATCTCGAGTTCTTGTCTGCCAAAGCCAAGAAATCTATGGTTTTTTCCGAGCTAATTTCTGAGCTGCCTTGTGGAGAGGACACTGTTTATGAGGAAAGTTTTCCTGACGAACATTTACTCCTCATCTCTTCACTCGACCCTTGGTATAGATATATCATTGTTTATCTCTATACTTTGAAGTTTCCCTCTACTTTTTCTAAGAATGAACGTCGCAAATTACATCACCTCGCTAAAAATTATGTCATCATTGGTGATACATTATATCGTCGGGGGGTTGATTCAATCCTTTGGCGTTGTTTAACCTTAGAGGAGGCAAAGTCAGTGCTAAATGACTGCCACAGTGGAGCTTGTGGTGGTCGTCTACCAGGGCTTGCTACAACTCAATGCATCTTGCGTGCCGGCTATTTCTGGCCTTCGCTCTTCAAAGATTGTGTTGAAGTATTCAAACGCTGTCACCTATGCCAAGTTTATACTAGGAAGATGCGCGCACATCCAACTCCTCTTTTTCTCGTTGTCATTGTCGGTCCCTTTACTAAGTGGGGTATTGATTCTACGACTTGTAATCTGCCTTCAACAGCAAATCACAAGTATATTATCATGGCCGTAGACTACTTCACAAAGTGGGCTGAGGCCATGCCCACTTATAAAAATGATGGTGAGACAACGACATTATTCCTTTTTAATCAGATTATCTCAAGGTTCGGCATCCCAAGAGAGATTGTCACTAACCATGGCAGTCATTTCCAGAATCAACTAATGTTTGAATTGACTCTCAAATTAGGTTTTCGGCAGGAAAATTCATCTCCTTATTATCCTCAGGCCAATGGACAGGTCAAGGCAGTAAACAAAACTCTTAAGATGATCTTGCAAAGGACAATTGACAAGAATCGATCCAATTGGCATCTTATGTTGTATCCGGCTCTATGGGCATACCGAACCTCCGTCAAGACTGCTACAGGTTTTACACCTTTTCAGTTAGTTTATGGGTTGGAATCTATCTTTCCTGTCGAATGTGAAATTCCATCTCTTAAGTTAGCTATTGAGCTCCTTCTAGAGACCTCTAGTCTTGTAGAGCGCCTCCTTCACTTGGAACATCTCGATGAGTAGCGTCGAGATGCAGCAACAGTAAATGAGGCTCATAAGAAAAGGATTAAAACCCAGTATGATAAAGCTATCCGGCTTCGTGTATGTTCTGAAGGTGACCTTGTCTTGTTCTATGACCAATATAAGGACACCTTGGGGGCAGGCAAACTCAAACCTATGTGGTACGGTCCCTTCATAATTAAAAAAGTTTTAACCAAAGGTTTGTATGAGTAAATTGATTTCGAAGGAAACAAATTGGTAGAGCCTCGAAATGGGCTCTACTTAAGAAGTACTTTTCTTAAGTAGCAGCTAGGCAATGGCTTCTTTATAAATTATGTATATTTGTACATTTTTTATCGAGAGATTTTGATATCAACACTTTTTGGTCTGCTTTGGCAGGTGTTGATGGATGACTTGGTCTATTTTGGATTCGCCGATGGTGCTAGTCGGCACACTCGGAATCTTGCTTCTGCAGCTTGGGTACTTTATAATCCAACTGGTCAATTGATGGTATCAAGGGGAGTATGCATCGGTCCTGCTTCAAACAATATGGCTGAGTATACTGCCGTCATTAATTTGCTACCCGAGGCAATTTCTCACGAAATCGACTCGTTGGTAGTTTATCTTGATTCACAATTGATAGTGTCACAATTAAATAACATTTATTGGCTAAGGGATCCATGTTTATATTGCGAGTATTTAAGGGTGAGGTTGTTGTAAAGATCATTTACTTATATTAATTATTTGCATATTCCAAGATCTCATAATTGGTTAGCTGATTCTATCGCTAATCAAGCATTAGACTAGCACATCAATCATTCATCACAATAAATTAAGCATCAAAAAGTCAACTGTATATATATATATCATAAAGCATCTCGGCTGTACATAAGTCTATCCAAAAAATATACAAAATTGGGACTTAAATGCCCATAATCATGTCCACTGTATCTAATTCCTCAACTCAGGATGAGCGGCTAAGTAGGAAACTACTGCATTGGCCACACGCCTAAAAGTACGGACCCAGTCTCGTGGCATGCCAACCACGTGACGCTGCATCTCTACAGGAAGGTCCTCTACCGTCGCCATTGGGACTCAGTGAGTCAGTCTCACCAGGTGCCGCTGAACTATGTATAGAGTCCACTTCGTGTCTGCAGCCACTTCTTCGGCCCCTTGGCCGCGACGTTTGTGCCGTGGGAACTCATCTGGTCATACTGGCCCAATATCTGGAACATGATCATCATATTAGTCATTTGAATCCTATCAAAAACATTTTCAAAGTTCATTATTATATTTGAAAAATAAAAAAAAATCATAACATCAAAAATCACTTACCAATGTCGCCCCATGCTACGGTCGGTGGTTATGCTAGATCCGGATCTCCTCGGAAATCCAACCTAGCATAGGGATAGTCATCAATGGCGATGATCTGCTGACCCCCCTAGGAAAAGAAGTCGTCGTCAAAAGCAGTCTGTGGGACCTCCCCACCTCCTAGATGTTTCATCAAGTCAGCCCACTTTCCCATCCATGGATCTCATGGGGTGCTGATTGAAACTGGTACTCCAGGACGAAGTGCTCGGACTCTCTCGAAAAAGAAAGAACACGAGATAGTCCCGTAACCGAAGTTTTTGGTCTATCCTCTCTTGATAGAAATGAGTTGGCTTTTCATACTAGCCAGAAGAGGAGTACACCAATCAAACACAGTGGTGAGACAATCGACTACCACGCTCATGGTTAGCCGTGATGCCTAGTGCAGAGAAGCTGATCCTTTCACTCGAGCTATGGTGAATATGATTATCCTCAATGATAGACTCATCACATGTGTGATGGAAATCTGACTTCCAACTTTCTTCAGATGTCCCGGGCAATATATCTATACATAGTCCTCGATTGAGAGACTGCTTTGTGTTCTGCCCCCGGCTTGTACTACCTCTCCCCTTTGGGAAAGGCCTGTGATGCAGTAGATATCTTCCACTTCTATGTTGAGTGGCATTTGGTCAATCATAAAATCATCCTCTTCGACGTTCCAATAATCAAGAATCATCTCGAGCAGACGTGTGTTTTCTTTCATATTTGGTAATTTGAAGAACTTTAGCAAACCACATCTCCGCAATGCATCCAAAGCCTCAAGACTGTTCATAACTTCATCATCTACTGCGGTATGCTCTCTTTCTTGCCAAGTGACTGGCATCCTGAAAGAAAGATGATTTTCAACCGTTATTTTTTGTGTTTGAAATGTTCGCGGTGTATACGCAGGTCCCTTTGCACACAGTTGCATGTAGGGACCACGTGTATGCGGGTTTCATATTACCAACCCGCGTATACGCCACGGAGGAATTTTTTGCAAAAACCCAACGGTAAAACATTAATTAAAACTTCTAAAACTAGTCACAATCAATTACAAGATAAGAATAAGAGTTACCTGGAGACTTTGGAAGAATCTGAACAGTTGAATTTGGTGTATGGGAAGTTTGCTCCTTTTGCTCCACTTTTCTGCTCTCAAATTCAAATGGTGAAAATGGTGAGTTCAAAAATCCTTTTATAAGCTTTGAAAATGTCATTTTTTTTCAAAACTTGATTTTGTTTGGTCTCATGTAACTTTTAACTTGGGAGCTTGGAGTGTCGAGAATGGTTTGATTTTTAGGACATTTTGGACGTTTTCGATAGTTTCGAGACGGTTCCATGACTGCTGACCCATCATGGCAGGTATCGTTTTCTCACTGGAATATAGGTTAGGGAAGCCATTTTTCCATTGCATTATGCATACTAGCCTCCATCTATCGATACATTTGCCATAGGGTTGATCCCATCGTGTTATGGTTCGTAAACCATCTTCACTCGCCGATTCTTTAAATCATGACATGATGGTAGAGCCATCCTTTACATGGGCATCGTGGTTAGCACCTCACTGACATTTGTTGCCCATGCTGCTTTGTTTTGAGTAGGCTCGGGAGTCCTCTATAGTCCCGCCATGAATTATGCAATGAAGACTCATTCATCTTTGCTTCTTCACTTCATTCTGGCCTTATACCCTAGAGGCTCCTTTGTGTTGAGTTGTACTACTGCATAGCATTTTGACTATTTTCACCTTTTGGCCTCGAGCTGACTTCACTTGGACTCGTGTTTAAGCCAACTTTTGACCATGACAACTGCTAAATCAAACTTGCATACCTTTGACTTCTATAACTTGACACACCTGGACCCATGGAAGGAACACACCTTTGAGTGTCTTTGACCCATTTTCGCCTCCCTACATTGAGCATAGGAATGTTCCAATCCCAGGAACTAGATCATCTGCTTCGCTGACACTCGTTCTTTCCATTGTACTATAGCATTCTTTTATTCTTTTTCTGGATTTAAAGAAAAAACCAAAAAAATATATATTCCAAAATGAGTGGGAACGGGACAGTATCTTCATTTATTGTTGGCAGCTAGAGTCAGTCATGTCGCCCTTGAACGAAGCACTCAAAGCAAAGTCTCCTCCATTTGGGTGGGATTTAGTTTGACTTAGGTATGCCTTAACCTTGTTATTTAGTCAGTTCTCCCCTGATTGGTTATCTCTTCCAATCATATGGAGGGTTCATTTGTGCCTCCCGCGCAACGAGCTTATACAGAGTCATCATATGTTGCCACATAGTCACATTGAATCATGATTTTGTTCAAGGGAAGTTAGCCTGATTCGGCCTCTCTGCGGTGTCTCTTGACTTATTTTTTAGTCGGACATCCCTGATTGTCAGTACTATGTCTATCATCACATCAGTTATATTGGTCCTTTACTCGTGCCAGTTTGAGAAGGTCTCCATTGACTTCTTGCTGGCAGGTCTTGTCCTTATCGACGATGACATATTGCTCTAAGGATAGGCCTAGAGCTGCACCCTGGCCCTATTTTCATTATTGATAGGTCACCTTGTGCTTAGCATCGATCAGTATCATGGGTCTTTGATTGAGTGGTTTCCTTTGTGTTTGACATCAGCTTACATTATCACACATTGGGATTCATGCAATACCTTGGTTTCCATTTGACCCTATTGGTGGATACCTTGCGTCTGTGTTAGTTTTCATTATTGGTTGGTTCAGAGGGTTTCTGCCGTGCGCTAGCTACATCTTGTGTACGCCTGAAATGTACTTCGGTCGGGTTACTACATCTTTTTCATCCGATTCCTTCCACATTATTGGCCTACGGGTTACACTCGTGCTAGATTGATGGAGGGTGCCTTAATGCCTTCCTTCTAGCGGATCTTTCCCTATCGACTTTGACTCATTGCTCTGGGGCAAAGATCTAGAGTCCATTTTGCAGTACCTTGGGGTTTGCAGTAATTAATGGTAGATCCTTCGCTATCAACAGTGGGAAATCATTATTGTCTCCTGATCAATAGATTCTTACAGGTGTTCGACTCTAGCTCATCTATTCACACTTGTTGGATTGTACTGGGTACCCTGACACTCATTATCATTATCGGTGAGTAGTCTCACATTTGTTAATGGTATAAATCAATGACCGATAATCAAAAAATTTCTCACATGGTCGACTTCAGATCATTTATTCCCATGCTGTAGAAATGTACCATGGTGGTCGGTGAAGACCTCAGGTTGTATCAACATTCATTGATTCACTTGACAGTTGCTCCTATTGTTGCTATTTGATGCCACTTCACCTTATATGTTGTAGTCATTCATGGCGACATTTTATATGTTGGAACCTAATTTTGCAGTGTAGTGCCATCTTATTCCATCATGTTCATTTGGTACTTTTTGGGATCAGTCTTTGATATCAATGATCTGCTTCATCCTTCAGCATCATTGACATTTTTATATGTGACATTCAGACATGTACTTGTTCGATCATTATCAGATGATCCATTATGTATTTTCCAGTCATTTATACTTGTATACTTAGTGGATACGCTTGTAATTGATATGCGTACATGCTATACTTTCTCTGAGCATGGGTATGCCCGCCTCAGATAGTGTTTCTTTCTGATCTCCTTTTTTGGCTTGGCAGGCTGAATTCTAGTGCAGTCCTTCTCAGTTTTCGACATATTTCCTTTCCATGAACTTGCTTAATACATTTCGGCCATCATGTACCCCTTCTAACCTCATATATTAGGGGGCATCTGTTATAGCTCCAAATCTCACTCTTGTGGTTTGTGATGCTGCACTCATGGCCTAGGGCAACCTCTCCTTCCAGACCTGGTCCCAAATTTAAAAAACAGTGTTTTATTCCCTATACGTGACATTTCACTGAGCTAAACGCGTGTATACGCGGGTCTGTGTATACCCAACCCATGTATATGTCTTAAAACACTTAAAAAAATATAAATCTCCTTAATTTCGGGCAGAGATCACAGGTTTTACCTGTTGATTACCTGTTAGTGCCTGTGGCCCAACTGTTCCCGATGAATTCCCAACTAAAAAACTACTTTGGGAGAAGTATAAAAAGGCTTCAATGGGAAGGCCAGAGGGAGGAGAGAAGAAAGAGAAAGATTATTATGTTGAGATTTCCCTAACCAGGTCTAAAGATCCTAGTGCCTCCTGCACTTCCCCCATTCTATAGGAAACCTTTGTTTCCTTGTGTGTGCTGATGTTTTCATACTACTTGAGATATCATGGAGTAAGTCATGGAAGGAGTTTGTTAAAGGCTTGAGACTAGACGAATCCGGGAGACAGTTCCGCTTGGAGCCTGCGAAAGAACAAATCAGGTGAAATTATTCCTTTCTATACTTTATTTTTCTATAATAAAAGAAACACATGTCTTTGTTCTTGATATAGATCTTCTTCATGTTTATGATATTCATGTTATGATTCATATGTGAACGGTTGTTTAATTGCATAACTAACTACCTTTCCTTACAATATGAAGATGGTTTCTTTGTGATGTTTAATCCATATATTGCTGTACTTTCTTGAATTGATTGTTTTGCAGGTCAAAGGAGAAAAAGGAACTCCAAGAAGGGTTTAGACCCTGGAAGGCTCTTCTCAAACGTAGGACCTCAGGTACGCCCCCTATCGTAGAGTGTTCTTGTAGTAGCATTATGGCAGTAAGGAATGTGTGTTTCTTTGTATAGATAACCTCCAGTATGCTAGGGTATCCACCCAAGACCCTAGGGGAGTTTATCCCACAACAGTAGCTCTTGAGGAAGGTCATTTTATTTCTAGTTGGCAGCCCCACTTCTTAATTGTATCTGGTGGTCAAGTCATGTCATAGTAGCTCCTATTCTCATGTTTACCACGGCATGCTGATTAAACTGGGTAGATATGGGAGAGGTATCAGAGCTCTCAGGTTCAACACTTGGACTGGAATGGGAAGAATGTGTATTCTATGCATGCATTCCAGTTGTATATATATTCATTATGAAATTTAGTTTCTATATTTTTGTTATGCATGTATTGTTATGGTTATGGTTTTCATGCATGAGGTCATGGTATGCAGTTGATGTTTTCATGCATGATGTCGACATATTTATATGATTATGTATATATACTTTTATCATGCTAATATGGATTGATCTTGCAGATGAGATAGCCTCCCTTGAACTTCACGAAGGTATGTTGATTATGTTTGTATTTGTTTTATCTGACATGGTATGTTTGCAAGAAGAAGATCAAATATGTAAAGAAAAATGGTGGACTATGGTTCATGTGATTCTCCATACATATCAGATGAGCAACATGGTGATGATTACTCGCTTCACATAGCATATACATTGAGAAGTTTGAAGGAAGATATAAGAAGTTTCAAAGTAGATAATGATAGGATCATTTAGTTACAAGAAAGAACTGCTAGGGAATATGAGAAACAAGTAGAGGTTAATGTAGTGATTCTTCAGAGTTTATTAGATTTTGATAGACAAGGACCACTTAGGATCAGTCATGGATAGGAGGAAATGCAAAATGGTGCATATGGAAGTAGGTCTTGATCAGAACACATGTTGGATAGAGAGGATACAATCAAAGATTGAAGATTTTTACGTACGCTTGATTAGAGGGGTAGTGATCCTCGGTTCTATCCTAGTTCTGGTTCAAAGAGATAGTATGGTCATCATTGTCACCATCCATATAGGAGTGAGAAGTAGTATTTTCCAAAAGAGTTCAAGAAATAAAAGCCTCCTACATTTGATGGAGAAATGAAGAAATCATAGGTGCAAAAGCATGGTTTCTTAGGATGAATACATTATTCATATTGCATGACTATATAGGAAACATGAAAACCAGGATAGCTACCTTCATTCTTAAATTTGAAGTAGACATTTGGTGCAAAGATGTGAAGAAATTCATAGGCATTAAAGAAGAGGAGTTTACTTAGAGTGAGTCCGAGACAATTCTTAGGAAAAAGTATCTATCTGAGAGATACTATGATGATAGGGAAAAGGAATTATATGAGTTGAAGATGGGATCTATGACCGATAAAGAGTATACAAGTATATTCTTAGGGTTGTTAAGATATGTGCCTTATCTTAAGGAGGAGAAAGAAAGGATTCAAATATTCATTAGTGGATTTCTGGTAGTGTTCAATGACATAATTGAGTTTAATGAGCCTAGATTGCTGGAGGAAGCCATCAGAAATTTGAAGCATTGCTATGAGAAATAAAAGCACAAGTCTTAATATAAACATGATTGGAAATGTAATAACAATACTAAAGGAAAATGGGATAAGAAGCAAGGAAGACTACAGGACATAGGTAATAAATAGAATGCAGTGTTGAACAAGAAGTTCAATGCATCTGATAGAGAACAAGGATTTCAATTCGAAGGAGCAGAACAAGGGTGATGGCAGGAATCCTTTATAGTGTTGGACATGTGGTAGGGATCATCGCGAGAGAGATTTCCCACAATATCAAGGTGGAAGACCACATATTTATTTTGCTCAGGAGGCAAAAACAGTGGGCGATGTTGGACAAAGTATTCCTTGGATTTATGCAGCATTAGATAATAGGAAGGTGGATCACCAAGCATCTGTTATCGAGATGGATGGTAGGCTTTGTGATCAAGTTGTTTCTATTTTGATTGACCCTGGATATAATTATAGTTTTGTTAATCCTAAACTTGTGGATAAGTGGGGTTTGAATAAAAGAAGTGCATATAGAGTCTTGGTTAGTACAATTGGCTACAGGCACTAGGAAAATAGTTCATCACTGGGTAAGAGTTTGTGCATTTGAGTTGAATAGTATGCCTAAGTCAACGCATCTAAATGTGCTTATGTTGGGATCATACAATATGCTTCTGGGTATGGATTGGTTGTATCATCATAGGACTTAGGTGGATTGTTATGAAAAGGATATTCAGTGCTTAGATGACAATGGAGAACAAAGAATATCATAGGGTAAGAAGAAGGAAACATCAGTTAGAATGGTTATAACTATGCATGCAAAGCATAGTCATAGGAAAGTGTGTGTATTATTTGCAGTGCATATTTCCAGTGATAAAGGTAAGGATGTTGAGGATGTTGAGGTTTTGAAGGGGTATCCAATTTTGTAGGAGTTTCAGGATGTATTCCCAGTAGAGATTTCAGAGTTATTGCCTCATAGGGAAGTGGGATTTTCTATTGAGTTAGTACCAGGAACAACACCAACATCAAAGGAACCTTACAAGATGAGCACTCTAGAGTAAGTATAACTGAAGTTGCAGTTGAAAAAAATGTTGGACAAGGGATATATTAGGCCAAGTACGTGACCTTGTGGTGCATTGGTATTGTTCATGAAGAAGAAGGATGGTACTCCCAAGTTATGTATTGATCACAAGTAGTTGAAAAATATGACAATTAAGAACAAGTATTTATTTCCAATTATTGATGACTCATTTTAACAGTTGAAGGGAGCAACAATTTTCTTAAATATTAATTTGATTCTAGATTTAAGAAATCTATCATGATAAGTCCTGATGATGGATCCCAGTTGGGATTTGAAACGTTGACAGAAAAATGGTTCATACTGTGGATTCTCTAGTAACTAAGTCAAAAGATTAATTTGATATTAGGATATCATCGGGTATGCATCAAAGAAGAGGACATCTACAAGACCGCTTTTCAAATCAGGTATGGGAATTATGAGTTTGTTGTAGTTCCTTTTAGTTCGACTAGTGCTCTAGATACTTTTATATGCTTGATGAACAATGTATTGTGTCCTTATCTTGACAAGTTTGTTATTATATTCATTGTTGATATATTGATATATTCTAAGAATGAGGAAGAGCACGTTGAACACATAGCAATAGTATTGAGGTTGCTAAGAGAGCATCAGTTTTATGCCAAGCTTAGTAAATGTAGTTTCTTTCAGATAGGGGTACATTACTTAGGACATGTTGTCTCCAAGGAAGGAATAACAATGGATCTGGAAAAGATAAGAGCTATTATGGAATGGGAAACTCCTAGAAATGTGGATGAGGTCAAACCATTCATGGGGTTAATAAGTTATTATAGGAGGTTCATCAGGAAATTCTCATGGACTAGCTATCCTATTACATCATTGCTGCAAAAAGGAAAGAAGTTTGAATGGATAGAGGAATGTGCAACCAATTTTGAGAAGTTGATGCAGTTTCTTACGAATGATCCAGTTATAAAGATTACAGATTTGGACAAAGATTTTTTGGTATGTAAAAATGCTTGCAAGAGAAGACTTGGTGGGGTTTTGATGCAAGAAGGATAGGTAGTGTGCTATGAATCAAGGAAACTAAATGAGCATGAGAAAAAATATGTGACACATGATCTTCAATTGGTAGCAATCACCCATTGAAGATGTGGAGACACTATCTTCTTGGTAGGAGGTCCGTATGGATGAGTGATCAAAGTGGATTGAAATAATTATTTGACGAACTAAATATGAATGCCAAACAATCTAGATGGTTGCCTATGATTAGTGAGTTTGACTTCAAGGTCAAGTACAATATGGGAAAATAGAACAAGGTTATAGATGCTCTTAGCAAAATAGTACAGGTAAATTACATGGATGTTATGAGTTCATATGGGACAAATTTACAGGATCAAATCTTGCAAGCAAGATTGCATGATGATGGCTAGTAGCAACTTAAGCATAGGTTACAACAACAAGAAATAGGTGAACATTGATGTGGAATGTCATCTCATGTTATATGGTTTGGCTAGATATAGGGACAAGATCTATGTGTTGGACAACATGAGCTCAAGAAGCTTATCTTGCGGGAATTTCATGTCAAGCCATGTTCAGGTCACCCGAGATATCAAAAGACATTGAAAATGGTTAAGTTTTACCATTGGCTGAATTTGAAGAAAGATATGGAAAATTTTGTTGTGAGATTCTTAGAAAAGGCTGAGTGTAAACATCCAAGTGGGTTATTACAACCGATTCTGATTCTAGAGTGGAAATGAGAGGTCATTTCCATGGACTTCATTATATGTTTATCAAGGACATTTAGACAATATGATTCTATTATGGCTTTGGTTGGCAAGTTGACCAAGGTAGGTCACTTCATTCCAATAAAGTATATGAATTCAAATAAGGAAGTAGCACAAGTCTTCATTAGAGATATAATGAGTTTGCATGGTGTTTTAAATAAAATTGGGTTAGAGAGAGATGCCAAATTTACTTCTAGGTTTTGGAAAGAGTTATTTGCAGGTTTGGGTATAGTGTTGGCCTTCAGCACAAAAAATTATCCACAGACAAATGGATAGACAGAGAGGGTCAACAAGATTTTGGAGGACATGTTCAGAATGTATGTTATGCATTAACAATGAAAGTGGGAAGAGTGTCTTCCACAGGTGGAGTTTGTGTATAATAAGGGGTATTAAGAATATTTGAATATGAGTTCATTTGAGGTACTTTATGGGCGAAGTTGTAATAATACTATCAGTTGAAGTGATCCAGTGAATAAGGTATTGATTGGGCTAGACATGTTGGCATAGATGGAACAAGAAATGCAGGTAATTTAGAAGAATATAAAGTTAGCACCGTTTAGGAAGAAGAGTTATGCAAATCAAAATAGGGCGGTTAAGGAGTTTCAGGTTGTGGAACATGTGTACTTGCACATCAAATCCAAGAAGAGCTCCTTGGAGTAGATCATGTTCCAAGTTGGCACCTTGGTATTGTGGGCCTTCCAAGATTCTTTAGAGGATTAGACTAGTAGCCTACTGACTTGCACTACCTCCGACAGTGAAAGTCTATGATGTTTTCCATATGTCATTGCTTAAGAAGTATGCGAAAGATGTTGATCTTGTGATTGAATGGTTTGTATTATAGGAGGATCTAGAAGGAGAATTCTAGCCAAAACCTCAGTGCATTTTGCAGTGAAAGATGCTTATGCTCCATAATTGAGCAATCGGTCAAGTTAAAGTGTAGAGGAATCACTTTGGGCTCGATGAATCTACATGGGAGATGGATGATTAAATGCAAGATATGTATCCTTGTGTATTTGTTGGTTGAGTAGATGTATTTTTATATATGATTTGATGTTGTGTTTTGGCTGTGTCTATATGCATATGTATGTTGTAGGTATCACATCGAGATGTGTTATAAAACTCCAATAAGTGGTATGGTGTTCATGATATGTTGTTCATGTTTTCAACAGATGGATATGATTTAAATGTTGCATTGACATGTGTTAGAAAGCTCCATGGGAAGCATGTGTTTTGTTGGTTTATAGGTGTCATTGAACATCGAGGATAGTGTTCCCCCAAGGGGGAGGGTTTTTTAACAAACCTGATTAAAAAATCCATATAACAAAGTTAATAAAGGAAAAATAAGATCAAGTACATGGGACACGTATTCCAAGCTAAATGTTAGGGACAAAAACATAGCAATGGGGATTAGTGGTCATTAATAAATGGCTATGGAAATTGGCAATGGCATTAGAAAAGGCAAAGTGGCATTTGGTTATGAAAAATAATGGAAATAGGAGAAAAAAAGGTGAAAGGTCACATAATTTCATGTGAGGAAAATTGAAGAAAAATAGAGGCCTCAATGATAAAAAGGATTATGAGGATCATTTATAGCTTTTATCAATTCAATATTTGGAACTCTCATTCTATTCTCTCTCTCTCTCATACCCTTGAATACTTCGAGAAATTTTGGAGAATTGTTGGAGCATTATTAGAGCATGCTTGAAGCACTCTAATTTTCATTGGATTAAAGTAATAAAGCAAAGGAAAAGTAGGAAATCACAAGGGGACATCGAGATCAATGACTACAACTATATTTCTTTACAGGTACCAAGATTCATGTATGATTTCATTGCTAGCTTTGGAATGCATGGTATATGCATTTGGTTATGATTTTTCATTGGAATGGAGGATTTCCTGGATTGACAGTGGTTTTGCCTAGCCTTACCATTTCCTAGATAGACATGTTTTTGTGGGTTTCCCACTTGATTTTTCTAATTGGTGCTCATGTTCCATATGGTTGTGGGTTGAGTTACTAGTTCCTGGAGCCTTGGTTGGAAAAACACTCTGGAAACCCTGGAACAACTTGGGTTGAGTTACTAGTCCTGGAAGCCTTAGTTGGAAAAATGCTTTGGAGCCCTTGATGGGTTTAGTTACTAGTCTTGGATCCTTTGTTGAACAAATGTTCTAGAGCTCTTGCGACAAGTATGGTTGAGTTACTAGTCTTGGAGTTGAGTTGGAACAAATGCTCTGGAACCCTAGACAACTTGGGTAGAGACCAGTTTGGTGATGGATAATGATGTTCAACCTTTAGGTGGAATCATTGGTTGAGGGTTGAGGTGGTTTAGCCTATGGAAGCCCTGGTTTGGTTTTGATTAGTTCATTCCATGAGATCCCACATTCATTCTTGGAATATGGCATGGGGGCGATTACCTAAAAGAGAGATTTTTTTCAGCCCAATCTATGGTTGGGTGGTACGTGGAAGTACTTGACTTGGTTATATTTGAATATGTTGATAAAAGCTATTTTCCTCTTGTAATTTTATGAGTAAATGTACTTGTTATTATGTGGCTTTTATGGTTGTTCTATCATTGTTATTATTCTAGTTATATGTTGGTTATAAGTATGGTTTTATGACATATTCTAGTTATTGTTCTTATCATGTTTTGATTGGTAAATGAATGGTTATTGAAAGCATGAGCTAATATATGTTACTACAGTGATTGTGAGAGGGAATTAGACCTTCTTGATGATTACCAGATAAGTATCAGACACCTATATTCAGATATGAATTCATGACTTGTAGATTACATGTCTACCATATGTTTTACAAAAATTTTGTCATGGTTAGGCTTAGTTAGGTTAAATCCTTAGTTGTACTTGTTTCTTGTAGGTAGTTCTTGGCTTCAAAAACTAAGCTAAGAAACCAACTCAACCATTCTTTAGATTCAAGTTGGCCCTTGAACTAGAGGGGGCTCCCTTAATTATTATGAGGCTTTGTTTAATGATGTTCGTTGTCATTGGACAACAATATATGAAGCACAATGGCTAGATTTATGATTTATTTTGGCTGGTTACTAATGATTGCACAATATTTATCCATGAATAAATCCCTCTCTTGCAGAGTCCTTAGTCAAAATGGCAACATCCATTTTGAAATAATAACTTGATTTTTAGAGAATTTGACAGAAGAATATAAGCGAATACATGATAATTAAGAAATAATACTGAATACTTAATCAACCAAATACAATAGATGTGTGTAGAAGATTATTACAGCCAAATAGAACACCTTCAAGAGATGACAAAAGACAACAATTAACAGATGTAGAGGAATTAACCAAGATGGATATTTCAGTTAATTAATCTCTTTAAATGTTTATAAATTTTCAAAGGTATTTCAGAGAGATTGACACTCAATCTAGTGTTACCCAGGTCTCCTGTGCTACCTTGAACATGTGCAAAAATAAGGTGTGAAAGATCTAGAAAAAAAACAAGAAAAACAATTTTTGTCAAAAAGTGGAGCTAGAATACTTCAATTAGGAATTTTGTAATAATTGTTTTACAAAATGACATGGTCTTGGCATCAATAGCCAACCCATTGAACATTACAATTGAAACAATATATAGAACAAATATCTCCTAAACTGTTACAATATTTTTGGAATAAAATCCTAAACAATAACTAAAAATAAAATAATATCTTTAATTTATTTGTTGGAAACTTGGAGTTGTTTACAAGTATTTTGCCTTGAACTCTTGAGTTGCTTAAGCTATCTGCTGAAAAACTACACTTTGATCCTAGTTTGTTGATCTTCTGTTGCTAGGTGTCTTTTGAATGCTAAGATCTTTGCCTCTAAATTTGAATAGGAATGACTATCGACCTTCCTCCTCCTTCAAAAGCTAAAATCATGTCTATAATCTAGTTGACATATAGGTGTCCTTTGAATCTCCAATGCTTGAATTAACTAATGATTTTATGTCACTTTTTTAAAAATGATTCACCATTGTCATAAAATATTTGGGAAGAAATATTTTGATAAATGTTTTTCAAATATTTTTCTTAAACTTGTAAATTCATATTTTGTATTTCTATGAATTCCATAAATGAAATATTAAAATATTTCCTCAAATAATTTCATCCCATAAATCCATCCATTGTTTGAATTCCATGTCTTTTTTTTGAAATCTATGTATTTTTTAAATCCATGCTTTATTTTTCCTTCCCATGGATTTAAAAAAAATAAAACCATGTCTTGTTTTGCCTGAATTAATATATTGATGAATAAATGGATTAATAAACATATTTATAAAAACCATTGACTAATTTCCTCCCCATGGATTTTAAAAAACCATGTCTTGTTTTTCCATGGTTAGTAAAGTATTTTTTAACTTTCCCTTTTTACTCCTATAAATTTGTTGGATAAGTATTTTTCCAAATTTATGTCCCTTGCATTTCTCTTCTTTATACCACAACAAAAAACATGATTTTTTTTTTCTCTATAAAATTTCATTTTTACTCAACTTCTTAATTTCACTTGTAAATCTCCTTTTACTTCAGTCTCATTTACCTCAGTCTCATTTTTAATTAGCCTCCAATCCTTAAACTCATTTCATATATGAAATTTCCTTTTTCTCCTTTCCAGCCACATTTCATAAAATTTAAATCACCTCTCATCAGTAAACTCATTTCATATATGAAATTTCCTTTATCTCCTTTCCCGCCAAATTTTATAAAATTTAAATAACCTCCCATTTGTATCATTTCATATATTAAATTTCCTTTATCTCCTTTCTTCCCACATTTCATAAAATTTAAATCAATATGAATAATGGTTTTCAAGACAGTGAGGGGGGTGGTAGGTTAGGCAAGCGCCACCCCCTACCCCCCCAAAAAAAAAATCCATCAATAACAATTGATTTAATTTTTCACATATCTTGAGGCATGAAGATTAGGGAAATTTAATGATTAAGTGTGGGGTGGGGACACACATCTAATTTTTAATTTTTGACTTGGTTGATGTATATAATTTGGTAATAAATGTGGTTCCTATAGTTTAGAGTTTGGCTTTGTTATTTTTAAACTAAGTTTTAATATTATAAAAAAATAATTTTATAAAAATATGATTATATATAATTTTATAAAATTGAATTTTATTTAAATAAATTTATTAAAAATAACTCGGAAACATTTATAAAAACCTCATACACTTCATGCTTTAGCAATGGAAAGGGTTAGATGGAATGATATTTAAAGGAAGGTATTTTTCAAGGCAAGGGTAAAATTGAAGGAAAGTGGATTTTTTTTTATTTTTTTTTTAATTGTAACTTCTAGGGTGTCAAAATAAGTTACAACATTGGCTCCAATTGGGGATTGCTTCCCCCTGTGGGACACAGAGAACCTAGTAGACTAGTTGCCTTGAATTTTTTTGGCATGGATTTAGTTCATAAACCTATAATTTGCAAATCTGAAACCATACTACTTGCACTAGTCCAAAGTTTCTTTCACAATGAAATATGAAAACTATGAATTGTTGAAGTGAAAAAACTGACACTACAAGTGGAAATAGGAAAAACAATGACTAATTCATTTGACTATGGAGTTAATCAGTTAATCAACAATAATTTTACTCCTTTCAATCCCTACAAGTCATTGCACTCAACCAAGCCAAACTTCATACTACAGACTTTAAACACAAGTTGAAACAACTGTTGATATTCTTAATTTATCAATAAACTACAAACTCACTAATCTATTGCATATTGAATCTAAAATAAATAATTCAATCCCACACAACCTCTACCTAACTGAACTGAAAACATGCACTCTTAGGTGTAATCAAATTTCCTTTGTAACCACGTGGGAAGTGGATTAACCGGAAGGTCATTTTGCATGCAGTTGAAGATGTTAAAAATATTTACAATATGAAATACAAACTCCATAGGTATGTGATACTCACAATTGAAATTGGAAAATTGCATCTTTTGTAAGCTTCTAAATTTTTTGATCACAGTAGGTAGAATGATAAATACGTTATTGAATTCTACCATCTCTATGAAGAAGAAAAACATGCAGTTGCATGTTATTATCATAGCCAGAGATGCACTTATCATTTTGAACCAGTTGAACCCAAAAACCAGTGGAATCACCATATAACAAAGTGGAGTCACCATGTGAAAGCAATGTAACCAATATCAGTGGTCTAGTATTTTTTCACCAGCAAAGAGTAGATCTAATCATGATTGTGACCCAAGGAAACGGTGCCAAATCTTATAATTTTTTCTTGTAGGCAGTTATTTTTTGTAAAAACTACGCCGAGAAACCAACTCGAACAATTTTTAGGTTCAAGCCGGCCCTTGAACTAGAGGGGGCCCCCTCAATTGTTATGAGGATTTTTTTAACATTGTTCATTGTCACTAGACAACAACCTATGAAACACAATGGCTAGATTTATGATTTATTTTGGGTTGTTTTTAATGATTACACAATCTCTATCCATGAATAAATACCCCTCTTGCAGAGTCCTTAGTCAAAGTTCCATCATCCAGTTTGAAATAATAACATGATTTTTACATAATTTGACAAAAGAATATTAGAGAATACATGATAATTACGCAGTCATATTGAATAAATACAATGGATGTGTGTAGAATATTTTTATGGCCATACAAAACACCTTCATGAGATGACAAAAGGCAACAATTAATAGATGTAGAGGAATTAACCAAGATAGATAGTTCAGTTAATTAATCTATTTAAATGATTATAAATTTTCAAGAGGCTCTCAGAAAGATTGACACTCTATATATTCTTACCCAAATCTCCTATGCTACCTTGAATGTGTGCAGAAATAAGGTGTGAAAGAACTAGAAAAACAACAGGAAAAACAATTTCTATCAAGAACTAGAGCTAGAATGCTTCAATTAGGAATTTTGTAATAAAAGTTTTACAAAGTGATAGGGTCTTTGTATCAAAATCCAACCCCTTGAACATTACAATTGAAACATTATATAGAACAAATCTCTCCTAAACTATTACAATATTTTTGGAATAAAATCCTAAATAATAACTAAAAATAAAATAACATCTCGAATTTATTTGGTGGAAACTTGGAGTTGTTTGAAAGTTTTCTCCCTTGAACTCTTGCGCTGCTTAAACTATCTACTGGAAAACTGCACTTTGATCCCAGTTTGTTGATATTCTGCTACTATGTGTCTTTTGAATGTTGCTATTTCTGCCTCTAAATCTGAATGGGAATGATTGTTGATCTTCCTCATTCATCAAATTCTAAAACCATGTCTATAATTTGGTTGACTGATCTTTTTTCTAGGTGTCCTTTGAATATCCAATGCTTGAATTAACTAATGATTTTATGTCACTTTTTTAAAAATTATTTGGCATTATTGTAAAATATTTGGGAAGAAAATATTTTGATAAATGTTTTCCAAATATTTTTCTTAAACTTGTAAATTCATATTTCTTGTTTTCATGAATTCCATAAATGCAATCTTGAAATATTTCCTCAAATAATTTCATCCCGTAAATCCATCCAATGTTTGAAATCCATGTTTGTTTTGAAATCTATGTCTTTTTTAAATCCATGCCTTGTTTTTCCTTCCCATTGATTTAAAAAAAAAAAAACCATCTATTGTTTTGTGTGAATTAATATATTGATGAATAAATGGGTTCATAAATATATTTATAAAAACCATTGACTAATTTCCTCCCCATGGATTTTAAAAAGCCATGTCTTATTTTTCCATGGTTGGTAAAGTATTTTTTTACTTTCTCTTTTTACTGCTGTAAAATCTTTGGATAAGTATTTATCTCTTCTTTCTTTAAACCATAGTAGAAAAACATGTTTTTTTCTCTGTAAATTTCATTTTTACTCAACCTCCTTTTACTTTCACCTATAACCTCATTTCACACATGTATGCCTCTTTTAACTTCAGTCTCGTTTACCTCAGTCTCATTTTTAATTAGCCTCCCATTAGGTTAAAGGTTGAATAGCCAAGCCTACCCCATCAATAACCATTGATTTAATTTTTCACATATCTCGAGGCATGAAGATTAGGGAAATTTAATGATTAAGTGTGGGTTGGGTCACAATTATAATTTGAATTTTTGAGTTGGCTGATGTATATAATATGATAATAAATGTGGTTCCTATAGTTTAGAGTTTGGGTTGTTATTTTTAAACTAAGTTTTTAATATTTTAAATAAATTATTTTATCAAAATATAATTATATATATTTTATAAAATTAATTTTATTTAAAATAAAAAAAAAATAAAAATAACTTGGAAACATTTATAAAAACCTCATACACTTTATGCTTTAGCAATGGAAAGGGTTAGATTGAAATGACATTTAAAGGAAGGTATTTGTCAAGGCAAGGGTAAGATTAAAGGAAGGTGGCAAATAAAATTTTAAAAATTTTGTAACTTCCAAGGTGTCAAAATAAGTTACAACATCCTTGATCAATTTTTGGGTTAAAGGCTTTGTATTTGTGTTATTTCTTATTTTTGAAAGTCTCATCAAGTTCTGGGTAATGATCTAGAGTCTAACCTTGAAAAGGTGGTACTAATGTTGCGGTTGCAGGCTCAGAATTGGGAAATTGGGACTGCAGTTGCTGCCTTGTATGGTTATGCATGTGACTGGAGGCCTACAGTTGCATGGATGCAAGCTTGTTCATGCAATTGGGAATCTAGGTTAGTAAAAAGAAATATAGCTCCCGGTAAGGGCACCTAAAGTGGTTGTTTATCTCCTATGGGTCTTGTAGCCTTGAGGAAGGTCAATAAGTTTCTATTTGTCATCCCCACTTTCTTAAATGTATCTAGGAGGTCAAGTCATGTCATAGTAGCTCCTCTTCTAATTTTTACTATGGCAGATCGATGAAACAAGGTAGATATGGGAGGGGTGTTACAAAGTTCGATTGTTATTCCTACATATGAGGGCTATACTGGTCCTCAGAAGCATGTCCAAATATGTAGTGCTATTTTGACAAAAGTTGGATTTCTAGTTGAGTTATCGGTGCATCAATTTATTCATACACTAGGCACATTCTCATAAGCTTGGTATCTAAAAGAAGAGATAAAGAGATAAACATCTAGTTAGGATGCACTGATAATTCAATTATGCGGTGAATTTTCTTTTTCATATGACGATGTGAGGATAGTTGAAGCCTGAAAATAAATTAAGAGAGTGTTATTCCCCCTTGGAAATCTTGTTGCTAACTTTACAAGCTATGAAGATTACAGAAATCTATTTGAATCAGGGTTTCAAGAAGTTGTCGCTTGTCGTAATATTAATAAATAACCTAAAGAAGATGATTTGGAGGAGCTAAGGCATTTAACCTTCAAGGAGTATGAAGGTGAAAGAAGTATTAAATATGATCCTGTGCAAGATGCTCCACATCTGAAACCCTTAAAATATAAGCACAATATTTGTGTGAAAATTCGGCTAACCCTGAATCCTATTGTAGAAACTGGTGTTATTTCCTCTATTTTTTAATTTAATTACACAAATTATTTGTTGTGTGTTATGGAAAATATCGAAACAAATCCACTGCATTCTTCACAAAACAACTACTGTGGAAGAAATAAAAACGCTTGAAGAAATATATGCACACACACAAAATACACCATTCTTTTTGGACTAAGTCCCTGGAAAAACCCAATATCGAGAAAACCGATGCAATAGTTGAGGGATTTAATATTATGCGGTAGTGAAAGTATGAGTACAATCTATGGATTCTTAAACGAGCAATCCAAACAGAGACATAACTAGAAATAATAACTAGTGAGAGAAATTTCTCACTTCACGGGTGATCCCACACTGACCTCAGCTTGAATTGAGTTGCTCCTTGCTCCCTCTATGCAATCACTGTGTTAGCCTACACAATTACTGTGTCCCATAAGCTCATAAATTCATCTCCTCTCATTGCCTCTCTGTGGCAATCATTGCCTCTCTACAATGTACTCACCGGAACTAGAAAAGCTTCGTCCAACCTCACTATCTTAGCCCCTCTCTCACTTCTCCGACCTCAGTGAATCACTTATGAAAACACATAATTTCTACTATTAAAAACAAATTCTTAGCAAAAATGAACTCTGCAAGTGTGTTCTCCAAGCCCCGTCAACTTTATTCTTATAACCATCTATTGGTACTTCAACAACCAAGATTAGATCTTAATATATGGATAGGATTAACTAGAAGTTGATATGTGTGAGTTTCTAGAATACTCACACCATAACTTAATTAATTCCGATTAATTAGTCATATTCCCTAAGTTTAGACTTAGGAAATATTGGAAGCATCGTCTAACCTATCCTAATCTCATAGTCTAGCAGTGGCCATCTCAGAAAAATAAGTAGAAATCCTCCTCTTCTCTTATGCTCAGCTTCTGCTAAATCTACACACTCCCTACTAGAGTGATTAAATCGTCTCACGATGATTGTGTTAAGAAACTAGCTCACAAAAGATAGAAAAAATAGATCAACACCTTAGAATTCAACCTCTTCATGGGTGCAACCTCCTTTACATTACATAAATGACAATTCTTGGATTATTCAAATGAAAAAACAACCTTTCTATATATAGGAGTCTAAGGGGTCACAATATAACCCAACCGAACTAATAATAATAATATAAAGCCACAAAAATAACAACAGAGGGATTCTATAGGGCACAGTAATAACAATATCAGGACAATAGGGGCACAACAATATTAATAAGGGATACAACTACAATACTAATAGGGTAATCACTAGTATTATAGGGACCTAACATGCCCTTCTCCTTCAAAAAAGTGTTGTCCTCAACACTTGAGTAGTTATGGATGCTTCTGTATAAAATTCTGATCCTCCCTTGAATCTTCAGTGGATAAGTTCTTCCACTTGATGAGATACTCCGAAATTGATCGATTTCGTAGCCGTCGAGTTCTTGTTTATATGACTAATTCCGGTTCCAATGTAATTTTTCCTTCCTCATCAAGTTCTAGCAATATTATTTAAACTGGGAGCTTGTCGCCTATAAACTTCTTTAAACATGAAACATGGAAAACTGGGTGCACTCGATGTTAGTGTCGGTATCTTCATCCCTCCGTCAGAGATCAAATCCTCTTGTTGTATTGCATATTAGGTGTCCCGCCCAGTTAGCTACATTCCATTAGGAGCATGGATCATCTGATGACAGTGGCTTCTCCTACAGTTTCCCTCATATCCTATACCTGCTGGCCCACTTTTACTCATCAAGATCATATACAGTCACCTTTTGTCTTTAAGGTTTGCAACAGTCTTTTCTAGGGTTTCATTGTCATTAGTTCTAGGGTTTCATTAGGGTTTCATCAAAAAGGGTATTAAAATCTCCAATAACAATTAGCAGGCATATGAGGTGGTTCCACTATCAATAAATTTCATAATCAAGTGCTCAAAGATGTATTTTTCCTCAAAACTTTGTTTTGAGGAAAAATATAGTATTTTAGATTTTATTGTACAAATTTATCTAATTTCATTTCCTTCATATGTAAATCAATTCAATGGCAACCCTGGTCACTTTCCCTAGCCTCAGTAGCTCCAACCCCCTGCAAAGAAAACAAAAAACAAGTCATTCAGTTCATCAAAAAGCTCAAATAAAGTCAAAAGCTCAAAAAAATAGAGTTAAAAAGTCAAGGCATGTTCCAAACATTGTAAAAGTGGGTTTTTATGCATCAAAAATTAAAAGCTCCTTGTATATAATTGTTTTCCTTAAATCAATAGCCCATTTGCATCCAAACAACAAAGTGTGGGCAAAGCAAGGCTGTGTGTGAGGAAAAAAGAGAAATTGGGGAGAAATTGCTTGAATTCAGAGGCACGATGCACACAAGTAGTGCGACGCATAGGGTCGCGATTCTCAGTGCAAAGTTGATCGGGAGCGACGCACACACAGGGCACGACGTGTTGGGTTTGAGGCACGACGCATAGAGCTGACAAGCCCGTTTCGCTCCAAAACTTCATCAATTCGCCCAAAATTCTCAACACTTCCATTGTGCAAGTAAGTTAAGCTCTCACCACTGCTATTAAAGGAGTTTTCGATACAATTTATGGTGGTTTTCTAATAGGAAAATTAAACCCTACCCTATTGCCATTTCCCAAGAAACTGTTGCCTAGGGTTTGCCTTGGTTGTTTTGCTACCAAGTTCATTCTTTAATTTCCTCACCCTTTCACTCCACTCATTTCCTCACCTTATTCCCCCATTCCCTAACTCCCATATTCCCAAAAAATCATCTATCCCTATCCCCAATTCCCATTTCCCAAACCCTTACTACAAATCCCCAAACCCTAAAGTGTTGTCCCTAAACTTAATATTACTCCCTAATCCCTTGTTTCCCTGACAAAACCCTATCCCAACAGTCCCAAAATCCCCATAATATCTCCGTTCACATTCCCTCATATTCTTTTCCCTTGGTGGAAAAAAATCTAAAAACACCATAAACTTCCTACTTCTCATCAAGAAAACACACCCACTAGCAGAGATGGAGTTTGATCCTTCATATGATCATGAAGAAGAGACACACAATGACTCTCCCACAGAGGTACATGAACCTAGGAGGCCTCATAAAGGTGGCAAACATATTCAAGAAGAACCTACTACTCTTGCTGAGTTACAGGCCTGCCCTCTCTCCATCACTTGTTTCCAACATCAATCCTGCTATGAGTTTTGTGAGCTGGTTACTAGAATTCAGTTTCACCATGAGTTGGCCCGTTTGTTTGTGATTCATTTACATGATGGTCAAGCCACTCTAGTTGGTGTCACATTCACTTTAACACTAGAATCTATGTCACTAGCAACCGATATTCCTAAAATGGAGAGAAATGGAGCAACAGGCAGCAAATTGACAGACAACATTATGAACCATACATCAAGCCTGATTATTTGAGAGAACTCAGTAGAGTGTTTCCTTTTCGGTACCTCAAAGATTCATAGGCTCCTTTAATGAAACTGATAATGTAGTATTTCAACTGTGAGGGTCGGTTTTCCCATTTATATGCCTATCATATCAGGCTGCTGATGCATTTTACCAGGGTGAGGATGATGAACCTCCCCTACTTCATGTGCCGAAACATCAAGAAGATGACCATCCTAGTGCAACACAAGACTCCTCAGCAACAGTTCAACAATATTTACCATTTTGCTCTCATTAAAATTGTGGTCATCCATCAGCTCAGTTTGAAGGGCATCACTTGGGAGGACTTCATTTCTCGTTAGTTTTTCACAGCTCCTCAGGGATCTCAAGAGGTTTAGCATGAGACAGGTGGACCTTCTTATCAACATGAGGGTCATGAGACACAGATTGCTAGTATGCCAATGTTTATCACTTATCAGAAGGGCACTAGACAATTGTTCGCAGCAGCAAAGCGAGTATTATCTCCACTCAGGGTGGAAGGGGTCTCGCTACCTTCATCAGCACAACAGGTTTAGGACAAAGGCAAGAGGCCATTACAGGATGAGGGACCATCAGGTGAGCAGGAGAATGATTTCATTCTCATTGAGGGTGATGATACTGATGTGGGCCTGCAAAGCACAAATCTCAAAGAAATCATCTAATAGCAGCAGGCGGACATTAATGTGTTGTCCCTCAATTTGGAAAGGGCTAAGTGGATAATAATGTACCTGGAGCAAAGAAATAAGAAGCTTGAGGATCAGTAGGTGATTATGGAGTTACAAAACATTCGGGAGAACTGCCAAGCTGCCAAAAGGAGGAAGGTGAAATTCACATTGCCTGAGCAAGAGATCAATGCTGATCGGGAATAATGGCTCGAAAGAGTTAATATCCACTTAGAGAGGTTGTTGGAGAAGGCCAACAAGGAGAAGACATTGTTGAGACATATGGATTATCATTACATGGTAAGGAACAAACTCTGCAAGGCGAGAATCAGGAGCTTAAAGGCAAAATTGAAAGGGTCATCAAAGAGGTGAAAGGAGCATGATCAACTTCAGATATTGGCTAAGGCTTCCTTGGCCCAAAAAAATGCTTGATGGAGAAGAATCAGCTCAAAATTCAAAAAATTTGGGACACTTTTTGCAGTTTTGGAATTTTTGGCACAAAAAACAGAGTTTTCTGCCCTATGCACTGCGCCACCCGACGCTCGCTTTTGATGGGAGCCTGAAAATGACAAAAGCTCAGAATTTTTGGATTTGGCATGTAAAAATATGCTTTCCTACCAATGGACAAGAAATTTTGACAGGTTTGGAGCCCTCCAAAAGGTCAAAAACACTCAAAAAATTACCTTACTGCCCCTATTTTGACATACAGGAAGTAGTGCTGGGAGAATTGAATTTTGGAGGGGCAAATGGAGGCCAAATTGAAACATTCCACTTGACTTGGAAAGTAGAAAGGTAGACCTTTTAAAAAATCACACTTGGAGATAATTTGGACACTAGGAAGGCCTTCAAAAGTGGCCCCAAAAAGTTGCTACACATAGAGAAATCAGCATGGCGCATAGGGGAAATTTTGCTCAATTTGACCAAGTATACTCTGTTTTTCTTCTAGCTTTTGCCAGTTTGACTTTTTCACCTTCTTAATGTCAAAGTTGTGATGTAATTTAATGTACATTGATGGATCATGATGTATATATGTAAAATTTTCACTTATGGAGGTAGATTCATCTGTTAAAAAGTTGTTCGAAACTAAATGAATAAGTTCCCTTGTTTCTAGAGGCATGTTGTTCCACTGCCTAATTTCTAGTTCTCAGTTTAGAATTAGTTGGAACAGCTCCCAAACATGTGAGCTTGACCCCAAGAGGCTAGGATGAGTTATGTTTTGTCTATATTATGTGGGTTTTCAGTCATTAGCATGGTTGGACTTTTGAGAAGGCGAGGAGCTTCATTGTACACTCATATCAGCATTTTGGCTAAGGAATTGAGACCAGGGTTTGCAACACTCTTTGGGATTCATGTGGCATTTTGTTTTGGTACAGTGCTTTCCTCTATATTTGTGAATTTACTTATCTGTTATGTATGTCATTATCTATATTATTTCTTCTTAACTAAATCAAAGAAGAGTGAACGTAGAATCCACTGAAATTGTAGTGCTCTATCTAAGGTTTGCTTTAGTTTTTTGATGTTTTCAATTGTTTGAAGAGGATTCATGGATTCTCTTGCCCTCTGCAACTCGTCACCTATCTAATCCCTCCATCTCATTCGATTTGAAGTGCCAAAATCAGTTTCTTATCTTGCCCCATTGAGATATCTGGAAAACTGAGCCTCATTCCCTGCACCCAAGATTTGCCTTCCCATTAGAGCCAACAAAAACATCATTTTATTCATTCAAACTCTTTACACATATACCTAGGCTAAGATAAGTAGTTATATCAGTCATATCAAGCCTTTAGTGATCATACTTTGCTAAGATTGACAGGAGAGAGCCCTCTCCCGACCTGGTAGGGCTAGCTACTAGGTTAAGCATGGTTTGATGTTATCTTAGATCCTACCTTTCTTAACCTGAGGTAGCTTTAGGCACTAACATAGTGGCAATCGTACTGGGGAAGAAATTGTTGGTTTGTTAGTGTTCTTTGTTTTATAAACTATAGACGGAATATGAAGGTTAGCCAGGTAGCCTTCGAAACGCTTTTGCTTTGCATTAGCGCAAGTAGTTAAAAGTTGCTTTAGTCAATCTTTGGTCTAGTCTTATGAACTGAACATCTGACTTGCAAATCACCCCAGTACATCTGATAATTCTAAGCTTTTGGATGATAATTTTAGGATTTGATAGGCTGAAAAAGTTGCTAATGTCCGTTTGATTTCTTGGAAATAATGACACACTGGCTTCTAGAAGATATTCCACAGCAAATCCAGATCCTGATCCTCCCCCTGTATATGAAAATCCCAATCTTATTCCAAGAATCCTTCGTCAAGAAAGTTCCATGATTCCCGTGTTCAAATCTCATTCATGTCCTATGGTCTTTGAGTATCTTGAAGAGCTTGAGTTTGATGAACAGTTTGGTCTGTCACTGTTTGAAACAAAATCCGAAAGTGTTGTTGGTTCTACTGTCCTAAATCCAGAGTTTGTCACAACTCTTCAATCTAAAAGGGCCAATAAATCAATTGATGAGCATATCTTGAAACAGCTCCAAACTTCAATTGCGGCTTCAAACATTGTTGATTTTTTAGAAACTACATCTGCAACCCTTGGGTCCTTCGTGATTGCATCTAGCTCCAGAATTCACACCGAAACTCCTTTCGTTCCCACTATCCCTATGCAGCCTTATATCTCTGATCAAAATTCTATAGTAGTATCACCTCCGTCAACTCCTTCTCCTCAAACATCCAAAATTTCTTCGCCTCCACACACACCTCCTCATATACCCCATACATCAGCTGCACCCACTCCCCCAACATCCCCAAGACCAAATCCACCAAGAGCAATGGCTGCTCGTTTTGCACCCCTTGTGCTGCCTCAAAATTTAGATGATATGCTCACCGATTATCAAAGAAAAATTTTGTTGTTTGATGGCACTCCTCACAGTGTTACAACTCAGCAACATGTGGATAGAATGAAAGATTTATTCGACCTCCATGAGATTGATGTAGAAAATGCGACAATGAGACTATTTGTACAAACCTTTGGTGGTGAAGTGAGGAAATGGTTCAGAGCTTTGCCAGCTACAAGTATCACTACATTGGCTAATCTATAGAGACAATTCTTGGATCGCTAGGAAGTGAGGAAAAATCCCCTTTAGATCCTTTCCGAATATGAGAACATCAAGCAGAATGTTGGTGAGTCTGTCCAAGATTTTTGTATTAGATTCAACTCTATTTACAATGCAATTCCTGATCATATAAAGCCACCTATAGGGCTTGCCTTGATTAATTTTCTGGACAGTTTTGATACTGATATGGTCTATCAATTAAGAGAGAGAGATCCGGCCACTTTGGAAGACATGCAAAAGATTGCAGTTAGCATTGAAGCAAATCTACTTGCCAAGAGAGCTAGAGCAAGAGCTGAAAAGAAAGTCACAATAAAGGAAGAGGTTTCCACTTCAGATCAAGTGCGTCAGAAGATGGAATAGATGTTTGATAGATTGAAACTTGACAAGCTTGAACCACAAGTCATGAACCCTAACTTCCATGGCCAACGTCAACCACAATTTAGAATCAAACAAAGAGAGCAGTGAGCACAAGATCAAGCAACGCAGCAGCAGGTGCAGACACCCTTGCAGTAGAATTTTGTACATGTTTCGGAATCAGATGAAGAGGAGAATGTGATTGGAGAAGAGAATCATTTCTTTACACCCGATGATATGCCAATTTTCATCACTGAAGATGAGGAGTACTCCGAGAATTCAGTTGTACAAAGGGATGAAAATTTCATTTTGGCAAATGAAACAGTTCTTGAGGAAGAGTCCGATGAATACCAAAGAGGGTATATGAATGCTTTATCAGCTCAGCAGTGACAATATTCACTCTAAAATAGAGATGTACCCATAAATCTAATTGATAAAGGAAAGGAGGTAGCAGCGCCAAAGAATGATCCTCCCATTGTGCAGAAAAAGGGAAAAGAGACAGCTGATCCTACCATTAGTAAAACACCATCAGCAAATGAGAGATCCAATCAGCAATGTGTGTCAAAGGAGAAAACTGAAAAGAAGGATGTTTCAGCAAAAGAGGTAGAAAAAGTTTCAGTTTTTAGCTTAGAAAATGAAATTTCCAAGTTAAAAGTGTCTATTCCTTTAACTGAGTTGATTAAGAACAAAAATTATAAAGGTCAAGTGTCCAAAATTTTGAATTTAGATCCATCATCTGATATGGTGAACGTGGAGGATGATAGTCCTGAGTTGATTTTTGGTCCAGCATTGGAAGGTCAGTCTCAAGATAGTGATGTAGATCCTTTCTACATTAGTCTCAGGGTGCATGACTATGTGTTACATAATGCTATGTTTGATTCCGGGGCCTCTCATAATCTCATACCTAAGGCCATCATGGAGAAATTGGGATTGGATATAACTAGAAAATATCATGACCTTTACTCTTTTGATTCTGGAAGAGTAAGGTGCATTGGTCTTATCAAGGATTTGGTGGTCAGTTTAGATCAGATTCTGGCTAAAAAAATTTTGATGGATGTGGTTGTGGCAGATATACCTCCTAGATTTGGCATGCTTCTTTCCAGATCTTGGGGAGCAAAAATTAAAGGGACAATGCAACTTGATTTCTCCTATGCTACGATTCCCGTGTTCGGTCAGATGAGGAAACTATACTGGGAACAAAAGATGAAGTACATGATCACTAGCAAGGAGAAACCAGTAAATCATCCAATAAACTATGTACATATTGATTTAGAATCATTTGTTTTGTATTCAGATAGCTTTAATGATGTAAATAGCCAAGTAGTTGAAGTAGAAGACATTCCCGAGATCTCTGAAAATTTCAAAGAGGTTTTAAAGCAAGAAAGACAAAGACTTGATAGTACCGCTGAGTAATCAACCTTTTGACAGTAGCAACATATTGATTGACAGCAAGGAAGAGAAACAGAACAAACATAATTTTAGCATTTGGAAGAGGTTGAAGCAGGCCTGTGGAGCATGGATTTTGATGGTGCGATATGAAGGGAAGGTGTTGGAATTGGCATTTGGATACGCAACCCTTTTTTGCTGCAAACAAAGTGCCAAGTAATGTAAGGGTCTGTTCTTACAAACTAGCTTTTGACTGTTCAAATAATGAGGCTGAATATGAAGCATTAATTACTGGTTTAAAAATTCTTAGGAAGTTGAATGCTAAAAGGATTCCAGTGTATTGTGACTCAGAGTTTGTTATCAAGCAGGTGAAAGGGGGATACCAAGCTAAGCATCCTCGAATGCGGGCTTACCGCAATGCGGTGTTGGATATCTTGAAAGTATTTTCAGATTACACTTTGACATGTGTCTCCCGTGTTTAGAATGTCATTGCGGATTCACTTGCAACAGCAACAAGTAATTTGAAAATTTTGATGAATTCAAACAACAAGTTTGATATTCATGTGAAATATTGCCCAGTTGTCCCCGAAAATCAAAGGTACTGGAAAGTGTTTCAAGATGATGATGAGATCGATGAATTTCTACAAAATGAAGGTAAATTCAAAGACACTTCTATTGATGTGGAGTATGATGATGGTGAGGCGGATATAGAAGTCAATCAAATGGAAGTTCTGCATCTCAAAGATAACATCATTCCTAAAGGTCTAATACCTTTAGAGGAGCTCTTCGATCAGGATGATGTGGCTCAAGAACCAAGCTTGTTGCCAACTGAGAAAGGAGTTGAGGATGTGAACATTGGATCAACTAAAAATCCTAAGATGGTGAAATTTTCAAAGGCGTTGCCTCCACAAGTAAAAGTAAAGTATATCAGTTTTCTATCTTCTTTTACTAATGCATTTTCTTGGGATTATTCACATTTGAAGGCATACGATACAAGCATAATTCAACATGTCATCCTAATCAAGCCAAGTCAAAATCCTTTTCGTCAGAAGTTAAGAAGAATAAATCTGAAGCTGCTGCCCTCAATTGAGAAGGAAGTGAATCCGTTGTACAAGGCTGGTATCATTGTCCCCATAAGATTTTCAAATTGGATTTCAAACTTGGTGCCCATGCGCAAGAAAATAGGTGAGATTCGGCTATGTATTAATTTTAGAAATCTGAGCAAAGTCTCTTTGAAAGACAACTATCCATTGCCTAAGATGGATCACATACTTCAGAGAGTAGTTGGAGCATCCTGCATGTCGCTACTCAATGGGTATTCTGGTTATAACCAAATTCTGGTCCATGAGGATGATAGAGACAAAACATCGTTCACCACTCCGTGGGGAACTTTTCATTATGCAAAGATGCCTTTTAGATTGAAAATGCTAGTGCAACCTTTTAGCAGGCAATGGATATTTCATTTGCTAATGAAAAATATGTTTTTCTAGTTGTCTATCTTAATGACTTGATAGTTTTCTCTAATTCAGATGAAGATCACCTTTATCATTTGAAGATTGTATTTTAGCGGTGTAGGAAGTATGGTATATCTCTCAATCCAAAGAAAATTTTGTTTGCCATGGATGAAGGCAAGCTTCTTGGGCATATTATCTCAAAGGAGGCATCCGCATCGATCCAGCTCGGGTGGAGGCCATTCAAAAGATTGATTTTCCACGAAGTAAGAACGAAATCCAATCCTTCAATGGTAAGATAAATTTCTTACGTTTTTTTGTGCCCAATCTTGCAGAACATTTAAGGGAAATCACAAACATGCTCAAAAAAGATAGTGCAGTAAGGTGGAACGAGCAAGTAGTTAAGTCCTTCAATTTGGGAAATTAGCTCTTTCTTCAGCTCCGGTTTTGATCAACCTAGACTATACTCAGGATTTTATTTAATTTTCATTTGCCTCAGATCATACTGTGGCAATGGTCTTGATGCAGAAAAGAGACCATCTCGAGAAACCAATCATATTTTTCAAGAGAAACATAAGGGATGCGGCATTGAAGTAAAATATTATTGAAAAACAAGCCCTTGATTTGGTAAAAGCATTGAAATATTTTTAGGTTTATATTTTACATTCTCATATCCTTGCTTATGTTCCTAATGCTACTATTGAAGATGTCTTAGTGCAAACTGATCCAGAGGGAAGAGGAGGCAAATGGATTGTTGTCTTGTTGGAGTATGACGTGGAGATCAAATCGAAAAAGCTCATTAAAGGATAGGGGCTGGCTAAACTAATGGCTGAGTCAAATCTGCATGTCTTGGACATTAATCTAATTGTTGCTATGTCCAAGGAAGATGAAGAAAATCTACCTGCTCAGGTATCAGAAAATTTCCTTCTTTCTCCTTGGTATTCAGACATTATTTATGTACTCCAAAATCTGTCATCGCCACCTGGAATGGATAAGAACAAAAGTAGGACACTGAAATTAAAAGCTGAAAAATTTTGTATCATGAATGGTGCACTCTATTGGAAAAACCCTAGTGGTGTCTTGCTCAATTGTTTGATGGAAGAAGAGGCAAAAGAGGTTATGGAATACTTTCATAAACGAGATTGCGGACGCCATCTTTTCTGGAAGACAACAGCCAATAAAATCTTGAGAGCAGGGTGTTATTGGCCAACTCTTTTTGCTAATGTGTACAAAACAGTAGCCAGCTGCCATGAATGTCAGATTTTTCAAGGTAAGAGGAAGTTGCAGCCTTTACCACTCCAGCCCATTGAAGTAAGTGCTCCATTTCAGCAGTGGGGTTTGGATTTCATTGGTGAAATTCATCCTTCTTCTTCAGCACAACATAAGTGGATCCTCACAGGGATGGATTATTTCACCAAATGGATCGAGGCAGTCCCTACAAGGCATGCCACTAATTCGCTAATTATCTCATTTCTTGAAAACAACATTTTGTCTCGTTTTGGCTATCCCAATAAGCTGATCACTGACAATGCAGTAGCCTTTAAATAAAAAATAATGATTGACTTTTTTCATAAGTATCAAATCGCTTTGGGGCATTCTACTGCCTATTACCCACAAGGCAATGGATTAGCGGAATCCTTAAATAAATCTCTTGTCAACATTATAAAAAAGCTGCTGGAAACTAGCAAGAAAAGTTGTCACAAAAATCTAGTCAATGCACTTTGGGCAGATAGGGTAAGTCAAAAGGAATCTATAGGCATGTCTCCTTTTGAGCTTGTGTACGATGTGGACATAGTCTTTGTGACCTCTTTGGAAGTACCGGTGGTCAAACTTCTCCAAGAAGCAGGCAGCAAAGATGATAGTTTGTAGGAGAGAATCAATCAAATGATTCATTTGCAGCAAACTAGAGAGGAAGTATTTCAGAACACTTCCAAGCTGCAAGAGAGAATCAAGAGAATATATGATCGAAAGGCAAAGGTGGACAGGTTTGAAATAGGATACATAGTGCTGAAATGGAATGCAATGAAGAAGAGAAAGGTAAACATGGCAAATTTAGAAATCTTTGGAAAGGACTGTACAAGATCACTACATATCAGGGCCAGAATGCTTTCCTTTTGCAAGAAATGAATGGGGAAGACTATCTTGGTGGCCCAGTCAACGGTCAGCTCCTCAAATGGTATTATTTGTGAAATGCTTTTTGCTATCCTACCCATCATTGTACATACCGGTTTGTTTAAATCCCATTGCAAGTGTGTACTATTTTCATTCTTCAGTTTGGGGCCCAAGGTGAAGGCTATAAAATTGAGGTTTGATTTCAGTTTTGGTTTGGTTTGTTAGAGTTAGGTATTTCAGTCGATTTCAGTCTTGAAAATGAGTCAATTTTGAGTCACATTCAGTCTTGAAATTGAGTCATTAAGTCAAGAGTTTGGTTTTGGTTTTTCAAAGTTATTGACTCCATAGCCCAATGGACGAAGGCACTGCCTGCTTTCCCAAATATTTGTAGTTCTTGGCACCTCCAAGGAGCTACCATCCCCATTGGAGCCAATTTTAATGTTGGTATCTTTATCCCTTCGTCAGAGATCAAATCCTCTTGTTGCATTGCATATTAGGTATCCCGCCTAGTCAACTGCATTCCATTAGGAGCATGGATCATCTGATGGCAATGGCTTCTCCTACAGTTTACCTAATATCCTGTACCTACTGGCCCAATTTTACTCATCAAGATCATATATAGTCACCTTTTGTCTTTAAAGATTGCAAAAGTCTTTTCTAGGGTTTCATTGTCATTAGGTCTAGGGTTTCATTAGGGTTTCATCAAAAAGGGTTTTAAAATCTCCAATAATAGTCAGCAGGCATATGAGGTGGTTCCAGTATCAATAAATTTCATAATCAAGTGCTCAAAGATATATTTTTCCTCAAAACTCTCTTTTGAGGAAAAACATAGTATTTTAGATTTTATTGTACAAATTTATGTAACTTCATTTCCTTCATATGTAAATCAGTTCAATGGAAACCCTGGTCACTTTCTAGCCTCAGTAGCTCCAACCCCCTGCAATGCAAACAAAAGACAAGTCATTCAATTCATCAAAAAGCTCAAATAAAGTCAACAGCTCAAAAAAACAGAGTTAAAAAGTCAAGTCATGTTCCAAACATTGTAAAAGTGGGTTTTTATGCATCAAAAATTAAAAGCTCCTTGTATATAATTGTTTTCCTCAAATCAAAAGCCCATTTGCATCCAAACAACAAAGTGTGGGAAAAGCAAGGCTGTGTGTGAGCAAACAAGAGAAATTGGGGAGAAATTTCTCGAATTCATAGGCGCGGTGCACACAAGCATTACAGTGCATAGGTCTGTGATTCTTAGTGCAAAGTTGAATGGGCACAACACACACACAAGGCGCGGCACGTTGGGTTTGAGGTGCGGAACATAGAGCTGCCAAGCCCATTTCACTCCAAAACTTCATCAAATCGTCCAAAACGCTCAACACTTCCATTGTGCAAGTAAGTTAAGCTCTCACCACTATTAGTAAAGGAGTTTTCCATACAATTTATGGTGGTTGTCTAATAGGAAAATCAAACCCTACCCTCTTGCCATTTCCCAAGAAACTGTTGCCTAGGGTTTGCTTTGGTTATTTTGCTTCCAAGTTCATTCTTTCATTTCCTCACCCTTTCACTCCTTCACTCATTTCCTCACCTTATTCCCCCATTCCCTAACTCCCATATTCCCATAAAATCATCTATCCCTATCCCTAATTCCCATTTCCCAAACCCTTACTGCAAATCCCCAAACCCTAAAGTGTTGTCCCTAAACTTAATATTATTCCCTAATCCCCTGTTTCCCTAACAAAACCCTTCCCAACAGTCCCAAAATCCCCATACTCCCTCCCTTCACAGTCCCTCATATTCTTTTTCCCTTGGTGGCAGAAAATCAAAAAACACCATAAACCTTCTACTTCTCATCAAGAAAACACACCCACTAGTAGAGATGGAATTTGATCCTTCATATGATCATGAAGAAGAGACACACAGTGACTCTCCCACAGAGGTACATGTACCCAGGAGGCCTCATAGAGGTGGAAAACATATTCGAGAAGAACCAACTACTCTTGCTGAGTTATAGGCCTGCCCTCTCGCCATCACTTGTTTCCAACATAAATCCTGCCATGAGTTATATGAGTTGGTTGCTAGAATTCAGTTTCACCATGAGTTGGTCTGTTTGTTTGTGCTTCATTTACATGATGGTCAAGCCACTCTAGCTGGTGCCAGATTCACTTTAACACCAGAATCTATGTCACTAGCAACCGATATTCCTAAAATTGGAGAGCAATGGAACAAGAGGCAAAAAATTGACAGGCAGCATTATGAACCATACCTCAAGCCTGGTTATTTGAGACAACTCAGTAGAATGTTTCATTTTTGGTACCTCAAAGATTCATAGGCTCCTTTAATGAAACTGATAATGAAGTATTTCAGCTGTAAGGGCCAGTTTTCCCATTTATATGCCTATCATATCAGGCTGTTGATGCATTTTACCAGGGTGAGGATGATGAACCTCCCCTACTTCACATTCCAAAACATCGAGAATATTACCACCCTAGTGCAACACGAGACCCCTCAGCAGCAGTTCAACAATATTTACCATTTTTCTCTCATTAAAATTATGGTCATCCATCAACTCAGTTTGAAGGGCATCACTTGGGAGGACTTCATTTCTCGTTACTTTTTCACAGCTCCTCAGGGACCTCCATAGGTTTTGCATAAGACATGTGGACCTTCTTATCAGCATGAGAGTCATGAGACACAAACCGCTAGTATGTCTGTGTTTATCGCTTATCAGAAGGGCACTAGATGATTGTTTGCAACAACAAAGCGAGTATTAAATCCACCCAGGGTGGAAGGGGTCTCGCTACCTTCATCAGCACAACAGGTTTAGGACAAAGGTAAGAGGTCATTACAGGATGAGGGACCATCAGGTGAGTAGGAGACTGATTTCATTCTCATTGAGGGTGATGATACTAACATGGGCCCACAAAGCACAAATCTGAAAGAAATCATCCAAGAGCAGCAAGCGGACATTAATGTCTTGTCCCTCAGTTTGGAAAGGGCTAAGTGGATAATAAAGTACCTGGAGAAAAGAAATAAGCAACCTGAGGATCAACATGTGATTATGGAGTTGCAAAACATTCGGGAGAACCGCAAAGCTGCCAAAAGGAGGAAGGTGAAATTGACATCGCTTGAGCAAGAGATCAATGCCGATCGGGAATCATGGCTTGAAAGAGTTAATATCCACTTAGAGAGGTTGTTAGAGAAGGCCAACAAGGAGAAGAAATTGTTGAGACATATGGCTTATCATTACATGGCAAGGAACAAAGTCTGCAAGGCGAGAATCAGGAGCTTAAAGGCAAAATTGAAAAGGGCATCAAAGAGGTGAAAGGAGCATGATTGCTTCAAATATTGGTTGAGGCTTCCTTGGCCCAAATTTTTTGTTTTTGGAATTTTTGGGACAAAAAATAGAGTTTTCTGCCCTATGTGCCGTGCCACCCGATGCTCACTTTTGATGGGAGCCTCCAAACGAAAAGAACTCAGGATTTTTGGATTTGGCATGGAAAAATATGCTTTCCTACCAATGGCCAAGAAATTTTGACATACTTTGAGCCCTCAAAAAGGTAAAAAACACTCAAAAAATGACCTTACTGCCCCTATTTTGACATATAGGAAGTAGTGTTGGGAGAATTGAATTTTGGAGGGGCAAATGGAGGCCAAATTGAAAAACTCTACTTGGATTAGAAAGTAGATAGGTAGAATTGTCCAAAAAGTACACTTGGAGAGAATTTGGACACCTGGAAGGCCTTCAAAAGTGGACCCAAATAGGTTCTAGGCATAGAGAAATCAGCGCGGGGCATAGGGGAAATTTTGCTCAGTTTGACCAAGTATACTCTACTTTTCGCCTAGCTTATGCCAGTTTGAGTTTTTCACCTTCTTAATGTCATATTTTTGATGTAATTTAATGTACATTGATGGATCATGATGTAAATATGTCAAATTTTCACTTATGAAGGTAGATTCATCTGTTAAAAAGTTGTTTGAAACTGAATGAATCAGTTCCCTTGTTTCTATAGGCATGCTGTTCCACTGCCTAATTTCTAGTTCTTAGTTTAGAATTAGTTGGAACAACTCCTAAACATGTTTGCTCGAACTCTAGAGGCTAGGATGAGCTATGGTTTGTCTATATTATGTGTTTTTTTAGTCATTAGCATGGTCAGACTTTCGAGAGGGGAAGGAGCTTCATTGTACACTCATATCAGCATTTTGGCCAAGGAATTGAGACCAGAGTTTGCAGCACTCTTTGGGATTCATGTGGAATTTTGTTTTGGTAGAGTGCTTTCCTCTATATTTTTGAATTTACTCATGTGTTATGTATGTCATTATCTATCTTATTTCTTCTTAACTAAATCAAACAAGAGTGAAGGTAGAATCCACTGAAATTGTAGTGCTCTATCTAAGGTTTGGTTTAGTTTTTTGATGTTTTCAGTTGTTTGAAGAGGTTCCATGGCTTATCTTTCCCTCTTCAACTCCTCACCTGTCTAATCCCTCCTTCTCATTTGATTTGAAGTGCCAAAATTAGTTGCCTATCTTGCCCCATTGAGATATCTGCAAAACTGAGCCTCATTCCCTGCACCCAAGATCTGCCTTTCCATTAGAGCCAACAAAAACATCATTTTATTCAATCAAACTCTTTGCACATATACCTAGCCTAATATCAATAGTTATATCAGTCATCTCAAGCCTTTAGTGATCATACTTTGCTGAGATTGATAGGAGAGAGCCCTCTCCCGACCTAGTAGGGCTAGCTACTAGGTTAAGCATGGTTTGATATTATCCTAGATCCTACCTTTCTCAACCTGAGGTAGATTTAGGCACTAACACTCGAGAAGCTGCAGGATGCTCCAATTTGTATGCCATAGTACCCATCTTTTGCAACACCTTGTACGGACCATAATACTTTTGTGATAATTTTTTATCCTTCTTAACTTTCTTGAGGGACATTTGTTTATATGGTTGTAGTCGTAGGAATACCCAATCACCTACATCAAAACTTCTTTCGCTATGATTTTGATCTACTTGTTGTTTCATTCTATTCTGTGCCAAAATGAGGTTATCCTTTAAGAGTTGGAGGACTTGTTGTTGATGTTCGATGTGATGTTCCACTACTTGAACCTTAGAATTTTCTCTTAAATATGATGTGATGGATGGTGGCTAACATCCATAAAGTGACATAAATGGGGTCATTTTTGTTGTTGTATGGAAGGAAGTGTTATACCACCATTTAGCTAGAGGCAACCATTTGACCCATTGTGTCTGTTTATCAGATACAAAGCAACGAAGATATCCTTCCAAACATTTTTTTACT
>APFE031547787.1:48501-65142 GCA_000404065.3 Pinus taeda
TCAATTTCACTCTTTTGGGCATAGGGATATCTGTACGGCCTGATGTTTGGAGGAACACTTCCTAGAATCAGATGAATAGCATGATCATGATCACGAATAGGTGGGATACCTTTGGGAGTCTCAAATACCTTGGAATGATAGTACAAGACTTTTTGTAGATCTGGAGAAATAGATGATTCCAATGTGGAAACATCTAGCGAACATAATTGTGCAATTACACCTCTTTGTTCCTTTTTAAGAAGCTTTGTCATACTGTTAGAGCTGATTATATTTCCCAATTTCCCTGCAATACCCCTTAATTCAACTTCCTTTCCTTCCATGGAAAATTTCATGAAAAGTTCTTGAATATTAAAAGTTATTGTACCCAAGGATTGTAGCCATTAGACTCCTAGTACAACATCAACACCTCCTATTGGAATAGAAAGCATTGGGCTAGTCAACACATATTCTATCATGGATAGCTTGATATTATGGTACTTTCCAGAGGAATTTATCGTTACTCCATTTGCAACCATCACTTGACACTCTGGTGCTAAATATAGGAAGCAATTCAATTCTTTTGCTATCTTACAATGAATAAAATTGTGGGTACTTCCTGAATCAATCAACACTATTACCTTTTTCTCCTTGGTTTGTCCTTCTATCTTAATGGTTTGAGGAGTGATAATTCTAGCCAATGCATTACAAGATATGGTTGGATCCATTTCTTCTTTATCTAGGCTTTGTTCCTGAAGTATATCCTCCTCTTTTGACCTTTCTTGCTCCTTTTCTTCTTCCTCTTCACAATATATGCAGAATAATTTCTTCTCAGCACACTTATGACCTTTAGTGTATTTTCTATCACAACTACAACAAAGCCCTTTTGCTCTTTTTTCTTCCAATTTTTGTGGTGTCAACCTTATAGGTTGTGGAAGACTAGGGCACAACACTTCCATCTTTATAGTTGTGAGTGGTATGCTTCCTGGTTACCATAATTTTGCTTTCCATTTTTCTTGCTAACCTGAATGCCTTCTCTAATGAATCAGGTTCCCAAAGGTGAACATCATGTTGGATATTATCCTTTAAAGACCCTATGAACACATCAATCCTATGCTCCTCTGGAATATCTTTTACCCTTATGTTCAAATTTTGGAACTCCTCAATGTGCTCCATTATTGAACCCTTTTGTTTGAGACTTATCAATTGGCTAAAAAAAGTGTTGCTTTTTGTATCCTCATAATGTGCTATCAATTCTTCCGTAAAAATTGCCCAAGTGATAAATTGTTTACGAGAGCAAAGCATTGATACCATACAAACTGATTTGGTTCCAAATATAAAGTTGCAGTACATACCTTTTGTGTGTTTTGCACATTATTGAGATCAAAAACTTGCTCCATCTGTAATATCCATGTTGCGGGATCCTTGCCATCAAACTTCCTCATATCGATTTTTGGAATATGGTGGGTCTTTGCTCCAACATTAGAGTCTATGAAATCATGATTAATATTTCTTTTGTTCTCATAATGAGTTTCCTTTACTACCCTTTCACCATTAGAAAACATTTCTTGTAGAAACTTTGTCAAATCTGTCTTCAAATCTTCCATGCCTGTCTTCAAATATATCTTCAAATCTATATTCAAATCATCTATCTTAGCTTCCATTTCATTCATCTTAGCTTCTACGCCTTTCTTTAAACCATCCATCTTAGATTCTGTTACTTTTTGTGCAAGTGACGCTTGTTTCACTTGGTCTTGTAATTTTGATATATCATGTTGCATTTCTTCCTCTTCTTCATGAGTCATGCTAGAGCTTTCAGGTTTCTTACTAGTTGTTTGCATTTTCTTTCCTTGGGGCATCAATTACTGATAATAATGCTTTACTATTCCCTTTAAATTCCTTCAAACTAATTTTGCAAACCAAGCTTATGCAAAAATTTAAAAAAACTACACACCTTTTTTTTCACTTTATAGGAGCTTGATATTGGATCTAATGTATCTCTGTAATTTCAGATCATCCAATTCTAAAATTGCGACCTATAGTAGCCCTATGCATTCTCTTTCCAATGCCACTAGTCTGATCCAAATTGGATTCTCCAAGGAAGAGTTATGTCAAATCTCCCACAGTGACCTGATTATAGAATAGTTCAGTAGAGCGAACTTGTATGACCTTCCATGAGTCACTATTTCAACCTTTGTCTCTAAAAAATATAAAAAAGAAACTACATTCCGTCCTCTTTCTGCACCTTCTTATGAAATTTCGATCCAATGCTCGGAGAGAAAGTTATGACGATTTTCCCCAGGTCACTTGTTTGGAATGTAATTCAAGAGTCTGCAAAAGGACCAATTTCCTCAGATCATATCTCAACAAATATAGTGCGAAAATCTCTAAAATTCGAAGTCGAGGTTCAATGATATTTCATATCAAATGGGGTTTTTTTTAGCTTATGAAACATCGCAGAAAAAAAAGTTATAGCAAAAATTCCACGATGACCTATTTGGAGTAGTGAAATCCTAGAATCCAAAACTCTGATACCAAATGTTATGGAACCAACTCACAAAAAGATAGAAAAGATAGATCAACGCCTTAGAATTTAGCCTCTTCGGGCAGGAAACCTCCTTTACATTACATAAATGAACAATTCTTGGATAATTCAAATGACAAAACCTCATTTCTATATATAGGAGTCTAAGGACTCACAATATAACCCAGCCGACCTAACAATAATAATATAAAGCCACAAAAATAACAATAGAGGGATTCTATGGGGCACAATAATAACAATATGGGGACAATAGGGGCACAAAAAGATTAATAAGGGATACAACTAAAATAATAATGGGGTAATCACTAGTATTATAGGGACCTAACATAATACTAATCCATAAGAGAAAATTGAAATTCTAAATCTAGAAGTCCCCTAAAGAAAATATCCCTCAGTGTGTGCTCTTTCTTCTTGCTGATCTTATTTTTCACTAGAAACTATTGTAAAATACTATGTGCAAATAGAGATATCATATGCAAGGAAGATTTTGGCTACTACCTCTGCCTATGGTAATCCTTTATCTGGAGAAATCCAATTTCTCCGTCACTCTCTCAGAGAAATCGATTTTTCCTCAAGAAATTAACCCTCCTAGTCAAGAAATTGTTCTTCCTCTAAGGGTTTTGAATTGTTTCTTACGTAGAGCTATGAAATTCCTATTCCCTTCTGCCACTGCACTCTTTGTCTTAAAATTTGCACTCTAACACCATATGAAAATTTGGCTAAACTCAAATCCTATTGTAGCAACTTATATTATTTTTTTATTTGTTAATTTAATTAAACAAATTATTTGTTGTGTGCTATAGAAAATATCAAAAAGAATACATTGGAAGAAACAGATGCACACACACAAAATACACTGATATTTTTGGACTAAGTCCCTGGAAAAACCCAACTCGAGAAAAGTAGTGTAGCAACTAAGGGTTTTAATATTATGTAGTAGTGAAAATCTAAGTACAAACAATGGATGCTTAAATAAGAAATCCAAACAGAGAAATATCTAGCAATAATAACTAATGAGAAAAGATTCTCACTCCACAGGCAATCCCACACTGACCTCAACTATAATTGAGCTTCTCCTTGCTCCCTCTGCACAGTGACTACATCAGCCTACATAGTTACTGCATCCCACGTGCTCGGAATTATCTCTCCTCTCATTATATCATCAATTATTATGTGGGAAACTAATAATATTTATCTCTGGACCCTCTGCCCAGCTTCTAGCTCAGAATCTCAATTTCTCCTTAGCAAAATATAAATCTCCCCAAGAGGGCTTTGCGCTACCTTTTTGGTGCCTCTCTGCAATGTACTCACTAGAACTAGAAAATATTCCTTCGGCCTCACTGTCTCTGCCCCTCTCTCACTACTTTGGCCTCACTGAATCACTTCTGTCAACACACAACTACTACTCTACAATTTGATTTCTAAGCAAAATTGAACTCTGCAAGTGTGTTATCCAAGCCCCATCGACTTTCTTCTTATAACCCTCTATTGAGACTTCAACGACCAAAATCAGGTCTTCATATGTGGCTAGGATTAATTATAAGTCAATATGTGTGATTTTCTAGAAGATTCACACCATAAATCAAGTAATTCTTATTAATTAGTCATATTCCCTAAGTTTAGACTTACGAAATATTTAAAAAACGACTAATAATCTAATTAAGTCATCTCTAGGTGGAATTTCCAGAAACGATTTTTTGGTTTTAGAGATCTCATGTATTCTAGCCTCTCCCCAAATTTTCGTGGTTAGAACACATCCGATGCTATAAAACTTAACACTTGGAACTAAAGAAAAGCCCAAGTTAGCTTCTATTGGTGATTATTACGATGAAAGAGTTATGACTACGTTATGGGCTTATTGCACTACTGTGAAATGATTAGAAAAGTATAATCCTTTCCAACTTGTCTATGGTTGAGAAGTTGTGGTACATGTTGAATTTATTGTTCCAAATTTTAACATTGTGCAAGTCACTAAAACATCTAAGGATGAGCCTTTTTTGCAGTGTCTCCAACAATTATGGGAATTGGACAAGCAACGTTTTTGTGCAAAATTTCACCAAAGTGTAGAGAAAGAAGGATAAATCTCGGCATGATCGACATATCAAAAGGAAGTATTTTTCCATGGGAGACAAAGTGTTATTGTATCATAATAAGTATCTTAACCATCCTTGAAAATTGCAAATGCATTGGTTGGGTTCTGTCCTTGTTGCAGAAACAAGAGAGTCTAAAGATGTTAAGCTCACATAACTTGTTGGAATTATTTTTCTTGGTTGAGTGAATGGTTCATGCCTGAAGCCCTATTATGGCCACTAAATTTGCATTGTTCTTCCACTCCTTATCTGGGAGGATAATCTACGTTTAGGATTGAGTCAATCATAGTAGTTTGTTTATCCTAGTTTAGTTGTGTCAGTTGTATGTCTTACTTCTTAGCTGTGACCCACCACAAGCCATTGTGGTTGGGGAGGTATATGTTGTCACTTTCATCAATTATTAAGTCATTTAATGGGAGCCTTTTCAGTTATCGAGTCCTTTTCCCCTTAATAGTCAGTCTTTTTTGATTTGATCTCTTCTTTAAAGCATCAAATTACCTTTAATTATATTTGTCATCTTGACACTTTATCTTTGATCATTTGTGTCTTATATTGGGGATTTATGTCCTAGTTGTCATCAATATTTGAATCGAGTATAATTTTGTTAAATTTTCTCATTTAATAGTCAATGGTCAAGTCACTCATTGTCATATTGTAGCTTTTTCTATAAGTTCCACACATTAAAGTATCATTGCTCATTTTTTTTTATAAACTTTGAAGTCTTTCACCCTAGCTTCCATATATGAACCCTCTATGTTCAAATTTTTTCACTATCCCTCACTCTAATTTGTCTATAATTATTGATTGTTTACCATGGGCCACCTCACTAAGATATTTGTTCCATCCTACTTCTTAGATATTCACATTGAGCCAACAAAGGATATTCTCTAGAGGCATGAGAAGACCACCCTAGTGGATAATGACCTATTAAACCCATTTTTATTCCAATTTTTTCAGCCATAAGTCTATGTCTATTTCCTATTGTTTTGATTCGGTGAAATTGTTTCAAGGATCAAGCTTGAGTTTCAACCCTTGCGCTGGTCCACCATAATAAAATTGTAGGATTTTCCCATATTCAACACTATAGGTGAATTCATGAGATTCACAAAGTTCCTCATCAGCTGGATACATGATGGCTTGCTATGGCTGGATAGAGAGTATCCAATTCATGCTGATGATATTTAGAAGCTTATAATATTTTCCATGCATGGCCAAAATGTCTCAACTGCATTTCAAAATTCCTCTAAGCTAGGCATGAAGACATGTAATGATAATTTGTATGAGAAAAATGTCACCCAATGCAAGGGTTGTGGAGAAAATATAGACATGATCAATAATGACATAGTTAAATTTGAATGCCATATCATCGTCGAGAAAGTCAGGTAGCACTATACTAAAGGAGAATGTACATTAGATACCATTTCTGTCACATAATTCTGTGTGCAAGGTGAGCTACTGAACTCGTGTAAATTATTGTTAAACGAGATTTTCACTACATGTGAAGAGATATATAAGAGGGCTACACATTTATTTATGGGTATCTGGTAGTGGCCATCTTGATGATGAAGTGGTGCACTCCTGAGAGTTGAGATTTGGCTAAAGTACTAGATGGTGAAGCTTTCGCTCTTGCATATTCTCCATGGAAAACATGAGGAGATGTTACAAATCAGGCCCATAATGAGAAATAATTAGGAGAGTGGAACAACAAGATGCTTGATACCATCATAATCATTATCAGGGTACCTAGGTCTATTCTCAAAAACTATGCATACCAAATTTGGTTTGGTATTAGCCATAACTTGACTTTTGTTCAGCCCAAGTTTGTTAATAAGGGCACTTTTAAGTTGAAGGCGCTACCATACTACATGTTAGAGGAACAATTCCATTATGAAGTCATGACTTGGCTAGGAATATAGGAAATGGAGACTTAAAATAGGGTTGTTTATTCTCTTGATGGTTTGGTGCCCCAAATTGCATCTTCTGAAGCTCCATCAACTTCCCAAAAACATTCATCTACTTCTACTTTAGAATTTTAACACATGATGAAGTGGCTTTAGGAATGTGTGTCTTCTCTCCACAATGTTGTCTTAGATGTGGGATCCCTGGTAAGTCCACCTAATATTGCTTCCTCCATACCTGATGTTATTTCCATTGTAGGAAAAGCATTTAAATCTACAACACTCATGTTTGTTTCCATCAACCCCTTATCATCAATGCCTCCTACCATTATAGATGTTGACCCTTTTATTTATTTTCCTTTTGATTCCTTCACTTTTCTGTAAGAAATCTTCACAAGGGTTGCATCCAGACCCTCTAATCCTCTTATTATTTCTTTGATAATTATCAATATTCCTAATGATGATCCCAAAGATCCTATTTGTACAATCACATGCTCATTCATCGCCTGTTATGTTTCTAATGCATATCCCTATCTCATCTCCTCGCTATACCACACCTTTTGAAACATTTTTTGATTTCCCTTCTGAGCACTTTGACTATGAATACGCCACCGGTAATGTTGTTGATATGGATATTTTTGTTTAGCCTAAAGATCCAACATAACATGAGCAGAATACACAGACAACTTTTGTGCCACATTCGTTTGTACCACATTTGAGCCATGCACGGTCCTTTATGCAATGCAACTCTCTACATTCAGTCCATACCCAAACTATTGTAGAGAGTCCCTACACTTATTTGCATAGTTTCTTGACATTATCCATTTTCTCCCATCAGAAGTGTTCACACAAATTTGAGAGAAGTTCTAGCAAGATGTTGCACGAGAGGTTTCCTCCTAGGGACACTCTGAAAAGTTTGTTGTTGTTAGGTGTGGAGCTTGGTTATATTCCTAATTAAGAGGTCTTGTTTCAGTCGGGTGTATATCCCAGGAATGTTGTACCCCCTTCCATGCAGGGGTCCATGGGCTAGTAGGCCCCCGGTAGGGATTCCGAAGCTAATAATAGATGAAATTGTTCCTTGTAAACATAGAAAATTTTAGGGGCGAAATTTCACCCATGGGAGAAATTAGGGGGTTATTTATTTTGGTTGGAAAATTTCTTTTACAAGTAGGGGTTTGAATATGTATTACCCAATATTTATTTTAAAAAAATAGTTCTAAACCATTAGCCCATAGGAATTTGTTGGGGAGAGTTTAAAAATTTATTTTGCCTTGCAAAATTCAAACTACAATCTCCCATTCACCCTATTTCTATGGATTTTTATACCCTATTTTTGTGGGAATAAAAATTATTTGTATTTTCACACCCTATTTTTATGGGAATACCAAATATTTGGATTTGTTTCTCCTCGTGGAATTTATTTTCGCTGTATTATATTTTTCTATTAACTCAAAATTGTTGGAATTTGTTTTTTTCCAAGAAAATTCAAACAACATTCTCAAATTTGCCCTATTTTTATGATAATTGAAAGTATCAAGATATATTTTACCCTATTTTTATGGGAGTGCCATTTGGATTTGTTTCTCCTAGTGGAATTTATTTTCACTCAATTATATTTTATTATTAACCCAAAATTGTTTGAATTTTCTTTTGGAATTGGAGGCTTATATGAAATCCATTACATCACTATTTAAACAATAATTTCAATGAAGAGATTAGTTTGTCAATTATTTCACTATCTCTATTTTAATTTGGTAAGCATTCACCGACATGTGTTCTTTAAATGCTAAAATGAAGAAACTAGCTAGCATAAAAATATGAATATGATTTTAAAATTTTACTTTTTATTTTATTTTTTAACTAGATAAACTATTATAATTTTTCTTATTGTAATAATAGAGGCTATCAATAAAGCCCTATATAAATAGTAGAGGATAGACCATTTTTTTATATTTTTATATGTCTAGATTAAAAATTTGTTTCATCCACTAAATCATTTAACCATCTATATAAAAAGGAGAGCTAGTCTTATAAACCTAAAATACTATGGTTATAAGATAGAGTTAATTCTAGAAGTCACTCCATTCACCATTTCTTAGGAATCAATAAAATAATAGCCCAACGAAGATCGTTGTGGGAATTCACAAATTCCTTTAACACGGACACTCCACTACATTCAATGGGCTTGGTCCACCATGTATCATGAAAGGGTGATTGTTCTCATAATTGTACCAATCTCTCTTTTCTAATTCAATTAGCTATAAATGATGGCAGCAAGGGTGGTGGAGCTATATTCCAATGTAGATATAAAAACTACTAACTTTTAATGTCTCCCTTTCACTGACCATAGCTTTTTTAAAATGGTTACAAAATAGTTAGTTTCTTCACATTGAGATTCACATTAACTCATTATTAACTCATTTTCATGCAGCTTTAAAGGTTTGAAATCACCTTCAAAAATAATAATATCTAAATTCCTTTGATTTTATATCCACCTTTGTGTTTTGCTTGATTTTAACAATTTTATATGTTCCATTGAAAGCTTATTCATGTTCAAGGTATAGAATTTAAGTCTTATATCTTAAAAAGTAATTCAAAATAAGTTGCAGATATTAGATTTAGTCGCTGCTTAGAACATTCTATTGCTTACATGTTGTATTTTTTGGTAAAAGTTTGTTGTTAGAATTAAAAAATATAATCAACAAAAATATATAGATAAAAAGAATAATAATTAAACCTTTATTACAAAATATTATCAAAGATACTAAGTTTGTGTCATGGAATAAAAATTATAATTAGGTGGAGACGGGGCAATTCCTTCCCTTCCTTCTATTTTAAAGGTAGATTGATTATGTTTTTTGGTACAATTTAAATGAATTCCTTGAATTCAATGCGTAATTTTCTCATCTATTATCTATATATATGTGTGTGTGTGTGTGTGTGTGTGTGTGTAGATGTTGTAAATAGAGGTTTGGAATGTTTTTAAATGGATTTTGATGCAAATATTAAAAAAAGTAAACTATTTATTTCCTCATAGTAATAATATTAGTGATTTATTTTATTAATTTTTGTATCATTATTATTATCATCATCTTATTCACCATCGAAAATGTCCAAATTGTTCACCAATCAATAAAATAATAGTCCAACAAAGATTGTTGTGGGAGCTTACAAATTCATTTAACATGGAGACTCCAAGAATTCAATGGGCTTGACCCACCATGTATCATGAAGGGTGACTATTCTTATAACTATAGCAATTTCTCCTTTCTAGTTATCTATGAGGAGAATGGATTTACTCATGCAATTTATAATAACCCTTGTTATAAAATCAAACAATAAAGATACATATATATCATAAAGACACTTATATAACATAAATATATCTCATAATTATCTATGAGTAGAATGGATTTACTCATACAATTTTAAAGAGAAAAGTCAATACCCACTATTATGATATCTCTTGTATAATATTGAGTAGAATAGATTTACTCATAAAATTTTGACAATAGAAGTCAATGCCCACTATTATAATATCTCTAGTTTTAACTCATTTTAAATAGTAAAAATATAATTTTTTAAAACGCATATATTAATATCAATTTAATTTAATTTATTAGAAACATTTAATTTAATTTATTTATAATTATAATTTAAATAATAATAATAAATACACATATTTTCTATAAATATTTATCAATTAAAATTAATTTACATTAATCATTATTCTATTTCTATTCATTTACTTAACCATTATTTTAATATTTTAAAAATTCAAATATTTCCAGTTATTCTCCTTCTTTTAGTACACACGGGAATGATAAAGTTTATGATTCCATATTATTATGTAAATAAATATAGCTTTAACAATTATTAAGTATTACATTTTTATAGTTATAATATTAATAACAACAATATTTATGAAAATATGTTATTAGTTTTAAAATATTTTTAAATTATAATTATTTAATTGTAATTATAGAATAAACAAAATATTAATATATGACCAATATTATTATAACCATAGAAAGTCCTCAACTAATATTTACTTAAAAATATTTTATTGACTGCTTTCTTAACATTCAAATTATATGTATCACTTTCCACTTACAAATGGGAATCTTTGATTTCGGTGTCATTATTGACATGTTCATATAGTAAGGTTCAAGCTCACAACAAAAGGTAAGGGAGTGGGGATAATTCAAAACAAAATTATGTCTTCTCCATTTGTAAAGCTCGAACTCACCAGAATAATTAGTGGCTAAAAGCAAAGTGGGTCAATAGTAAACTTCTGACTTTTAAGTGGGAAAGTGATGGAGATGGCAAAGTGGGACAATAGTAACTTCTGACTTTTAAGTGGGAAAGTGAGTGGAACCTTTATGTGTGATTTCCACTTTGAAAATTTCCTTGAGGAGATGTTATATTAGGAGATCATGTGAAGAGGTAATGGAAACATAATATGCAATAGGTCAATTGTGATGTGCCATTCCACTTTGACATTTGGTTATATGCTTACAACTTTTCCATTATATTGGGAGATGTTGTTTCACATTTTGTGGGATATTATGTTATTCATTTTGTCGATGAAACATAAGGGAGCATATAGTGTCCAAGCCCATTCATGGGGATTGTTTGAAGTCACTATGGTATTATCACTATTGCAATATAAAGTATTACGAAATGGTTTTCTTTTATATGAGGGTTTTTATTATAAATCATATTATCCAATAAATTCAAAAACAAGTTTTTGATGTCAAATAGTCAAGGTGATAGTTTGTATACTATACCAAAGCATTTCAAGAACAAATAAGGGTTATTTCCATATGAGAAATGTTATTATGGTATATTATATTTTACAATAAAAAATATCTTTTTATTAGAGTAAATTCCAAATTAAATTATGTAAAATATTAGATTTAAATTCTATTTCCGATGAAATTGTGTTATAAGGATTCAAAATACCTACCCAAACAACTAAACATTTATTAAAATATAGTGGATCTATTAGAATTTTAACCATAGTGTGTAGCCACATTCTAACCATGATTACAAAAATAGTCATTTTATTTCTCTTTTCAAATATTTGTTGTTAGTGACTTAATCTTATATCAACTTTGGCACCACAATACATAACAAGTACTATGAATGTATCTCAGTAAAGTACACTAGCTACGTATATTTTATTGGGATTATTTAAGGAAATCTCACAACTTTACCCACTCTCATGAATTTTCCCATGGTGAGTAAGGGAAAGAGGACATTTTTAATTTTTAGGAGGCGTCGTCTAAGAGCGTGAGTCCATTATTGGATTTTACTCTTATGGCTAAGAATTAGACTCTACAAATATGCCCAATATATTTATAGATAGAGGGATGGACCATTCAATTGATTTCCTTAAATCCAAACTCCACTAATATTTAATAGATTGAGAAGAGGGAGAAGTAACTTGTGTACTTTTACCTTTGAAATTTATTGTAGATCATGACTAATATATTTGTTGATATTCCTACTCCAACTCCTAGAGATGTTATCTTCACTACTCCGCCTATATACTACACATGTCACAATCTAAGAACCCAGATCTTCTCTCCTACCATAGAGCTATTAGAGTGATATTCTAGATCTAAATTAGATTTCCTAGTTAATCTAAAGCTAATAAATACATTCAAATGATAACAAATATTAGGGGGAATATACTAGAATCCATATTAATGAAGGTAGAATGGCTTAACATAATTACCTTGGATGTAATTTATTGTTTATGATACCTTGGCCTTGGCTCATCCTCGACTGATATTTCATAGTTGGGCTCATTTGGACATGCATAGATGGTCCCCTATGAATTTCACCATCATTTATCTATGATATTCCTCTCTATCTTCCCTAAGAATGGCCCCCTTATGTAGGATTCTCAAGGAATTAGGTGGATGTATTTGGAAGCCTATGGCCAAGAAAAGTTAGCTTTAGGCACTAATTATTAGACCATTGATAAGTCATTACCTCCTAATTCAAATTGATATCCTCAAAAAAAGATATTCTAGAAGATAGATACTCTTCATCGCTCTATCATAGAGCATCTAGAGTGATGCAGGAAGTTTCAACTCTCTTAGCTCATTGTAAAAGAGCAATGTATCGCTCCATTGTAAGATAAATCGAGAAATGGAGCTTCAAATATAATATTCTTAGGATGAGGGGAAGGGTATCTCAACATGCTAACTAAGGTAAGTTAGGGTAGGGTTTCTCCTCCATCTACAGAGTGAAAAATAGTGTTATAACAAAGGTCCCTTAGTGTGTGAGGTCATACGAGAAACTGGTGGTTGAAATACATTAAAATATGGTGACTCTGGAGAAGTGGAGAAAGGAATAAGTCAAGTACCAAGGAACCATTTAAGGCCTATAAGAAATCCATTACTCAATCATATATATCAGCCTTGATGTAGGCATACCCATGTGTGGTACAAGAGATATCTAAACATGGCTACCAACACATTATACTATGGATCCATGCCATCAATAAAGAGATCATAGCCATAAGAAAATACAATGTGTACCTATGTCACAGCATACGATAATAAGACATTAGAGACAAAGGAGAGTGATTCTAAGTGGTCTTTAAAGTACATGAGATAGTGAAATACTCCATGAACCTTAAAAAGGTAGCATGTATGAGTGAGATGCCCCCAATCCCAAGGTATTTGTCCAAACCCTAATGTTGTGAATGTACATTGTGTGAATATATGAAATAATGTCGAGTATGATAGATATCATATGACTACTAGTCAATATGGTATACTATTAAAATATGTGAGGAGACCCACCAATGATGAATATGGTATATTGTAGTTTGCTCTTGGTCTGTTTGGTTTCTGAATGGTCAATTTCTGTCTTTAGAATCTAATTATTTAGTGAGCTTCCTGTTTCGAATTCTCTTCTACTTTGAAAAGTTTTTGGCCTAGGTTTGTTGTTGAGTGAGTTTTATGATTTGTGTTTTGACACACAAGACTTCTTATAGAGGTTCTTGATTGTTCTGGTGCTCTAGAACAACAAATTGTTTTCAATCTTTGTGTCAAGCTTGATTATTGGTCTACTTGATTTGCTTTCTGTCATTTCATGGCCTTACACCTTTTCTTGATTTTTGAAAGTTTCTTTTTGATGAATTTGAAAGTGCTTCTTTCTTGACTTCTTGGTCAGTTTCTCAAAGCTCTTTGCTGCTATTTGGGTCAATTAGTACAAGTTGAAGCCTTTTTTGTTCAAGTTCTCATTTGTTGTCAAATTGGTAACTTGCAAAGTTTCCTTGTGCTCTTCTTTTGGTATTTGAGTCTTTGGTAGCATATATAGTGCTTTCGAAAGGTTGTTTTCATTGCTTCTTGAAAAAGAAAAATCCTTAAAAAACATGTTTTTGTCTTCTTTTTCCAAGTTTGATTTTGGTTTCTTCTGATTTTTTGAAAGTGATTTGTGATCCTTTTGATTAGTCCTTCTTGTTTGTAGAAGATTTTGTATTCGAAATTTGTATTATTTTCAAACACTTAAGTTCGCTTACTAATATGTTATAAACAATTGCTTTCGTTCTTTTTAGAGTAGTCTAGGATCTTGCATTATCATGTACACCTTGCATTAGGGTAGTTTTGCATTATTAAAGCATCAATAGTATTTTTAGTTTTTGTGAGTGAGAAGTGTGGTATCAGAAAAGAAAAGAAAAGAAAAGAAAAAAGTTTATGCTTTATGGAAATTTCTTAGAACCCAAGTAGAAATTTCTTTTCATCGAAGAACAAACGATTTCATTTCATATAAGTTAGTTTTTCATTAACTTATTTTGCATCATACAAACACCATCGGCTTCATTTCCATATTGTCCCTTTGACTTGAAAGAACAACCACTTAAAATCAAGTTCTTAATAAAATAAACTAGAACTTTTTGTATTGTCATCAGAATATGCCAACAAGTTTTAGGTTTATTTAGGGTCTTGGATTAGGCGAGAGGAGAGTAAACTCGCCAAGGCCACTCTAAATTGCAAAACATAGAAATCTGATTAAAGAGTGAAATCTAATAGTGTTAGGGAGACTAGGAAAGCTTCGTGACTGGGAGTTAAGCACGAGGTTCATGAAGATAAGGATGAGAGATACCCCCTCTCTTACTTGTCGGATCCTACCTCACGACTTTTCCGCCCAACTTCTGATACGAGTTGTTGTTTTTAGTTGCCTATCCTAGGGATCCACACAAGTGACTATGAAGGGAAATCCCATGGCACTTGAGGTTGACGTTGCATCATGTTTAATAGTACTTTTGGAGGACACCCTTGCGAAGCTTGGGGGCTTTTACTGACAAAGGCTGTTGTCTGGAGGTTAGCGTGACTACCTCTGATACCTTTGCTAGTAGACCTAGGGCGTAATTACACCAATCTATTTTCAGAAGGCCCTTATTATTAACTTTCTTGTATTTTGGTGTCCGGTCCTAATCACCCAGAGTGAAAATACTTGGAAGTTGTTTGATTGTTGATCCCTTTAGGACATTTTTAGTGTGTGTTATTTTCTCCTAGTCTGCCTCACTTTTAATTTTGTTGAGTCTTTAAGTAGATATTATAAAAATAATTCAAAGTGGTTGATCGACCATCTCGACAATCCCAAAGACTTCGTGGGCTTTCACCTATGAGTCCAGACCCTTCTCCCTGAAGGCGTAGGAGCGATTTTTCCAGATCACACATCGAATATTGATCCTCCACTTAGAGGCATTAGTGCACAAGATAGACCTGGTACTACTATAGAGTTAGAGAGGAACACACCAGTTCTTTCTCGAGTACTCTTCCAGTCAGAAGATAGTATTGAAGTAGAAGATCTTTCAGAGTTAGTTGCGGCTCCGAATTCTCCCCTCCCCCTTAATCATCTAGACATATTGTTATACGTTGGAACTCTAAATCATAGGCCTTTGAGCCTAGGTCCACACACATCTATCCCTTCGATGACCACGGCTGGAAGCATGGCATCCACCAAGAGTGTTGCGAGCATGTAGACTCCCCTATCTGTGAAAGGGGGAGAAACTATTTGTTAGGATATTCCGACACATAGGAAATAGTTAAGTTAAACTTGGTCTAGTATAGAGTTAGGTATAGAGTTAGGTAAAGTGTGTTTCTTCACCGTTGTACATTTTGTAACTTACAATCTGACGGTCACGATATGTAGTGATCCGACGGTTCATTCTCTCCTCGGTATTACCGACACTTGATCCGTGGCTTGACACCCGATTGGTCCATGAATTCTATTTAAAGCGCATGGAGGGTCATTTGTAGTTTCACCGTGCATGAGAGAAGCTTATGTAAATTTTCATTCTTTTATTAATAAATTGCCTGTAGTAGCCACGTTGGCGCAGGCCGTGGACTGTTTCCCTCTCTGAGGGTTTTAACACCGTCAAAATACTGGTGTATTGATGATCTGTGATCTGTTTGTGAGCGGTGTCCTTCTGGTGTTCTGTCTGAGGAACTTACTCTGTAAATTCCTACATGTATCAGAGCTATTTGAGGGCCGCGTCCATTGGTGATCCAAATCTGAAGCCGGTAGAACTGCATGCGGCTGTCGTTTCCTAGATCTACTGTTTCTGACTGCTTTCGGGCCGAGAAGACTGCTCTGTTGTGTTCAGAGCATCTGTTCCAGTGAGGAACCCCTTTCGTTTCACGCGAAAAGGTTTCCGGTAGCCCTATCTGCGTCATTTTTAAAATCTGGAGGTATACAGTCTTTATTTGCAGTTTACTATTATTTTCTCTCTGCTTATTTCAGTTTCGGTTTATTTAGTTTTTTTTTTAACCGGATCTATAACCTTCATTTCTGCGTATGCTCTTTGCCCTGCGACTCTGTGCGATCTGGGCAAATCAGAAACAGAAAGGAAGGATTTTTTTTCTCATGCGTATGCTCTTTTCCCTGCACCTTAGTGTGATCTCGGAAAATCAGAAACATTGAGAAAAATATTTAGTTTTTTCGGCTAAAGCTAACTTTGAGCCACAAGGTTTAAATTTTTTTAAATATTTAGTTTTTTGGGTAAAGCTAACTTCGAGCCATAAGGTTCGTTTTCTTTGCAAGTTCGTGTTGGGTTTTGTGTTTTGTGTTTTGTAGGGAAAAAGAGGTTTTTCAAGGCAAGCAC